>OY986436.1:242751376-243351376 GCA_963920525.1 Dichetophora obliterata
TTTTTATGTTGTTATAAAGAACTAGGATTAAAAGCTTTTTAAAAAATACATAACTGTAAAAACAACTTTGGTATTTTCTTTTAGGTCGTACTGAAAATGATGGATGCTTGCTCTAAGTTTTGAAAATAAAGTTTTATAAATTAGTACAAAATGCAATAGTTTAATTGTAAGGCCATGTGAAAAGCATAGGTTTTTCAAAATTTTCCCGCAACACACAGATATTGTCTTCGAGTTTCGTTAAAGGCAATTAATATTAAATTTTTTTCGAACAGAATAAAAACATTAAAAAGTAGTAAATTTTTATTAATTTCTGAGGACACTAAATATGCGTTTTATTATTTTATAATCTTTGTAGAAGCGCGGATCGCTGAATCTTACGCTTAAGAATCGCTTACGAATCTTATGTTAGAATTTTTTTTAAATGTACACCAGAGACCTGCAACAAGCCTACTTAAAGTCTATTTCAAGTAAGTGCTTAAAATACAAGTTCAAGCTAGCTTGAGCTTGATAATTTTGAATCAAGTATAGCTTGTAATTGAATATAAATAAGCCCACGACAGCTTTCGACTTGCAAGTATGCTAGCTTACAAGCGAACGGCACAAAGTTTCAAGTAAATGAAAGTTTGATGCCTTCGGCAAAAAGCTTGCAAAGCTTGAAATTGAAGGCAATTATCCAATTAAAGCAAGTATCCAAAAAATTCAATGAGCTTGTTTAGAGAGAGCTTCAGCGTAATAGGGCTTTTAAGGATTCTGTGGACTCCGTGGTTGGAAGTTTTAGGGGTATCTTATTTCGAAAATGATGTCAAACTTTAAAATTTAAGATAGCGGATAGAGTTGCCACCTAGATTTTTTTTATTTTTGCGAATTCTTGTAATTTTGAAATTCTGACAACGGATTTGATTTCGAATAAAGTGTCACAGTTTTAAAATTTAAGACGGATTTTAGGGTTGCCACCTAAATTTTTACCACAGTATTGCCACCTAATAGTATGTATTTTTAAGAGTTTTAAACATAATTTATTAGACCCCTTACGCTGATTTCGAATCTAAAGTCAGAATTTTAAAATTTACGATGGTGGATAGGGTTGCCACTTTGATTTTTTGCAGTTTTATGAATTCGGCGCTGGCAAAAAAAAATGGTACACCAATAAGGGGTCGCTGTATCTGAATCCGTTGTCAGAATTTCCAAATTATAAAATTTTGAAATAATAGGGTTGCCACCTAATATTATGTCTTTTCAAGATTTTTAAACGTCATTTATCAGTGTTAAGGGGTCGCTGATTTCAAATCTAAAGTCAGAATCTTAAAATTCAAGATGGTGGATAGTGTTGCCACCTTAATTTTTTGTAGTTTTATGAATTTGGGACTGGCAAAAGAAATGGTACATCAAAATTGGGTTGCTGAATCCGAATCCGTTGTCAGAATTTCCAAATTATAAAATTTTGAAATAATAGGGCTGCCACCTAATATTATATCTTTTCAAGATTTTTAAACGTCATTTATCAGTGTTAAGGGGTCGCTGATTTCAAATCTAAAGTCGGAATCTTAAAATTCAAGATGGTGGTTAGGGTTGCCACCTTAATTTTTTGTAGTTTTATGAATTCGGGGCTGGCAAAAAAAATAGTACACCAAAAATGAGTTGCTGAATCCGAATCTGCTGTCAGAATTTCCACATTATAAAATTTTGAAATAATAGGGTTATTATTGCCACCTAATATTATGGCAATAACAACAGAAAAAAGTTGCACGAACTCCGCATTATAAATGAAACGAACAACGAAATAAACGATCGTCAGTCGCTTCCGACGGCAGTGCAGTCGCATAGAGACGAAACCAGAGATGAAAAGTAGAAAACTTGACTTTTTCCACCAACTCATGTGGGGTAGAAACAAAATAGAATCACGTCAGACATATGATTCATTTTTCAGATATTTTTTCAAGTAGCTTGATTTTCAATTTACTTGTTGCAGATCTCTAATGTACACCAGGGTGGACCCTACAAATTTTTTTTTACTCTTTTTATATGTTCTAGCAGCATTAGGAAGAGGTCGTTGACTTAGAACCTAATGTTAAAATTTCAAAAAATTTTTGACGCTAGGGTGGACCCTTAAAATTAGTTTTTTTTTACTCTTTGTAGATGCGGTGCTCGCTGATTTCAAATCTGATGTTAGGTTGGACCCATAAAATGTGGTTTTTTGTTTTCTAGTCTGTGTATAAATGCTACCAGCATAAGGGTTCGTTGATTTCAAAGCTACCATTAAAATTTCAAAAAGTTTTTTACACTAGGGTGGACCCTGAAAATGTGTTTTTTATACTCTTTGTATATGAGCTGACAGCATTAAGGGGTCACTGATTTCAAATCTGATGTAAGAATTAAAAAGTTTTTGACACTAGGTTGGACCCTAAAAATGTGTTTTTTTGTTATCTACTCTGCGTATATATGCTACCAGCATAAGGGGTCTCTAATTTCGAATTTGCTGTTAAAATTTAACAATAAAATTTACACTATGGTAGACCCTGAAAATGTGTTTTTTTGTTTACTTTCTACTATGTATATATGCTATCAGCATAGGGAGTCGTTGATTTCGAACCTACCGTTAAAATTTAAAAAAGTTTTTTACACTTGGGTGGACCCTGAAAATCTGTTTTTTATACTCTTTGTATATGAGCTGACTGTATTAAGGGGTCACTGATTTTAAACCTGGTGTAAGAATTTAGAAAAGTTTTTTACACTAGGGTGGACCCTAAAAATGTGTTTTTTGTTTTTTAATTCGGTGTATATATGCCACCAGCATAAGGGGTTGTTGATTTTAAACCTGCCGTTAAAATTTCAAAAAGTTTTTACACTAGGGTGGACCCTGAAAAAAATTTTTTATACTCTTTGGATATGAGCTGACAATATTAAGGGGCCACTGATTTCCAACCTTATGTAAGAAATTAAAAAGTTTTTGACACTAGAGCGGACCCTAAAAATAAGTTTTTTTGTTTTATACTTTATGTATATATGCTATCAGCATAAGGAGTCGTTGATTTCGAGCCTGCCATTAAAATTTCAAAAAGTTTTTGACACTATGGTAGACCCTGAAAATGTGTGTTTTTTTGTTTTATACTATGTGAATATATGCTATCAGCATAAGGAGTCGTTGATTTCGAACCTGCTGTTAAAATTTAAAAAAGTTTTTTACGCTAGGGTGGACCCTGAAAATGTGTATTTTATACTCTTTGTATATGAGCTGACTGTATTTAAGGATTACTGATTTCAAACCTGATGTAAGAATTTAAAAAGTTATTGACACTAGGGTGGACCCTAAAAATGAGTTTTTTTGTTATCTAATCTGCGTATATATGCTACCAGCATAAGGGGTCCCTAATTTCGAACTTGCTGTTAAAATTTAACAATAAAATTTACATTATGGTAGAGCCTGAAAATGTGTTTTTTTGTTTACTTTATACTATGTGTGTATATGCTATCAGCATAAGGAGTCGTTGATTTCGAACCTACCGTTATAATTTAAAAAAGTTTTTTACACTAGGGTGGACCCTGAAAATGTGTTTTTTATACTCTTTGTATATGAGCTGACTGTGTTAAGGGGTCACTGATTTTAAACCTGATGTAAGATTTTGAATAAGTTTTTGACACTAGGGTGGACCTTTAAAATGTGTTTTTTGCTTTACTCTCTTTGTGTTTATGCTAGTAGTGTAGTAGTTTGCGCTCGGGGGACCCCTGTCAGGAACGAAATTCCTTTCGCCTTTTCTTCAACTCCTAATGTATTTCGAAATAAAATCTGTATATTTTTATTTTTTTATTTTTTTTTTTTTTTTTATTTTATATAATTTTTTCCAGGCAAATAATGTGAATAAACAATCAAATCAAAAAACTTTATCGAATATTTTAGGAAAGTAAAACTTATTTATTGAAAATTAAGATGTAAATTCTTATGAGAGATGAAAATAGGCAGTTACCATTGCTAACAATGTTTGTTATATGACTCAACCAGACGTCAAGCATTGAACGTTCATCATTTTCCTCGCATGGAGCTTGAATTGACTCAAAATTTGGATTGAAAACAGGACTTATTTCAGTGTATAAAACAAAAAAACACAGTTTTAGGGTTCACCCTAGTGTCAAAAAAACTTTTTGAGATTCCTTTATAAAATTTGAAATCAGCGACCAGCTTATCTACAAAGGGTTTAAAACAAAAACACATTTTTAGGGTTAACCCAAGTGTCAAAAAATGTTTTAAATTCTAACACAAGATTCGAAATCAGCGACCCCTTAATAGTGCCAACACATACACAAAATGTATAAATCAAAAAACACACTTTTAGGGTTCACTTTAGTGTCAAAAAACTTTTTAAATTCTAACATCAGATTCGAAATGAGCGACCAGCGCATCTACAAAGAGTATGAAAAAGCCACAAAACAAATTTTTATGGTCCACCCTAGTGTCAAAAAACTTTATGAAATTCTTACATCAGGTTCGAAGTCAGCGACTCTTTAATACTGCCAGCACATACATAAAGAGTATAAAACAAAAAACACATTTTCAGGGTTCACCCTAGTGTCAAAAAAACTTTTTGAAATTCGTAACTCAGGTTCGAAATCAGCGACACCTTAATACTGCACTTACACAAAAAAAATATAAAATAAAACAAACATATTTTTAGGGTCCACTGTGTAAAAAACTTTTTGAAATTCTTCCATCAAATTACACTGTATTACACACATTTGCTGTAGTTTCCATTTCTTGAAAACTTAATTGTAGCTAAGATTTTCACGTATACTTTAAAACAAACACAGAAATAAAAATAACAAATGCGTTTTAACGAAATTTCTACGTATCAGAAACAGAGACACACAGAGAGAGAGAGAGAGAAAGGGAGTGAAGAGAGAGTTGTGCTCTCGGCTGCGCACTCGCCTACTCGTTTGTTAGTCTGCTCGAATCTCAATACACGCACGCACAAACACAGTGCACTCGCCTGCTAGTTCGTCTCTCGATACTTGCACGCATACACACACTAAAATCTTACTGTTACGTGACGGTTTCTACCAAATCACGCCACCTGCAAGCCATGAAAAGGAACTTTGTTCCAACAAATTCGTTCTGCCAACAAAAAATGTTGTTCAGAAAACTGTTCTTCCAAAGAACAAAAAAATTTTGAACAAAATATAATGCTCCAAATATACTGCTCACATGATTTTGTGTAGAATTTAAGAAAAAATTCATTTCGTTCATAAAATGAAGGCAAAACAAATGTTGTTGAAAATCAGAACAATGTTTTTGAAATTGGTTTTTTTTTCCTATTTTTTTAACCAAAAAAAGGAAAAAAAAAACAGCATTATTTCAATCCCTTATTCGATCAAAGCATAATAAATTCTTGTTAAATTTTACAAAATGATAAAAAATTTTGACAATGCACAATTGTTCACTTTACTTTATAAATGCTTGAAGTAGTCACTGAATGACTTATTAAGCTGTAGAACGAATACGTATTGTTGCCTATTTCTAGGCAGTAGTTCTTAATTATACCATCAATTACCTAGTCAAAAACTTTGTATTTTTAATTACCATTTTCATAAAAAAACAGTGTGTCCTTCGCAGTTAATTGAGTTTTTTGTGACACAAACTTGTTAATAATTGATGAGCAAAAAAAAACACGATACAAAAATTGTTTTGGCCTTCCACACTTGAACAGCAGTTATGAAAACTCGAAACATGTTGCATGACAAGTAATAATTTTTCTTCAACTACTGGAACCCGCGCAGCAGGCAATGAATTTTAAAATATTCAAAACAACATGAAATTCAAGCACACAGGTACCGTAAACACATACACACACGAAAACCCACTCGACAGCTACTTATAAAGTTATATGATATTTGTGCGAAAGGGTTAAGGCTTGGTGTAGTTTGCTTTTCAACGCCAGCTACCAGGCTTTTCGTTCGTTTTCAAGTGGAGAAGGAAAATTTAAGTTTTGAAATTGTAAATTAGCAAGCTTCTCTACAAGCTTCGCAAAAATAAGGTTTATTTTTCAAATTTGTGTGACACAGGCACACAAACGCACACACAAACAAACACACACTCTTACATGCATATGCATGAGCTTTAGGGAAGCTCCTAATACCTTTGCATAATTCAAATGAAATTATTTAAAGCACACGAATTGTACAGAAGCGAAAACTAAATGAATTCTAACGGCAGAGCAAGCCTAAAGCTTAATGCTATAAAAGCTACAACATTGAGCGGAAGCGGAAGTGCGCAGCAGTTAATGTGTATGGGTGGTCTTACAAAGCAGGCGGGAGAGAGGCGAGCGCTTAGGAAACCGGAAGTTATCTGTTCGGTTGTGCCAGCGCAAAATTCACAATCAGCAGAATTTATTTAAATGGTATTGTTTTTGCATAATTTTTTTTTTTTTTTATTTTTGTCCCTTCTTTTAGATTTTGACAGAGTACGAAAAACTTTTAATTTGTGCCAAAAAACAAAAAATAATAAAAATAAATACGCAACAACAACAAAAATGTCAATAAACAATAAAAAACAGCAAAGAAGATAAATAAGTTTTTTGCAAACTTTACTGCTTTTGCTTTTAAAGCAAAAAAAAAGTAAGCAAAAAAACACAGCAAAAGTTTAAAACTTTGGTTTTTATCTTTGTCAAGCATATTTAAATGTTTATAATTTGTTTTTTTAACAGTCGCAGAAGAGGAGGCATTCCGTGAGACGTTATGAAGTCATTTGTCAGACAACGCCTAAAAGTATGCCAGCTAATTTAGCATAATGAACTGTTACTACTACTTGCTCGCTCACTCTGTTTATTTACTGCTAGCACTCGCTCTATCTCTGTCACTTTCTAGCTCGCTCTCACTCCCTTTCATTTCAACTGCTCCCTAGCTCTGCTCCATTTGCACTAAGTTTGCTGTTATTTTTATCCTTGACATGTTTAATGTTGCTATTTTTGCAATTTTTGTCGTTCTTGTTTTTGTTGTTTTTGTTTTTGTTGTACTTCTCTCCACTTCACTCCACTAATTTTGAATTTTTGTAAGCATTTAATAAAGCAAAAAATGAAAACTTTGCTAATAAGTTTTACAAATAAAGCAAAGCTTTCGCATTTATAGTTTTTCAGATATTTTTTGAGGAATTACGCTTAATTTAGCTTTGATAAATTTGAGATATTATAATTTCCATGCATTGTTGTTGTTGTTGCGGTTACATTACAACAACACAAATAGCATTTAACTCTTTTTGCTCAATTAGCTCCGCTAGCTTGGGTTCAACCAGCTTCTGCAGCAGTTAAGTTTTTAAATGTCCAGCATTTTATGTTTATAGACTTGGTTTTGTTTTTTATTTAAAAAAAGCTTTTCGCAAACAAATTAAAAACTTCAACAAGCTTTAGATATATAGAAAAAGATATTTACATTAGTTTGAAATGTTCTAGTTTTACAAATAAACAAAGTTTTTATAAGCTCTCAAGATTTGCTCTCAAAAACTTATCGCAAGTAAAAATATTAGCGGGCAAGCAGCGGTCGAACATGGACCGGACGGCTGAACAAGGGTCAAATATGCCCTAAAAATAATTCAGAAAGCCTCGCGACCAAGAGTTGGGCCGAACAACGGCCAAACAAGGCCTAAATTATATCATGCGGCCGCTGTACGCCCGTTGTATGCCACCAAATTTTTTTTTTAAAGCTCTTAATCAACAGCAAACGTATGCGAAACAACAAAAGCAAGCCTCACTCTGCGATTCTGGTGTTGAAAATATCCCCTGTTTTTCATTTAAAAGAAAGCTCTTAGCAAACTAAATGAAAACTTCAACAAGCTTAAGAAGATATTTAAAAAGTTTGAAATTTTCTGAGGTTTACAAATAAAGTCTTCATATTTTTAAGTTCTCCAGATTTGCTCTCAAAAAATTATCCCGAGTATAAAAAAAGCGGGCAAACAGCGGTCGAACATGGGCCGCATGGTTGAACAAGGGTCGAACATAGCCTAAAAACAATCCAAAAAGACTAGTGGCCAAAACTTGGGTCGAACAACAGTCGTTCAAGGCTTTAAGCTTTAAGCAACAGCAAACGTATGCGAAACAACAAAATCAAGCCTCACTCGAGGCGATGCTGATGTTAATTGTATCGCCTTTTGTATGTTGCAATAATTAATATCATTTTTTTTTATGGAAAAGTTTGAAGCACAAAAATCCGCCCTTGGCTACGGACCTGAGGTTCATCTATAATGTCTTTTAGCTTAAATTATAATAAAAAAAATTAATTTATATTTTCAAAATATCTAAACAAGGACTCCAGCAGCTTCATTTGCTTTAATATGTTTGTCTGAAAATACTCGCAAGCACCATATTCAAGAAATTTACTTAATTTGAAAAAAAAAATGGTATTTTTTATATTCTTCCAACAAAATTTCGCTGTGTATAAAAGGTCCGGTTTTGTTTCATATTAGTTAAGTCCTGCACACAACATGACATATTTTTTTTTTTCTTACTTATGCAGAAACAATTTCTGTTTCAAAACTATAATCTAAGATCATTGTTAAAAACTTTATAAATATTATCACTTGTCTCTAACGTCTTTAACCGCATCTTTATGTATAACAAAACGAAGGCTGAATGTGGTGCGAGACAGTGTAAGCAATACATTTTTGCATACCAAAAAATATTGTTGCTCGTTTCTTTCGCGACGGTCAGCTTCCCTTTCGTTTTACATAAAGATGCAGTAAAAAGCCTTCCAAGCCGCTTTTAGTGTTGATGTTTGCCAAAAAAAAATTTTAACATTTTTAAAGCTACACGCTCCTTTGTTTCGTTTGCAAACATTTCGGTGAATTGTAAATATAAAATATGCAAAACATTTTTAAATATATAATTCAATATTTTACATAGAGTTTTGTCTTTATCATTACTATTAGTTTAATGCAATAGAATAGCTTTAAAATTAAACGTATTAATCACATACTCAGCACTTGAATAGCATTTTCTGTCATACTTTCATATATGACCATTATGTTTACTCTATTTCTTAGACTTTAACGTGTCATCAAATATATATCCCAAAATCAATACAACAACATTGCATTTACTTCAATTCTATTGGTATACAAAAACACTTCATACAAAACTTTTTCATTAAATTTCGAAACGTTAACAAATACAACTCAGAAAGTGATGATACACATATTTATATAGACATGTATGTATGTATGTATGTAGCTTTAATTGATTGACAACAGCTAATTCAACAAATACTATAACAGACACTTATAAGCTAGATATCTAAGTATGTAACCTCCTTTATTTCTATTATTATATATATATTGTTTTTTTCTGCTCTTCTACTCCTTCTTCTCTGGTTTTAATTTTTTTTTTTTTGTTATATTAACTGATTGTGTAAAAATAAAACGACCAAAACCAACCAACCAACTACAACAACCATCACCAACAACCTAAAACCAACACCACCGACCACCACAACAACCACCACAACCACCACCAACTGCAATAAATTCACCGCTACTACTACAACAACATTTTTGCAATGCTCATGCATATGTATGTATTGCCATATGTGTGTACTTCTTCATAACGTATACCTATGTAAATATGTGTATTCGTGTGTGTGTGTGTGTGTGAGGGTGGTTGTTTGTTCCTTCGTTAACGCAGCCGGAAAACGGAAACGCTAAGCTCGGCAAGCCCGAAAGCAAAGTCATTAAATCGACCGTTGCTAAAACGGGTATAACAGTAAGTTGCACCATTTTTGTCGATGTTTGCAAAAAAAAAAAAAAAAAAAAACATAAAACCTTATTTCAAAAACTGTTCATATCAAAACTTTTAACCTAATGTTTTAACATCAAAAAGTTTTCGTTGCATACTTCAAAGCGTTTTTCCGTATAATTTTTTGTGCAAGCTTTTTTGCTCATGCATTTTAAGTCTTTTGTACATATTCTGCTCATATCGAAATCTCTTTTTAAAACAGACATCAACAAGTTCATGCATTGGTTGAAAAACATACTGAAATTTTCAAGCTCGTTATTGATCAGCTCATTAAAATACAAATGTTTTAAGGCTCAGCATTTATTTCTCATATTCACCACAACCAACAACACTTACATACAGTTGTTCAACATTTATAAAGGCAAAATATTTATTTAAAGCTCACCAGTCGTAACAAAGTCAAAACAATGCAGATATTAAGTTCAACTAAGCTTTTCATATAAAAAAAGCTTTTTTAGTAGAAAAAATAAACAAAAATTTTTGCATATAACATGGAATCTTTTACATTCAACAAATTAAACTCTCCATTGTAAACTTTTTCTTGCATTTCCTAGAGAAATCTTCCTTTAAATTTAAAAAGCTATGAAGTCTGTTGAAAAATATTTGACAATTTTAGAAAGATATAAGGCTCATCAAAAAGTTTACTGTAGAGCTGTAAAGCTCGGTGCTTTTAAAAAGTTTTTAACGCTCTAAAGCTTAAGTGGATAGCACACTCAAAAGCTCTTTTAAAACTTTAAAACTACAAAATCTCAAAGCTTTCAAAGTCGTAAAAGCTTTTTTACCAAAACATTTCTATAAAATTTTTTCTATTCTTTTTGCGTTGAGAATTTTTTATTTTTATTTGAAAAATCTTAAAGATTTAAAGAGAATATTTAACATTTTTAAAAGCCTATAAGTTTTATCAAAAATTTTGCTGGTTCTTTAAAAACTTTAGAGTTAAAAGCTTCACAAGAGCTCTTAAAGCGCAAAAGCTTAAATGACTAAGATCTTTAAAAACCTCCTAGTTCAAAAGCTCTTACAACTAACTCAAAGCTTTTTACACTCGTCTGTTTTAATTTTTTTATATATTGCCTGAAGAAATTTTTGCTTAAATTTAGAAAGCTTTTAATATATATTTGACACTTTTAAGATTATGTAATACTCTTCACAAAGTGTACTGGAGCGCCAAAAACTTTAAAGTTAAATGTACTGGAGCACCAAAAACTTTAAAGTTAAAAGCTTGCAAGAGCTTCTAAGGCTTGAGAGATTATATGGAAAACAAACTCAAAAGCTATTTTAAAACTAAAAATTCTCAAAATTTCAAAGCCTTAAAAGTCGTAAAATTTTTTTGCAATACTATTTTATAAAACTTTTTCTCATCTTATTGCGTGGAGAAATTTGTATGTAGATGTGCAAAATTTTTAAGATTATATGGATAACAAATTCAAAAGCTCTTTTAAAACTGAAAACGCTTAAAATCTCAAAGCTTTAAAAGTCGTAAAAGCTTTTTTACAATCCTATTTTATAAAACTTTTTCTCTTCTTATTGCGTGGAGAAATTTTTATGTAGATGTGCAAAATCTTTAAGATTTTAAGAGAATATTTAACATTTTTAAAAACTTATAAGTTTATCAAAAATTTTGCTGGTTCTTTAAAAACTTCAAAGTTAAAAGCCTTACAAGAGCTCTGAAAGCTCAAAAGCTTATATGACAAAAATCTTAAAAAACCTCTTAGTTCAAAAGCTCTCACAACTTAAAGCTAAAAAGCATTTTACACTCGTTTAGGTTTAATTTTTTCATACATTGCCTGGATAAAATTTCCGTTTAAATTTTAAAAGCTTTTAAGACATATTTGGCACTTTTTAACTTATGTAATAAATACTCTACACAAAGTTTACTCGAGCACTAAAAATTTTAAAGTTAAATTCTTTCAATAGCTTCTAAAGCTTAAGAGCTTATATGGAAAATAAACTCAAAAGCTTTCAGGTAAAATATATCTGAAGCTCTTGTAAAGATATTTACTTTACAATTTTTAAAGAACCAGAAACATTTTTGATAAAGTTTATAAGCTTATAGAAATGTTAAATATTCTCTTAAAATCTTAAAGATTTTGCACATCTACATGAAAATTTTTCCACGCAATAAGAAGAGAAAAAGTTTAATAAAATTGGATTGCAAAACGCTTTTACGACTTTAAAGGCTTTGAGATTTTGAGCATTTTTAGTTTTAAAAGAGCTTTTGAGTTTATTTTCCATATAAGCTCTCAATATAACCATATAAGCTCTTGAAAGCTTTTAACTTTAAAGTTTTTGATGCTCCAGTACACTGTGTGAAAAGTATTACATAATCTTCAATAGCTCAATATCAATCTTCAATATATCTTAAAAGCTTTCTAAATTTAAATGAAAATTTCTTTAGGTAATATATAAAAAAATTAAAACAAAACGAGTGTAAAAAGCTTTAAACTGAAAGTTTACAAAAATTTTAAAAACTAAAAAGCTCAAAAACTTTTCTAATGTTGAGACATATTAGAAAAACTGTATTGTCAAACAAAGCTTTTTAGAAATTTTCTTCCAAGAAATCTTTTTGACTTTAGAAGTGAATTTTCCAAATCTTTGCTTCGTAGTCCGAAAGCTTTGCTTCGTACTCTGAAAGCTTTGCTCTTAGTTCCAAAGCTTTGCTTAAATAAATGTGTAAAATTTATTAAATTTATAACAGTGGTCAATATTCTTCCGCCTGGCAGCAGAGAGCTTTCACTACAGCCATACATAACGTATGGAGATAGAAAAACTCTTTACCCACGCTGCCGCGAGATGACGATCTCTGATTTATAACCAAAATTCCCTAAAAACTAAATGATAAAAAAAATTAACTCCAAAATCCTTCATTACAAATATTCGTTTATAACTTCAAGGGTATTTTTGGAAAACTTAACTAAACACAAAAGAGCTTTTAAAGCATAGATTGGACTATTAAAAATCAAAAAATTATTTACTTAATAGACTAAAAGTATAAAAAAAGTAATCAAAACTTTGATATTTGTTCTCAAGCAAGTACAATATCCTACACACACACATATATATATATATATATAAAGTCACACTTACACCAAAGAAATGCCACACATTGCTACAGCCCGCATGTCATCATCACCATCGATGCCAGCCCACTAACTCTAATATGCTTGCATAACTTGTCTAACAAAGAACATCATCTGTTATCTGCATACATAACAATACATTTATGCATTATATATATTTAAATGATGATACATATACAGTGTATTTAATATATATTTTAAATATATAAAATAATACATATATTACATCCTTTCGACACAAACATTGCGCAAACTACTTTTCAAACAAACTGACATATACATTTTTACATATTTATTTTAATACACTTTTCCATTCATATTTCTGTGCACTATGTTTGTATAGTAATTTTGTACTCCTTTTTGCTTTCATAAAATGAAATTGCTTTGACTTCACACAGTTTCTTAGGTCCAATAAATATGCATTACTTTTTTTCTATCTTCGGAGCTTTTCTCATATTTCTGCCTTTCTTAGTGTTTGATATTTTAAGATTTTTATAGTATACATTTATGAGTATTTATGAACTTATTTATGTGAATACAAAAAAAAATTAAGCATAAATTAGGTTTGTTCTAATTCTATTTTACTATTCCTTACAATATGTCATGCATGTTTTGCCTAGTATTTATTCTTTTACTGCTTTTATATGCACTTATGTTAAAAATTTTTCTTAATATTCTCTATGTAAGGTATAATGAAAAATTTTTAGCTTAATTGTAATAAAGATCTCATTTTTGTTTTTTTTTATCTATTAAATCATCTACAAAACACAATCAATAAAAAATGTTTGTTTTGAAGGATTGTGTGCTTTTTTGAAAGTGTAATGGATGAATCAAACAAGGGTAGCAAAAACTCACAAGTTGTGGGACAAAATTGCACTCTTCCTCATCAATCCTCAACTTGCTTTCTTTACTCGTGATGAAAAAATATATGATCGCTGTTCGTTAAATATTTAGAGCAATCAAAGCTTTTTTATATTTCGCTTTAAAAACAATCGTTCACAGATTGTGTTTTTCAAATAAACTAAATGCTTCCCACTATCTGCTTTTAAAGTGAAAAGAAGCTAACTTGACGAAATTTTACAAAGCTCGCTCCTGGTGACCCCTATAGGGGTCAAATGTATTACAAATTTTCACTATTTTCTTCAACCCCCACCATTTTTCCGCAGAATGCAGACTGTCCAACTGGCATCCTTGAATAAGTCCTTCTACAAAAATATAAAAGTAGAAGAGAAATAATTCATATCTCCTTCAAACTGACCCCTTAAGGTGTTTAACGTATGACCTGATTCTATCATTTTTTCAACTCTTCATCCACTGAACACACCCACTCCCTATCTACCACCCTTCTGGGGATCAACACACAAAAAAACAAAAAGTTATAAAAATAATTAATCTTCCTCAAACTGACCCCTAGAGGTTTTAAATATAAGAGCTGGTCCTATACTTTTTGCCCCTAACATTTCGTTTGAACGCACCTCTCCTGTACCACCTTTCTGGGGACCACCTCACAAAAAAAAAAATTATAAAAAATCATAGTATATCCTTTAAATTGGCTCCTAAAGTGGTCAAATGTGTTCGCAAGTCCTGCTATTTTACAACCCTTACGTTTCTTCCAAACACACCCATCCACTATCTTTTACTCTTCTGGGGTTCCACATACAAAAAAAAACGAATTCTTAAGAAAAATCCTTATACCTCTTCCAAATTGACCCCGGGAGGGCTGAAATGTGTACGCTAGTCCTATTATATTTTCACCCTCAGCATATCACCTGAACCCACCTACCCCAATATGCCACTCTTATGGGCGTAACCATACAAAAAACCGAATAAAAATGCTTACATCTCCTCCAAATGGACCCATAAAGGGTTAATATGTATGCAAGGTCTATTAGTGTTTTCACCCGTAACATTTCATTTGAACTTATCCACCCTTCTTAATGAGTAAAAACAAAAGCATATAAAAATAGTTTACATCTTCCAAATTTACCCCGAAATGGGTGCAATGATATAGCTAGTCTTATTATTTCCTAGCCCCTAACATTTTATCTCAACATATACATCCAGCCCCGATCTGCTTACCGTAAAAAAAATCTTTACAAAAATAGATCATACCTCCTCCAAATTGACCCGTAGAGTGCTTTAATGTATAAGCTGGTCCCATTTTTTTCAGATTTTTTGACAATAAGGCTACCACCTTAAAATTTTTTATTTTATCGATTTCAAAGCTGGGGCAAACACTAGGTAAAAATGGTTTGCAGATGCCAAATCCATCATCAGAATTTACAAATTCTCGAATTTATTTGACTTATTTACAAATTTATTTGAATAGGGCTGACACCTTAAAATTTTTTATTTTTCCAATTTTGAAGCTGGGGCTTGCACTAGGTAAAAATTCGATAAAACATTCATTAAGAAGCATATTAAATTAATTCAAAATGTGTTCCTACATTTGGTACAAGTTGATCTTTTTATACCACACGTTTTAAAACGTAAAAGGGGTATATTAACTTTGTCACTCCGCTTGTAATGCCGATAAGGAGCCGTAGCCAGTATAGAAAAGTATATATATTCTTGATCAGCATCACCTTCTGAGTCGATTTATCCATGTCCGTTTGTCCGTCTGTGGTCACGACAACAGCCGTAATTTTTTAGCTATCTTAACGAAATTCAATATTTAAGCTTTTTATTCAAAAATGAAGATCAAGTTCAAAAATGAGCCAAATCGGATGAAAACCACGACTACCTCCCATAAAAAGATCCTTAACCAAAACGGTTAAATCTCTTTAAAATCCACAAAAACTAATATAATGTCTTCAAATTTTGCACGGCGTCTTTAATATCACAGGTCTGCAATGGTTTTGCCCTTTCAGTTTTGATGATTGATTTACATAGATTATGAGGCGCTAATTACGAGAAAAATATTTAAAAAATTCCATTACGTCAGGTTTTAAAGTTATTTAGCATCGTCGTGTTTTGCAAAAAATATCGAGGCTTTCCAGTTATTAATTCATATTTTATTTAAATCGTTTCTTATTAAACAAAAAACGCACTGAATGGTTGCATTAGAGACTAATGAATAAGTTCTCATAAGTTATTAGTTAAATGTAACTTAATGAACTAAGTGACATAACATTATTATTAAAGAAAAATTAGACTTTTGATTTATTTGCTTAAGACCTCATTTCTAGTATACCTTAAGTTGTTTTTTTTTATAGAAATTAACTTAAATCGTTAGAAGAGGGTTAATGAAGGTAGATGATTTATTTTTGTTTAAATAGCATTATAATTGTTTTGACAAAATCATTACTTCTGTGCAATTTGTAACGCTTAAGCTTAGTATGCTGTAGAAGCGAAAAGAAATCTTCCCCCTTTACACATAAAACTGAGGATGATGAAACAATTTGTGAAGCCGCTGAACAAAAAAGGAGAAGGTTTTAAGTATCTACACCAAATTTTTTCATCTCTCTCTGAAGCTAAACTGAAAGAAGGAATTTTCGTTGGTCCGTATAAAAGAAAATTGATGAAAGATACAGCTTTCGATGAAAAATTGGGTGAAGTTGAGTTAGAAGCCTGGAAATATTTTAAGGAAGTGGTGAAAGATTTTCTAGAAAACCACAAAATCTTGATTATGAGGAAGTTGTGGAGAAAATGATTGAAAATTTCGGCAAAATGGTCGCTCGATGAGCATTAAAATTCATTTCCTTAATTCACATTTGGACTAATTTCCTGATAACTTGGAAGCTGCAAGTGAAGAGCAAGGCGAAAGATTTTACCAGAATTTGAAAGAGATGGAACGTCGCTATCAGGGAAGGTAGAATAAAAAAATGGTGGCAGACTATTTTTGGCTGTTAAAGCGAGATGATCCAACTCGGAATTTCAAGCGAAAATCTCACAATTGAAGCTTCGGTGAAAAAAAAAACCAAGATACCACAAAAGTATTTAATATCTCAAACTTATTTATTAATTTTCCTCAAATGTATTTTTAATGTTTTAAAGTTATGTTACTGTTTCTTAATTGAAATAAAAAAAAATACCTCAGTAAAGTCGCCTTTCTTTTAATTCACTCAAAGCTATTTTTCAAAAAAACTGAAGGTGATAGGAAAAATTCAAGAATATATTCGTAATCTACGCACCAAAATACCCCAAATCAGCATTCAAATCCAAAAGGGGAAAATAAGAGTTAAAATTTGCAGACCTGTGTATTTACTGTAAACTTTGAGTATGAAATTCGTAAAATGGGATGAAAACCACGTCTACCTCCCATACAAAGTGACTTACCCCAAACGGTAAATTCTCTTTAAATTCCACAAAAACTAATTTAATCACTTCAAATTTTGCACAGGGTCTTTAATATTTAATTTAAGCTTTGAGTATGACATTTGTACAAATCGGATGAAAACCACGCCTATCTCCCATATAAAATGATTTACCCAAAGCGGTAAAATTTCTTTCAATTCTACAAAAATTAATCTAATGACTTAAAATTTTGCACTAACTCTTTAACTATTAATTTAAACATTAGGTATGAAATTTGGAAAAATCGAACAAAATCCACGGCTAACTTCCATACAAAGTGGGGCTACCAAAACGGTAAAGTCTCTAAAAATCTCACAAAAATTAATCTAGTGACTTCAAATTTTGTCACGTATGAAATTTTTAAAAGTCGAATAAAGATCGCGTCTACCTCCCATACAAGGTGAGTGTACCAAAAAGGTAAAATCTCTTCCAATTCCGCAAAAATTACGAGGCAAATGCCTAGGGCGGCAAACAGCCGCAAGAAACTCAAAATTTCTGAAATGTTTGAAATGAAAGATTTTTTTCTTCGAAATCTTATAAAATAATGTGCATTGTTAAGATAGCGTTAATTTAAATTTCTTTTTATTAAATTTTATTTTCATAAAAATACTATTTTCATAATTGTTATTGTTGTTAAGCACAAAAATTATTATATTCAATAAAACTCTGACGAAAATAATTTCACCGATTAATATTTAACAGTTTACTTAAGACTTTATATATACTCTAATTTGGCCGTGGGGGTATTTTAACTTTGGGCCAGTCGAAGATAATTCATTACTAGTTTTGTTTAATTTTTAGAAATAATCATTATTTTCTGTCCCTGGTATACAACAAAAAAAAACATTTTTAGGGTCCACCCTAGTGTCAAACACTTTTTAAAATTCTAACATAAGATTCGAAATCAGCGACCCCTTAATAATGCTAGCACATATACAAAGAGTATAAAACAAACAAACACATTTTTAGGGTTCACAATAGGTTCACAGATGTGAAATAAATGACCCTTTAATACTTCCTGCACATACACAATTAATATAAAGCAAAAAACACATTTTTAGGGTCCACCCTAGTGTCAAATACAATTTTTTTAAATCTGACCTCAGATTCGAAATCGAAAAGTTGGTGGTAGTAGGAAAAGTTTCTGGAGATTATTGCTTAATAACTTGATTTGACTGAGGCAAAGCTAAGAACATTCTTCACCTGATTACTTTCTATCCATCCTCCAAGTTACTATCACCCATTTTCCGAATCAACACAATAATTACGTACTTATAGGCATCTCGTGTGCGTTTTTTCAGACAGAAAAAATTAAAAAATCACCAATAATGAAAACTCAACGGGCTGGAAAATGATTTGATGAGTTTAAGAGAAAGCTATAATTTGACCAGCATTCGCTCTGAGTTTCTGAAAAATTTTTCGGTGATGACATTGTAATGTAGAACTGTAAGCGGTATGTAAAAAAATCAATTTGTTTTGTTCAGATCGATAGTTTGTTTTCATTGTTATGACAAAACTTTGACTTTAATCGTCTGTGTAGCATCATGTTTTCTAACAAGAAGTTTCGCAGTGAAGTGTATTAGTAAAAATTACACTGTGCTGCACGAAAATCTGTATTTAATAATTTCAGCATTTTTCACTTCATTTTAATATGAGCAATTTCGTGGTGACATCCGTTTGGCCACTTTACCGAAGACTTTAGACAAGATATACATCTATTATCATGTTGATAACTCATGAAGCATTAAGAATGTAATTTTTTTTCTTCAGCAAAGTAATTTATATTATTCTGGCCAAGAACTTTGTTGAACAAATATATATGAAAAAGCCGTTTAAAATTGTCTCTAAACCATTGGCAAGCCACATATGTCTTGACCACTTTGAACGCTTCAAAGCAATTAATGTTACTCATACGCTATGTTGCTCTAATTTTTTCATTGCAAACTATGCTGACTTTAAGCAAGACTTTTCGGAAGACTCACTCGATAAGACCCACTACAAAATTACAAATTAATTTTTTTATATTTATTTGTTCAGCAAAGTTGTCGGCCAGAATAAAAGAAAGTATTTTGCTGAAAAAAAAAATTAAAATCCTAATAGCTCAAGAGTAATTTTTCTCATTTATTTTCATTTAATATCTTGAGTAATTTTTCATTCTGAGCTATATATCTTATAAAAAAATTTGTTCTAAAATCTTCTGTAAAGTGGAAAAACCATTTCATTAGTGGTAAAACCAAAATTAAGTGAAAAACGTTGGAATTATCGATTAAATATTTATTTATTTCGAACTACCGATCTGTAAAGAGCAAAAAGGTACAAAAAAGCGCACCGTAATATGTATCTCTATGTTAAAACCAGAACACAGTTTTATATATAACTAGCAGGTCACAGTGGTTCTTTATCAATCTCCTTAACTCTTTAAGGTACGGAAATTTCATTATATAAAATACTCTTAAATAAAAAAAAATATTTTTTTTTATTATTATTTATTTTTATTCTATTCATCATATTTATTTTTATTATATTTTATTACAAACATCAAATCTGAGTGGGTTGAATTTTGTACCAACATACCGCAAAGGTTTATTTTTCAGTGGTTCAAATTTTGTTCCATGGTACTTCAAAAAGTTTAGACAATTCATGTCATATGAAATAAAAAAACTTTATTTCTTTTGTTTTATTTTATGTTTTTTTATGTTTTGGTTTGGTTTGGTTTTGAAGCACTGCATGCATATTAAAGTGCCCCTTAAAAGTTGAGGTTGATTTTTTTTAATCGTTTTTAATCATTCTTACTTTTTTATTTTATGATCTTAAACTATACCTAATAGGTGCACAAAGTTGTGTTATTATGTTGAATAACCCGGTTTTTATGAATTTTTTTGCTTGAAGTTTACCATTTTGAAAATTTCAAAATTAAGTAGTTTTACGAAAAAAAAATTCCCAAAATTAAAAAAAAATTCAAAATTTCAAAAAAACTACACAAATGATTTTGAAATATTTTTGAGGTATTTTGTGGAAATATTAAAAAAAAATTCGAACAAAAAAGGTTTTAGCTCTTGAATTGATATTCTTTTTTTTTCAAAAATCCTTAAAGTGCCTTTTTCTAGCCTTTTTTGAACACAAAAAATATTATAAAAATCGAAATACATACATTACTCACTCAAAGTGACTTTAATTATTTGAAAAAACAACTGTATCTGTATTAGGTATAGTTAAAGAAAATGTTTCCACAACATTTCGTTGAAATTTTTTAAAATTTGAATTTTTGCAATTTTTTTTTAATACGACAAGAACAAAAATTAGATTTTTTTAAAAAAGTTAAAAGCCACAACTCTGCTTGTTTTAGTCCATTTTTCACATTTCATAGCTTATTTTGAAGTAAAATGAAAAATGAGGCGTGAACGAGTTTTTAGAAAATTTGCACTTATACAAAAGTAATTTCGGTTTTTTGATAAATTTAACACTTTTTTTTCCCATATCGCCAAGTACTGACATGTTTCAATGCAAGTCGGCACGGGTTGCCATGCTACTAGGTACACAAAATTATATTAACATTTATTTTAACATCATACGTAAAAATAAACTTAAAAAACAACTTCAACATTTAAGCTTAGTATGCTGCAGGAACGAAAAAAAATTTCCATAAAAAATACATTGAGATTTTTTACAACGAACAGGCAGCGAAATTTTTTTTCGCCAGCTAATACGCTGTAGAAGCGAAAATTATTGCTATGTTGCCAAATTTCCATTCGTGAGTGGAGAGTTGAAATATCAAAATTTCGCTGTCGATTATATGTCCGTACATTTAATTGGCAAGGAAATTTGTCATTCAACAATAAAAAATAAGCAGTAAGTATGTTTAAGTGTTGAATTTGTTATTTAATTAATTTATTGTTGCATTTGTGTAGTTTATTAATGTGTAGTCTTGCCTTTTATAGGATATAAAATTGCAGCAAAATGAATATGAATCTGTAAACCAGAACAGCAAGTGCTTTTTCTCCACACAAAAATTTTGACTCTACACCAAAATTTCGCGTGTAGAGTTATATGCCCAAAAATTATTATTCCTACAGCACACTAAGCTTTAAGGGACACTCTAATGTATAAGTATCTCACTTTACGCCTTGTTCGAGGCTCTTCTATTTCGTTTTGCGCTTTGCTAGCTTAGTACAAAAAGAGAAGAGTAGAGAGCAAAACATGGGGTTTATAGAAACTCTCGCAACACAAACGCGTGAAAATAAAACGATTAAGCGATGCGTTTAGGGATGCCAATAGCTGTGGGCATGATTTTTTAAATTGCTAAACACTTTAATGAAGTAAATTTTTTGTGAAGAAAAATACTCCTATAAAATGCTGTAGCACAAATATGATATTTTAAAACTTTTTTCATAAAAATCGGCCCAGTATTTTTGGTGTTAGCTTGTAAAAGAAAATATATACATCAAATTTTTTTAATAATAGTATATATATATAACAAAGGTTTTATTAAGCATTATTTCTGAAATGCTATGGAAAAAGGTAACAGTTCTTTCATTAAATTGTAATTATTTTTGGTAAAATAACTTGTGGCTTCATTTCATTTCGTTTGTTTCTTTTCTGTGTGCTTTTTTTCGTTTTTGGCGTAGAGAGGATTTTCGTTTAATTTTTTTTTCTCTCCAATTTTGTGCATCATTTCATTGTTCTCTCCTTTCTTGTGCATTCCTACTCCCATCGTCGCTTACCGTGTAAGGTAGATGTCATCAGTATTTTTGCGGCCATGCTTGAACAAATGCAATTCAGAATTGAATAAAGGCATTAGAGGCCTTGCAGCTGCATTGTATTAAAGAAATAATTGGTTACGTCATGTGTCCATTTACCAAGTAGCAAGTAGCACATTGCAGCTACCATCGTTGCTTACTGTGTAATGTAGATGTCATCAGTGACTTAGCAGCCATGTCCGAACAAATGTTATAGAGAACTGTAAGCATTTTATTTTCGAAATTCCTAGTTACATCATGTGTCCATTTACCACTGGATTTATAGGAAAGAAAACTCATCAAAGCGGGACCGAATTCTGTTTGCTTTACTTTTGCTGTTTAAAACTTTTCCTTCAGATCTCGTAAAAAAATTAAATAAGCCGTATTCAAAGTCATTTAAGATTTACATAAAAACCCTTTATTATGTCTTTATATAAACCAATAACATTACAGTGCCTGCAGGATATATTTTCAACACTTATGTATAGTTTTGACATTTTACTATCGGGTGGAAAAAGTGTCGCTTTATTCTTATCTGACAATATTTTAGATCATTTAAGCTTAAAGTTCAACTATAAAAGGCAAACAAAAACAAACACATACAAAAGTTAATATCATCCAGACATATCTAAATTGCTATCAAATCATATGACAGGGCGAAGTGAAAAGAGCTTAGTTTTTAAAATAACCATTTTTACGGAAAAACTTTTATGTTTATTTGGCAAAATTCTTAATTAAAAATCAAATTTTGGCCAAATGTTGCCAACAGCAATTCAAATTTCAATGTTGGTTATCAGCAAAAATACAGTTGCAATTACAGACAAGCGCATACAAAAGACATCAACAGACACAGACATATTCATACACATTAAAATACACGCGCGCACACACACACACAAACACAAACAAACGCACACTAACACTGCAAGTTGTTTAATATTTGATATTTGAATGACAGGTTGTCGTGCACAGGATTTTGCATTTTGAAAATGTCCTGTCACTCTCAAGCGTACAGCAATCACATGTAATGTAACAGTATGTGAGGCATTTAAAGGCATGTATGTATGTGTTTTGTGCATCTGTTATTTGCACAATAATTACACTGACACAGATGAACAAGATTTGTTGTATTGTATAAATACATAAAATGCCAAATAGTGCATTTGTGTGAAAACCAATAACAACAGAGGAAGAGCGCAATATGAATGACACACATGTTGCAGTTTGTTACAACTACGCTACTTACATATACATAGTATAGCTTAACACACACACACAAAGAGCAACAAACAACTACAGTGCTATAATAACATATTGGATTTAATTAAATTGAATTTAATTCAATTAAATTTCATTCTAGTGCTTATGCGCTAGATTCTCGAACTCTGTCGCTTGCACTTGTAAATTTGTAAAAACAACATAGTTGCCAGCGGCAGCAATTTCAGTTTTCAAGTTATTGTGGAGGCGCCGCACAGTGGTTGAGCCCCATACAAAATGTGTCAATAAGTAGAAGAATTCGTCGTAGAGCAATAAAATTCCAATGCAACAATATTTGTAAATACGCCTACAACCACGCCTACCTCCCACATAAGACAAAAATTTTAAATGCTATATTTTTGTTATTGAGCCTATAGAAAAACCACTCCCTCAAAACTCTTGATTAAAAGTGAGGAATGAAATAAATCTTTTTAATGCCACGCCCACCTCCCATAAGAAACGTTTTACTGCACGTAATTTTTGAAATTTAAGCTTTTACAACCTGCTGAATTAAGCGCCTTATTTTATTCAAATATATTACAGGTTTTTATAAAAAAAAATCATAAAAAGATTTTCAAGAAGATTATATTGTTACAATCTAACAATTTCCAGAGCATACTTATAGGCAGTGTGATAAAACGTGCACAAGTCGTGTAGCATACATGGCTTGTATATTATAAAACTATGCCTAAAAGTATACTAAATAAAATTGTTAATGCACTAAGTCCTACCACTGAAAAAAATACTCGAAACGCATTTAGTTTTCGCCGTATATTGTGAAAAGAGCAAAAAAGTGCTCTCTTTTGTTATTTCAAATATTTCAATTAAAAGCCTATAAAAACTACTACATATATGAAATAGAAGTGCTGCGATGCGCTGATACAGTAATATTCTGCTAAAAATTAAGTTTTCGCTCTTTTTCCTCGTATCGAATTAAAATACTATACTAAAAAATTTGTTATAAAAATTTAAATTAAAAATAATTTTCGAGTATGCAGAATAGTTTTCCAATAATGCTTTTAGTAGATAACAAAAAAAAAAGTGCAATATTTTTTCTTGTTTGTTTGTAATGACTCTTAAAAATGAGCAATTTTTCACGACAGTATTCAAACGTTTTTGCATATATCGACTCTTAAGGCATCTGCAGAAAAAACTTGTGAATTTTTCTCCCAAAGTATTTTTGAATCATACTGGTTAGACGATTCTTAGACAGCGTAATGAAAAAACTCCATCAATAGAGAGCATGAATTTTGGTAATTGTTCCCACTTTTAATATAACTAAAGACAAATGTTGAACTACTGATTATTTCTATAATAGAAATACAGAAGTTGCACTGAAACTTTTAACCTTTGTTACTTTTTTCTAGTAAATAAAATTAATTAATTCCTTCACAATTGATTTTTCATTAACTTTGAATTGATAATAATTTTAAATCTAAGTTTTGGGGTCCCTAGTGTAAAAGCATAAAAACTTCGAAATAAATACTTGTAGATGACATCTGAGGCCCACGACACCAAAGAATACGATATAGTAATCTTTTGAGACCTATACAACGATATACTCTATTTCCTGATCGGACCAAACATACCAAGGTTATAACTAAAACACCATTTTCTCTGTTTTTGGGACACCTTAAAAAAAATTTTTATAATTCTGAAACATTTTCGAGGTAAGTCTTTATTTTAAGGAGTGTATTTTTAAAATAATTTTTTCCCTCATATAAGACCTCATATACCCTTATGTATATTCTTGTTTATATATACACTGGAAAAAAATTCCAAAACTTTAAAATTATCGACAGTTGATATTTCTTTCAAACAAATTTTTAGAATATTTTAATACATTCGAATATTGTCGTTTCAACACCGAGGTCGTGAAGTGCAACCAGCCAACGGTAATTGTGTTTATGTCCATCGGCCGATGCGACTTACACAATGAAAAGTACAGTTTTAAATAGAATCAAAAAAAATGCATAATTGGTGATGGCGTTATAAATCTTACGATTTGGCCAAATTATTTCCTCACCACCTAAGAATCTCGAGGAGTCTTCTTAGGCAAGGGAAGTCTATTTTTCGGAATTTTTAATTCCTATCATTGGCGTCGGAAGCGGGGGTAAAGGGGGGCAGTTGCCCCCCCCCCACTTTTTTAGCTAGATAAACAATTTAAAAGGAAAACTTCAAAAGTTATTCAAAATATCAGTTTTTTTGCAACGATAATATTTTTGTATTATATATTTTCCTCTTCTTTCTCTCTTCTTCATAAGCATGCTTGCGGATAACCATTTTCTTTCTCTGTGTTTGCAAAAAGATAGAACAAAATGAGTTTCTACTGCAAACCCACCACTTCAGTTTAAAAGCACCCTTAAGTATGTAGCTTAATGCTTGTTAATTTTGCAACTCTGGTAAGAAAAAATTTGACATGTTCTTAGAGGCTTTCCATATTGGACGACATGTTGTACGATAAGTTAGATGGAAAACTAATGGGACTATTTGATTGAGCGTTCGAACGATCCAACTTGTAAAGCAACATCATTAATTGCAAGCTCTCAAGCAGAACACATCCGGCTAATAGCTAAGCAACTTTTAGATGCCCTAACAATTGAGCAGTAATTTTACATAGTTGTACAATATTGTACAATCAGCAGAAAAAAACCAAAAATTTCGACTATCGTTTTAGCTTACGCATGGTACTACATGTTGAACAATCTGCCATGTTGGTCCAATGATTTGGACCATGCGAAAGCCCCTACTGTGAATTAGCTGATGAAAATCCACCTCGACGCTTTGAACAAACATCAAATCCGGTTCCTTCAGTACAGTTGCCATTATATGATCGGCTACGAAAAGATTATTTCGAAATTTTAGATCTTCTCTCAAATGAGATAACGGCTAGATTCGATCAAACAGGTTGATATTTTACTTTTTTTTTATTTTTGCAAGTTTACACCAGCTTCACTCAACCGACTCACTTTGATTTAACATTTGGTGAGTCGGTTCAGTGAAGCTAGTGTAAACTGGCACTTTGTAAATCTTATTGTACATTTAAACAGATCTTGACACTCTGTAATCGTTGGAAAATATTGTAATCGAAGCCTTCAACGGAAAAGTGCCTTCTGAACAAAATCTAAAAACAAAAGTTGATCTTTATGCAGATGACTTTTTTGCAGATGACTTTTTTGCAGATGAAATTGCTGAAGCAATTGCCTGGCCAAACACCTTGAAATTGTAGTGGCATTGTATCCCAATTGCGAAAAATTCGGTTACTGTAAAAAAACTATTAAATGAAGTTGAAAAACTTATTGCTTTGCTTTTGACTGTGCCTGCATCAGCAGCTTCATCTGAGCGTCCTTTTAGTGTACTAAGACGATTTGAAATGTATCTTCGAACTATGACACAGAAACGACTCACTCATACGGCACTTATACACATTCACAAAGATAAAACGTGAGAATTGAATTCGATGGAGGTGGTGAAAGAGTTTGTTTCTCGCAAGGACAGAAAGAAACATTTTTGAATAATTTAAATTGATATAACTTTTTGTACCTTATTGCATTTAAACCATGTAAAGATATACCTAGTCTTGCTTTATAAAAGCAGCCATTATTTCTTATATTTTCATATTACCATATGAAAGATCCTTTAAAGAATGATCTCTAATATTGAAATTGGAAGAACTTTTAAAAATAATGAAATTTTAATATTTTTTATATATTTTTATATTTTTATTTTTTTTATTTTAAACTAAAATAAAAAATTTGTTTTTTCACATTCATGTTTCTCTGAAGAAATCTTGGTGAACTTTTTTTGCACCACCATTCGTACTGCCCCCCATCTGTACTGCCCCCCCAGATGAAATTAGCTTCCGACGCGCTTGATTCCTATTAATTTTTTTCCCAAATAATTGCATCCCTTTAGACATGAAAGTTTTGTTAAAACAGTTTTCTTACAAGTTTCTTCAATTATTGAAACAAACTTAGCTTCAATTAGATTCACGATAATCGAATCAATTTTTCATTGCTCAACCGATTTTTTAAAATTCAGCACTAGATATGGTGGAATTATGGTCCTAAACGTGAATTGAATAGTTCATGATCTCCTTCAAAAAGTATCTTAATTTTACTCAATTTTTTTTTTTTCATATATAACTTTTTGATTTAAATAGTCTATTTGCATACCATTTTTGTGTGCCTTCAGTAATATAGGAAAGTTTTTATCCAAAAAAACCCTCTTGGCTACTGTTTTCTATGGTTTTTATTGAAATCTTATAGGTCTCAGTTACTGTGCGCATTAAAAACAAATTTTTCGTGTCTGAAGATATCACTTGTATGGGAGATGGGCGTGTTTCTTAACTGATTTGAAACATTCCTTCTTCATTATATTATGTTGTTACAAGTGTTTATATAAAATTGTCTAGCAGTATTTCTTTTTTCTTAGAGTTATGACTCTTTAGTGACATCTTGGAGTGACTTCATTTAGTATGGGAGATGTTCGGGTTTTTGTAAGCTATTTGAAACATTCCTTCTCCATTATATTCTATTCTTCCAAGTGTTGTTTATATAAAAGTGCAATACTGTACGACTATTTTCGTGGAACAAACTGTGTATAAGAAAGAGGCGTGGCCATTAAAAAATGCTACCAATTTTGACAAATTTTAATTCTACTGTTCTAAAAGTGGATTCCAATAACATTTTCTTCCACTGTTGTCCGCATCTTGTATGATAGCAATCCACTGTGCGCTAACTTTAAGCTCCTAGAGCAAAACTGGTGTAATGCAGTTTAAATGTCAGCGCTTATTTGATATAATTAGTGCGAAAATGATTTTGCAACATTCAGCACAAGGCTATTTTTGTGCATGCGTTGAAACAGTTGAAATTTTGTAATTGGTTGCTATATTAAACTATATGGTATTGACTGAAATTAAATAAAAATCATAGTTTGAAATAGAGAGGCGTTAAATAGCTATTAATTTTAAATTATTTGCCCAATCATTTATGGCGTTTTCGTTTCTGGACATTTTTTTCTGCCCTTTTTGGAAATTCTGCCCTCTTGAGAAAAAAAAATAGTGACCTCTAAAATTGAGTCGTGTACTTTTCTCGAAAATGTTGTTATCAGAAGAAAAACATGCAGAATTCTCAAAGATGGCAGAAAGAGGGCAGAAAAAATGCGGAATTATTTCGAGAAAAGCAAACGCCATTAATTAAAATTGAGCTTTAAGCTCTTTAAAGCCTCATGTTTTTTTCGCAAAATATTGTGCGTTAAAAGTAATTGTGAATGTTACTGACGTTATAACTTTTTATAAATGAAAGAACATTTAAATCTTCAATAAAATTTCTTCTATGTCATTGATGCTCAAACGCGCACAAATGTTCAGATAAGCTTTTGTGCTTTTACACGTACATAAGCGCACATATACAAAAAATTAAACCAGTTTTATCCCTTTTCCACACAGCAAGTTTTTTTGCCAGCATGTCGAAAATACAAAGGAAAAAACAGCACAGCATCAAAGAAAGAACAGCACAGAAGAAAAACTTGCTGGCAAGAAAACTTTCCGTGTGAAAAAAGGGTCTGTGTTCTGACATTTCAAGCGGTGAGGACTGCGTCACTTAGTTTCTTAAATGCACGCAAAAAATGTATGCATCAACTATAACATATGGTTTTAACTAGGAGAATAAATATATTTTTCGAGTAGGTTAATTTATTCAAAATGATTTCTGCTAGTGATTACATAAAAAATATTTATAATAGGGGTATTCATGATTCAGGGCACTTGCGACTGCAGTTGCAGACTTGAGGACTTGTGCCCTTTACAACAACATAATACACGTACCTCAAAAATCTGCACAAGTCCTTTTCTACTGTAGCCTCAAACTTGAGAACTTGAGCAGTTGTGCACATTGAAAAGTTTTAACAGCTTTGAGAAAGTTATAGTGGTTTATTCACGATAACCTAACTGCACAACTGCACAAGTCCTCAACTGAACAGACAAGTGTACTGAATCGTGAAAACCCCTTATGAATGCTTTTTATGAAGCTCAATGTTTGCTTAAACATCATAAGCTAACACGAGAAAACTTTATCTAGAAAGGTATTATAAAAAAGCACGTGAAGACTATGATTTCTATGGCGGGGAAGAGAGAACAAAATTTTTCCATTGATAAAAAGTCGAATTTGAAAAAAATAGATAGTTGTGAAAACAAAATATGACATCATAAGTAGTCAGAAAACAAGAGATCATAAAAATAAGAGCCGAATTAACAGTAAACATGAACACCCTGAATAGTTGCGATAAACTCAAGGCTAAACCATTTAAAAGTTGTAATTTTATTTAATAAGAAATTTAAGCATCGAAGAACTGTGCAACAGAAAGCTTACACAACTGATTTCTCTGAGTGCAGAAGCTGAAAGCTCTCTAATGCAGACGCAAAAATGTATACCCAGTGAGCATTTTAGCTAGTGATACGCAAAAGAAAGCATGCTAGTAGTACTCTTATTGGCGACAATATACCTTCCATGCTCGCTGTATTGATGAGTGCTTATGTAAGGCCTACCTTTTGAATGTTTGAAGTCTTTTTATGTTATTTAATATGAAAAGTTTTTAAAAAATTTGTTTTTAAAAACTTTTATATGGAATAAAAGTCTTTTCTATTATTTTTGCATGAAAAACTTTTACAAAAAAATTTCAAAAAAATGTTTAAATAAACAGAAAAATTTGTAATAAAAGGTAGATTTTAAAAAAAATACATAAAAATATTTTTTTTGGTCCGAGCTGGGTCTCAAACCCGCGCTCCCAAAAGCTTACTTTCTTTTGTATTGATGCGAAATAAGCTGAAGTTCGTTAAGAACTGCGGTAGACGAGTGGATAAGATGCCGGACTAACACATGAGAAGACATTGGTTCAAATCTGGAAATTGTCGAAAGTTTTTTATTTCAAGTTAATATTTATATTGCTTTTCTTTCTAATGTACATTCTCAAAAAGGGCTTCTAGCAGGCTTATTTAGAGTCGCGAGAGAGGAAGGCCGTTTCATATAAAAAAGTTAATGGGCTTGGAAATGAGTAGGGAAGGGCTAAGAAATTCATATGATGACCTGCTAAAAGCGCTTCAAAGCCCTACTTTTGCCCACTGGGTATGTTGTAGAATGGGCATTACGGTTCTTACATTGATTGCTTTATGTCATTGTAAGAGACTTATTTAAATAATCTTAGTTCTCATATTCACTTCAACAACTTAAATAATGTAAAGCTATTCAATAAAGATTCTTTAAAGCTTTCGGTAAAGCTTTTATCAACTGCTTGTTTCAAGCATGGAATTTAAAAGACATATTAAGAAAAAATTTACCAATTTTAAGTGTCAAAAAGCTAACTAAGAACTTCAACTGACTTCAAGGCTCACTCAACCGATTTGACTAAATTTTATAAAAATTGCTATTAAAATTGTTAGAAATACAGGTTAACGAAACAGAACATACTGAAGTTGCCTCGTCTTGCGCATCTACGTCACTAAATACCAAAAGCTCTTAGTTTCTAACTGCGCAAATTAGGAAAGCAAAATATGAGAAACATCTGAGAAAGACATTGAGTCGCTACCCGCTTGTAAAAATTTGTCCGTGATGACATTGTAATGCAGAACTGTAAGCGGGGTATGACAAAATCTGGTCTGTGCTCAAATAATTTTCTTTTTATTGTTCAAACAACGGTTTGACCTTACTCGTCTGTGGAGAAACATCGTGCTTTCTAGCAGGTAGTTTTGCAGTGAAGTGTGTTTTTCAAAATTATTAATCTTTATGTTTAATCTTTATCCTTATGTTTAAACAAATAAAATAACTTAGTGTTATTCAACATAAATTCTGAAATGCATTTTATTTATTTCAATGAATAAATTGAAAAAAGGCAATAAATTCGTTCATCAAATTGTAAAAATTATTGTAAAGAAATTATTTAAAAATTTGTGGCGTAATTTCCCAGTGGTAAATGGACCCATGACGTAACCAATTATTTCTTAAATACAATATAGCTGCGGGGCCTCCGAAGTTTATTTACAATTTTCAATTACATTTGTTCGGACATGGCCGCTAAAACACTGATGACATTTACCTTACACAGTAAGCGACGATGGGAGTAGGTGTGCATAAGATAGTAGAGAACAAAAATATGACGCACAAAATTGGAGAAAACCCAAACAAATTTAACGAAAATCCTCTCTACGCCAAATACACAACGAAAACGAAAGAAAACTTACCGAAAAAAAGCAAACAAATACAAATGACGCCACAAATTATTTCCACAACAATTTTTACAATTTAATGAACGAATTTATTGGCTTTAATCTAGCACTTCAAACTCAATGTTTAATAATGCTTTGTACTTTGATACATAAACCTTTGTTCTGGTTTAAACATACAGATTAATAGTTTTCACAAACACAATTCACTGCAAAACTTCCTGTTTGAAAACACGAAGTTAGTAACAAGAGTTACTACACAGACGAATAAAGTCAAACTGTTGTTTGATCAATGAAAATAAAGTAATGTGAGCACAAACAAGAAGTGAGCACAAACAAGATTTTGTTTCCGCTTACAGTTCTTCATTACAATTTCTTCAACGACAAATTTTTACAAGCGGGGTTGTATATTTGGCGTAGAGAATATTTTCGTTTAATTTTTTCTGTGCTCTCAAATTGTGTGCGTCATTTTTTGTTCTCTCCTATATTGTGCATACCTACTCTTATCGTCGCTTACTGTGTAAGGCAGAAGTCATCAGTGTTTTCTTCTATCATTCATTCTTATGTTGCTATAACACAAATTCTATTTAAAGCTTACTGAAAAACTATTTTGTATGTTATTACTTAGATTACTTTAAAATTAATTTTATGAAAATTATTTCATTTGAAGTTAGCCCTTTGAGGACGAAAAACAAAGCGCTGTAAATTATAAAAAATTGTTTGTGGAATTGTCATCACCGATTACATATTTCTATATATTTTTACTCTAAGTATTGAAAAAATTCGAAAAATTAATTTTTTACTTTGTTGGAGTAGCTGATTCATAAATATTTTGAAATAATTGGTATGAGAAAATATATCCGCTCGTATTTGAAAATAGTTTGTGGTAGCTACATATATCTGTAGTCTCTGAGAAATCGGGATTAATATATACCTAACTATGGAAAAAAAATATTTTTTGAATTCCTAGTTTTTTCTTTCTCTTAAAATTAAAACAAGTTCAAAAAATGTGGCACACTTTAAAAGTCACATTGATTTCTAATCTTTTAAGCTCAACTTTATGAAAATATCTCGGAAATTGTACTCACACGACTTAAAACTGTAAATGGGTTATTTTTCACCCATTCGCCGTCAAAGGGTTAGGCAAAAGCTAGCTATCAATAAATTTATATGGCGGTAATTTAAAATTAATGCATGCCCTTATGCAAGCTTATTGATTATTTTAAAACTTTTTTTTTTAGTAAAGTTTTAATATAAAATTTTAGCATTCAAGCAAACTGTTCAAGAGACAACACAGTTTTGAGCTTCTGGCGCTCATTTATTCATAAAACATTAAAAAATTAATTTTCATCTTAACTTCAAAGCAAAATTCAACATGTTTGATATGTTTTTTGAGCTTTAACGTTATGGCTTTCGTTTTTTAGCTGCTTATTATTATTATTATAAGTTTTTCTTTTACACGTTTTTATATTCTATTTCCTCATCTTCGCCTAGCATTCTCAAGGCTGTTGGCACTCACATGTTCAAAAATTCCATTGCTTTTTGTTATTTCTAATTCTAATATTCTATTCATTTTCTGTGCCATTCGAAAACAGGTGCCGCCCACTAATCAAACAAAGCTTGAGGGCGAGAAGGTAATATTTTCGTGCGAAGCTAAAGCTATGCCTGGCAATGTTACCGTACGATGGTTTCGCGAGGGTGCCCCCGTGCGGGAGGTGGCTTCACTGGAGACGCGTGTCACCTTACGCAAGGATGGCTCGTTGATCATCAATCCGGTCAGCGCTGACGATTCGGGACAGTATTTGTGCGAGGTGACGAATGGCATCGGGGATCCGCAGAGTGCTTCAGCCTATTTAAATATTGAGTGTAAGTGCAGTAACACAAAGCTAAGCTTAAAAGCTTTTTAGCTCTTTAACAATTATTCACTGTTACACTAAAAAATTTGCGTTGTTTTGTGTATGTTTGATTTGCTTTCTAAAGATCCTGCCAAAGTGACCTTCACTCCCACTGTACAATATCTGCCCTTCCGTCTCGCTGGCGTCGTGCAGTGCTACATCAAGTCGAGCCCGCAACTGCAGTACGTTACCTGGACCAAGGACAAACGTCTGCTCGAACCATATCAGATGAAGGACATCGTCGTTATGTCGAACGGTTCGCTGCTCTTCACACGCGTCAATGAGGATCATCAGGGGCGCTACACCTGCACGCCATACAATGCGCAGGGCACGCAAGGATCATCGGGCCCCATGGAGGTGCTGGTGCGCAAACCGCCCACGTTTACCGTCGAACCCGAGTCGCTGTATCAGCGCAAGGTGGGCGACAGTGTCGAAATGCACTGCGACGCCATTGAGGCGGAGGGCACACAGCGCCCCACAATCAAGTGGCAACGTCAGGATGGAGTACAACTCGCCGAGTCGCAACGTAATCGCATCAAAATCAATGGCGGCAACATCACCATCGAGAGTCTGAGACGCGAGGACTTCGGTTACTATCAATGCGTTGTTTCAAACGAGGTGGCCACGCTGATGTCTGCCACACAACTGGTCATCGAGGGCACACAGCCACATGCCCCATACAACATCACTGGCAAAGCGACCGAATCATCGATTACGCTACAATGGATGCCCGGCTACAGCGGTGGCTCCGAATACAAGCAGGACTACACGATCTGGTATCGTGAGGCAGGTGTCAGCGATTGGCAGACGATTTCGGTGACACCATCGGGTAGCACGCAGGTCACCATCAACGGATTGGCCTCGGCCACAACTTACGAATTTCAGGTGGTTGGACGAAATGTGCTCGGTGATGGCATGATGAGCAAAGTAATGACCGTGCGCACACTGGGTAAGTTAAAAGCTTTAATTACTATTCGTAGATATACAGCACTTCGGCTTTGGAAAAGCCTATGTAGTGGAGAATAGTTCAAAGTGTGCAGAAAATAAAAGCTTTCAGTTCTATTCGAGTATATCGAATCAGTGTATTACTACTTTTTATATTCCCATGGCTGCGAAAACCTTAAATCTTGGAATATTTACTTTATACTTGAATATTGTTTTACTTTTTTAAAATTTTATTTTATAATACTCTTTAAAAAACATGCTCATGTACACAAAGAAAGCTGTTTTGTAAAGAAGCTTGTTCACTTCCAAAACTCTACTTCAATAAAAAAAATTAAAAAGTTTTTTACAGACAATATTCAAGACAAGATTTTTGCAATTTTTATAACACACATAGTAAAATTTTTGTTTACAGTTTAATAAAAATTTGAAAAAAATGCTTACAGCCTTTGCGTATACGTTTGCTTGCTAGTGCTAAAGTGTCGCTCACTTCTGTGCATTAACATATATTTACTTTGTTAACTTCACATTTAGACATTTTCATGTATTTTACCAGCTTTAAAATTTGCTATTAAATAAAACTTACAAATTATATAAAATATAAGCTCTTTATATATTTTCGTTAAACTACTTCTTAAGATAAAGGAGACATGTGATCAAAAATGTTTTTTTTTAGGATGATGTTATATGCTGTACTCGAATTTTAAACTGCATTTTTAAGCTTCTCATAAAAGCTTTTAAGCTTTTTTGCAAAACTTTGAATTATTCTCCTCATTCTTGACTAAATCTAATAACATTTTCAGCTGCTAACCACAAATATTTATCTATTTCTTCTCTTCCTTCTAATTCTTCTCTTAAACTTGTGCTTGTTTTTGTACTATCTAAAAAAAACTGTATTTTAAAAATATGTAGAAGATGCGCCAGCAGCGCCACGTAATGTCAAGGCTGCAACACAACCGCCCGATCATGTTTTTCAACTGATGCCTGACGAAGCTGGTAAGACGTAGAAATCGTGAAAGGATTTCGTGTGCTTCATTTTTGCCCCAAAAAATATATGTACATTCAGTGACATACATACATACAAACTGTTATACATACGTGTTTCCCGCATTGTTTGTGGCAAAGAAAACATTTTAATTCTGTTTAATGACTTGTTAAATTAACAAAAGCTTTTAGCAACTTCTGGCAGAATTGTCTTTTAATGTTCAGCGCAATTGAATGGTGTTGTTGTTTTTTTTTTTATTTTTTTTTTTTTAATTGTAATTAACCAGTGCACAGTGTGTACAGAGGAACTTTTAGGAAATTTTTTAAAGAAAATTAAGACAAATTTACAAAGTTAACAGCTGAAGAAGATGTGAAGGTATTTTAAAGATTAAATTCAAAGCTTATTAGAAGAAAGGAATATTTTGCAGTTATAAGGAGCAGAACCAAGTCATTCTTTTCCAATTCATAGCCCAATTTCATCTATACTATTATATAAAATTGAAGAGTAAATTTAATGTTACCAGTTTACTCCAAAAGTACTGGGCGTATTTTTATGAAAAAAGTTTTAAAATAGTATACTTGTCATCAATAAAAGCTTTAGCCATTGCCATATTCACTAGAAAGCGTCTAGGTCGTTGCGAGCTTTCAAAAACACTGAACTAACTAGTTGTGTGTTTACACAGATTAGCCTTCATCTAATCAGTTTCTTTGAGCTTCTTCTTATTAAAGCTTTTTAGGGTTGTTCTTATGATTATTTTTAGAGATCGGATTTCTAGTTTAAAGCTTGGCTTCTTTTTTTATTAACTATAAAGCATCTTATCTTCATCAAACTGCATCTTATCTTTGAAAACTGTACATTTTTGTTTTTATTTTAAAAATCTTTTAAACATTTTCCTTATTTTACGCCAATTTTACGCATGTGAGACTTTCCATAGTGACTGGTGGGACAGTTTACTCCATGCTTAGACCTGTAACTTTGCATTTTAATGCAATATAATGATCAAAAAGATCAAATGTCAAATAAATTTAACAATAGATTATGAACCGACCTACCGAAGAAAAATAACTCATATAAATAATTTGGTAATATTTCATTGGTTAAAGGAGTGTGACTGGTGGGACAGAAAGCCACTATGTTTTTAACGTTGACCCCTGCCGCAAAGGCTTAATTCAACGGTGCTCCAAAGCTTGGGACAAATATGAAGCGTCGGCCAACGCCCCTTCGGAATTCAAGAAAGACCACTTTGAAAGGTTCCCCTAATAACATGCCACAGAACCCCCAACACTGATGTCAAAAAGACACTATTCATGACCGTGACTCATTCAGCCACTCGAATTTAAACATAACTTGGTTATTTTAATAACCTTGGGTTATCTCAGTATCAATACCAATAATACAACCCATTATTTTTGGCCGCTAGAAAATCATCATATCCATATCAAAGGTCATCACTCTCTGACATGAAAAATTAAGGCAACTAACTAGGCCTGTCACTCATGCAATCAGGTTCCTCAATCTCAGTGGACACAAATCAGACTATTTAGGTTTCCCTGTCGCCTGTACTGAAATTCCAAAGGTCACAATATATTGATCCGGTAGTTGCTTACCTTCCTAACATTTACTGTTTGAAACTAGCGGGATTCAATCTACCATCATTCTCTTAGTAATTTCAGGGAATCACTAGCCCGAGTTCAACTTAAGTGTAACTCATACCGGCCTTTCTGGCCTAACCACAGCCAGAGCGCATTGAAAACCCCACGTGGGCCAAACCCAAACGACAGTCAATACCTGGGCTCAAGGCTCCACCTGACAAGGCTCTTCAATATCCCGTCATACAGACCAAAAGTTCTTAGAACATTTATATTTGAGTGTGACACCTTCAGCCACTAGAATTGTACATGACTAGGTTAAAAATAACCATTGGTTTCTCAGTAAAACCGGGTAAACCACAATTCTACTTATGCAACTTCGTTAACCTAATTAAGACTTAATAAAAAGCCTCTTTCGGAAAACTAGGAAGCATGAGCCGTTGTATACCAATTGGCTTATACAACGGTCCAAAGATTAAATGTTTCCTACATAAAACCTTTATTCTAAGATAAGGTCTGCAGAACAACGATAGATCAGGTCTCCTCATCATTGGTGGATGACTGTCCCCGCTCTTCAAGTTATGTTGGATTGATCGTCCATCGAAAGCATATTACAATGACGGTGTTATGATAACTTAATATCAAAACCATGCTTTCTCCAAGAATTTGGCAACCAACAACCAAGGCTCAAGGTAAACCTTTTTCTTTTACAGTTATCAGATGAACATTCAATAGCCGTGCCTCAAGAATGAACTCATTATGGGCCGTGCCCCATGAACTACCCATCCAATAACAAACCCTCACCGCTTCTATTCCTGGCTTGGGACAGGCAGATTCCCCGAAGGTCCTCTAGCGGGTTTGTGACTGGTGGGACAGTCAAAAATACCTTACTTCCGCCTTCTGCACTATAAATCGAGATTTTAGCCCAAATACTAAACAAAGCCAGATGTCTTTTACTATGCTATGAAATGATTAAATAGACTTCAACAGAAACTAAAAATTACCACCAAGCTTGATTTCTACAAGAAAATATAGAAAGTCGAAATTGTGACAGGTGGGACAAAAAAATGGTTCAAGAAAATCGTACGACTCGTTTACAATAAACACCAACTTGTCATAGTGAAAAAATACTTAATCTTGTTTTTTCTACATAATTTTTAAGGATCATGTAAATTTAACTATTATACATTGCGTTAAGAATAAATTGGTTATAATCATATCAGCTTAAGAAAATAACTCATTTTCCCATTTCCTGTGGAATGCCCCATGTGTTAACCTTTGATGTTTACCACAGACTTCAGAAACAGCAAAATTGAGAGCAGCAAAATTTGTTATTTATAATTTTATCAGTGCAATGCAAGGTTTAAATAATTAAATTTAATTAAAACAACCTGTTTGCTTGACTTGATGCTTGGTGTTCAACTCGCTATAAATTTTTTTATTTATTCTCAAACCATCTTCTTCCCTTTCCCAAGGGTGCTACCTTATCGCTCCAACATCTGCGGCAATTTTGCAATAAAACTAAATTTGCAACCTGACTGGCAACTCAGGCAAAAGCAGTCGTTATTTTTTAAACGCCTGACAGCATGATAATGTGTTGTTTTTGCCCGTTTATGTTTTCGTTTTGTTTGTTGTTGTTGTCGTTGTTGCTGTTGCTATATGGCTTCTGCTACCGCTGCTGCGACTTCCTTCATTGCTTGCTTCTGACGTTTTAATCGTGCATGCATAACGTAATCACTGCATATGTGGCTGACTTTTGCGTGTGCCTGTGTGTTTGTAGGTGTTTGTGTTATCCTTACGTATCCTTGGATGAGCAAAAAACAACAGAGCACTGGACGGACATCACATGAAACGGGTGTTTCTACTGCTATTGCTACTGCTGCTGCTAGTTGCTGTTGCTTTTGCCTTCTTTAGTTGTTGTTGTTTTTGTACTACTGCGTAAGCAAAACCATGTCAAGGCTCTGTGGGTTTTTTGAACATTCTGAGCAGGAATGTGTGCCGCCGCACTGTGGCGTAAATTAGCTGTTTACAAATAATTTTTCGTTTTCGTCACACAAAATTAATTCTGCACCAAAAGCTTTAATCAAAAGTTTCTGACATTTTTATTTGGTTCCGTTTGAAGAAAAGCATTATTGAATAAAAAATTCGAAAAAATTTAATAGCATAAAAATTTGAAAAATTACATGTATCTATTACCCCAAGTAAAAATACTAGGGGGCGAACAGGGGTCGAACATAGGTCACATGACCGTGCAAGGGTCGAATATGGCCTAAAAATATTTCAAAGAGCTCATTTGATTCGAACAACGGTCGTACAAGGCCTAAATTAAGGTTTATGGTCACCAAATTTGTCAAAGCTCTCATTTAACAGCAAACTTAAGCGCAACAACAAAAGCAAACCTCAGTCTGTAATGCTGATGTTGATAGTATCGCCACTCGTGTGTGGCGTAAAAGAATTTGTTTGTGTATGAAGTTAGTTGTTGGAATACAATACCTCAGTCAATTTTCAATTACAACAGTAAAACTTTGTTTGGATGATGTTTTACTAGATTAGGTAAAGGTGGCTGAGTCGATAGACGACTCGTACGCTTAGGCTAGTGCAGGCCCATTGTGAATTTTTATGAACTGTTTTCAATGTTTTTATCTGGTTTTTCAATATACACCTTTTCCCCAACTGCAATTAAATAACACAATCTAATAATTGCATTTATATTAACGAATGAATATATTATAATATATATTTAATTTATATCAGCATGAAGTTCCAATTTTTTTTAAAAATTTGCTCATTTTTATTGTAGAATAATAACTGTTCGGTCTATATACGGTCGCTAAACGCTCATTGTACAGCCTAGATTATTTAAAAACGGCCTTTATTCGAACCTTGTACGGCCAAGAGGTCCTTTAAATGACCCTTGTATGACCCTTGTATGACACTTGTAGGGCCGAAGAAAATATTTTAAATTAGACATTGTTCGGCCGCTGTTCGGTCGGTTTTAAAAAGGTTTTTATTTTTCGAGTTGCTGTGAATCTAAATTTTTTTATTTTAAATGGCAGCAAATTTAAGTTTTACGAATATGTAGGTGCTTAAACTACAAATACATAACAAATTATAATAGAAAATACAATAATTTCCTTAAATTAATAAATTTTTTGTGGCGGAGTTAATATTTCATTCAGTTAATATTTCATTTTGCTAATGTTTTTTTTTTAAAGTGTTTTTACATAATTTTAATTGTTAGCTATTTAGTTCAAGTAAGTTTTGAAGAAGGCAACAACAACAACAAACTCTGTATAGAGTAAATCACACAGCAGACTGTACAGACTGTTTCGAAAGGAGCGAAAATTTCATCATCAGCAGTCTTGAGTGATTAAGCTGTGACAACCCACTGTTTCAGTCTTATATGATTTGACACTTGTTTGAACGAATTCCTTTGTTGAGATCGCACGAATTTATTTCTCATCGGCCATTTTTTATATGGCGTTAAAGTAGTGAAGTTATTTTTATAGCATAAAACTCAAATCTCCACCACAGTTTGAGTTTGTTTTTTTAGTTGCCTCTTCCTTATTGTGTTTGTTTTTTTTAGTTGCCTCTTCCTTATTGCTGATTGTTTTTAAAAAATTAATTTAACGATAATTTATTTTAAAAATCGTGAACAATAATTTCGCAACTTATTTTACTCACAAATTATTTAACAAAACTTGCGCAAAAATTTAACTTTTAAAAAGCTTTGGTTGCAATCTCCTTTGAGTCTTGCATTTTATATTTTTACTGCCTTCTAAAAATCTTGTCATTTTTTTCATTATTTTCAAAAGCCTTACAAGAGTGATTTTTATAGAAATTATTCTATAAATTCTTTTATCAAAAGCTCTTTTTTTGCATATTATTTTTTTTCGTACATTAGAAAATTTTCAAAGCATAATATTTTTGTTTTTTTCTGAGCATAGAGCATTTATGAAAGCTTTTTTGAAAGGCCCTCATGCAAAAATTTTCTAAAGATATAAAAAATTTTACTTTTCTTTTTCATCTCTAAAGAGCTGATTTGAACCTCTGAGAAGAAATCAATTATTGTCATTTAAAGTTAGTTCTTCAAAGCTTTATTTTAAAAGCTGTTTTTTACATTTTATTGCATATAAATTTAAAATTCCTACATTATAAAATTTTTTTTAACTGAAGGCTTTTTCAGGCTAATCTCATGTAAGATTTTTGCAAAGTATCTTTTGCCTCTTTTCTAAAGCTAGTGCAATTTTTGTTTTCTTTTCAATTCTATTAACTCCCGTTCACCACTGTGGTGCTTTTGTATTTTTATGTTCATAAGCTTTTACATTGCTTAAAAAAAAATCTTTCATACATTTTGCTTTTATTTTTGAACTCGATAATTTTGCGCAGACAGAAGAAATCTTGTTTTTAATTAATTATGGAACATTTCTTAATTTGTTTCCTTAAAAATGCTTTATTGTCGTTCTACGAGTATATAAAACGTCGGTATATAAGTCGCTATAAGTCCTTCTTCATTTATATGTATTTTTTGCAATTCATACATCAAGCTTTATTCAATAACAGTTCTTTTCATATCAAATCTTATACACTTTAAGCTTTTTGCTTAATTTTTTTCAAAACGGATTAACAAGCTTTTTAATTTTAAAATATCGAACAACTTTAATCTCAAAGAACTGTTTAAACCTTTGATCGACTACTTTGCCTCAAAAGCTTTTCCCAACAAAGCTCTTTTGGCTTTTACATGGAATTTGGATAAGTGATATATGGATATTCCACTTAAAAGCCAAAAGAGCTTTGGTGAAAAAAGCTTTAGGGTCAAAGCTGCCGATCACTGGTTTTAACCAAAGGTGCCAAAAAATAAACATACTCGTTTTTATGGTTGTGTTAAAAAGCTTTTGCTTTTAAAGTTTGCACTCGAAGAAAAGTACGTGTTCGAACAACGAAGTAAAAGCAACAAACTTTCAGTAGCTGTCCATGCTTCACGCTAGCAACCATGCTAGCATTTTTAACCATCATTTTTTTATACGCACGATCTCAATGAGGTGAAAATTACACTCCACAAACTATCTTTGATTTATTTCTTGTAGGGGCTTATATTTTCTAAACTTTTTTTTTGTAACCGAAAATAAAATATATTGAAATATTTTTAATATTTCTTTATAAATACAAGAGTTGTTGAAGTAAAATTTCGAAAAGTTCTTTTTGTGTTTTTTTACAGTATTTTTGCCAGAATAAAAAATATAATTAATTTACTTTATTACATTAATGAAATTATGAAAGTCAAAAAGTAACTTCTATTATATTTTCCATTAAAAGGACATTTCAAACTTTTCATCTGTGTTCAGTTTGTATCTCGTTTTTTATTAAGTGCATAATTTACATAAGAACTAAAACATTTATAGCATCGAGCAACCACAACCTAACTGCATAAAGTCTGGATAGCTACTAAAAGCTTTTTCATTTTCGTGTCAGCAAATGCGTGTGAAAGCTCGCCACCCATGGGCGACCAAATGGGCATCTTTGGTTTCAACTTTTCTTTAAAAAGTAGTGTAGAGCTTTTCTATTAAAAATAGCTTAAAAGTTTTCTTGTTATTTTCTTGCAACTATTTTGTGAGGTTTTCTTAAATTCTTTTTTGAAGCTTTTTAAATTTTTTTCAAAATTAAAGCTTTATTAAAAGCTTTCAAAACTTTAGTAAAAGCTTTCAAAGTTTTATTAAAATTTTTAAGCTTTATTCAAAGCATAAGAGCGTCAAAATATTATTTTTTATAAAAAACAGAGATTTTAAATGTATAAAAGGAAAAGTGTTTGAACTAAAGAATGAAAGCTCTATTCTACAGCTCTTTTTAAAAAATAAACATTATTTTAAGAATGTGCTTAGTTAACAGCGTTAAGGTAAGCTTAATAAAGGCTTTAAATAAGGTTTTTAAACGCTTTCAATAAATCTTTATTAAAAGCTTTGAAAGCTCTATTAAAATCTTGTATAAAGTCAAACAAGCTTTATAAAAGCGCTTGTCAAACAAGCGCTTATAAAACTTTATTTAAATCCTTTATTAAGCTTTCCTAAACGCGGTTAACTAACCACATTCTTAAAATAATGTTTTTTTTTAAAGAGCTGTTGCATAGAGCTTTCATTCTTTATTTCAAACAACTATCCTTTTAGACATTTAAAACCTTTGTTTTTTATATAAAAATAATATTTTAAAGCACTACTGCTTTTAATAAGCTCGATGATTCAACCATTTTTTTTTTATATTTTGACCTATTTTTCAAAATAATTGAACCCATAGTGCTTGCGTAAATTACACACACTTGCACACATAATCACACACACACACAAGTACGCGCTCATACGTTGCGGCATTTAAGTCAATGCTCACGCAGTAACCGCTTCGAACTGCTGTTGATTGCGCTGTTTTGTGCGCGCTTCAAACGCGTGATTTTCTTTATGCTTTTAATACGTTATATGTGCTTGTCGGTTTCTCTCCTTTTTTTTGGCTTAGTTGCTTTTCCAATTTTCCCAACTGAAAGTATTCATATGCAGGATGCGTGCGCGTAATCAGGCATGAGCACGCAATGCGTTTGTGCCACAAAGGCCTAAGGAAGCACATGCACACACTCACATAAGCATACAGACTCACAACCTGAAGCACTTTACGTTAATCCTGCGTTGGTTGAGTTTTTTTTTTCTTTTTTGCGCTCATATATTGTATTTTCAGCATTTTTTTCAGCCTTTGAATTTATGTCTAAAAGCACACACACACACACTTTATTTTATTTTGCACAATTTTCTATGCACAATATTTTTACATTGTTTCTTTGGGTGGTTTTTTTTTAACAAGTTTTTGTTTGAGTTTTTGTAATAACAATACTTTTTTGTTTTTGTAGTTTAGTTGCTTTATCATTTGCGTTTTCATTAACATCATCAATATTTTTCCATTTCTTTTTCTTTGTTCTTGTTTATTTGCAGACCTTTTAGCATATTTTGACATTTATTTTCATACCGATTCGAATGGATCGCTTGTTTACTCCCCGCCCAAGATAAGGCTAAAAGGTATTTAGTTGATTTTTCTTTAACACATGATTTTATAATTTTGAATTAACAATACTTGACTGCTCTTAAAAAGTGCGAAGTTTTCGGTTTAAAAAAGTTTTTTATTTTTTTTTTTTTTTATGTGTCATAAATTTAAAGCTTATGAAATAGTTAAAAACTTTTAAATTGCGCAGCTATTTATTTGGCATGCCCTTGAAATAAATGTGAACTCTTTTATTTTGCCTCATGTTTCATAACTTTCATCACTTTAACTTTCATGTTGTGTTTGTAACGCTGCACAGCACTCTACAGCTACAGTTAAAGCCATCAGCTGTATTTTATTTCTTAAGCATTTCATGCCGCGCCTGAATGTCCTTTGGTAGTAAGTAGCTACCTTTGTTCTTGCATGCCCTTTTCAGTCGCAATTTTTCCCTTTTTCATGCCATAAATTAAAGTATTATTATTATAATTTTTCTCCATTTTTTTTCATAATGTTTTTGTGTTGTTTTTGTTGCCACAACATTTCTGACATTTGCTGTTGTAACACTGTCTGTTGTTTTCATGTTTCCACTTGTGTTGCATGTCGTGTCCTTCTTTTTAATGGCGCTCTAGCAACGCTTGGCAGTTTCTGTTTTATTTTTTATATAATTTTTTTTGCTTTCGATTCAAACAAGCATTTTATGTAAATTTACATTAAACTGTACTTGTTTGGTTTTCGATGGAGTCACCTGCGTATTTAATTATATAACTTACCGAAATGATTGTTGACTGGAATTTGTTGAAGACAATAAATCAATAAAATTGTTTGACCTAGTTATTGTTTTAACGGCCTTTTAATATAATTTCTTAAAATTAAGTTACTTCTGGTTGTTATAACGGCATGAAATTTTCTTTCTTTTTTAAGCTTTTTTGTGCTTCTAAAGTTATTTAAAACTTTGCAATAAAATATTTTAATGATTCCCCTTAAAAAAGCTCTTTCAGTTTTATTCTTAACTTGTTCACATACGAGTAGCTGCTGTCTACAGCTTCTTAACTTCTTATCGAAAAGCTCCATACTGCTCCTAAATTTTTGAAAAATTTGCTTAAAAGTTCATTGTTACTCAAACAAGTTTAAATGAAACTCACTCTTTTACTCACTCGCCTTCGCCCATAAAAGCACTCAGAAAAATTTTTTTAAGCTAAAGTTTCAGCAATAAAATTCAGTCTTAAATTACTATAGAAGCCTTTATCTAAATTTAATAGCTTATTTTCAGTTTTCATAACAACAACATAAAAAACATGCATAAATAAAAGCTATTGAAAGGCGGCATTAATGATATTTTACGAACTCTCATCCTTGATTAGCAAGTTGACGATGATTGAGGACGACAGTGCAAAGCGGTTATGAATTCATTGCAAAATGATAAAAAGCAAAAAAGTAAACAATGTATAATTAATGCGAAGAATGCTTAAGAAAATTTTATTTAATGGAAATTAGCATTAAAAAGGATTGCTTAAAAACTTTTTTGCTACAGATATGCCAGGAATATATTAAATATTAGATGAGCTAAGGAAATTTTGCCATTTTCTTCACTATTTCAAATGAAGAAATATTACAAGAGCGCAGGAATGATAGAGAGAGAGATAAAGAGTACCAAAATCACAAAATTACAGTAATAAAAAATATTTAAAAGCTTTAGGAAATGGTTGCCAAAATAAGAATCTTTAGAACTATGCAGAGAAGGCAAGGTCAAGTGAAGGAAGGCATTAAATATTTATATATATCATACATTTTTTGCTGTTTTTTTAATTAATCAAGCAGATCTTTTACTTAAGCGCAACTAAGATGAGTTCTTGGATAAGTCTCTTAAGAGCAGAAAATTTGTGACTCATAAAAAGTTAGTATTGAAAAAGCTTTTTAGTAGCAATTTATAGAGAACAATTCACTTTGATTTGGAAACCAAACTAAGGAACTATTTAATGAATGTACAATGTATTAATATTTAAAACGTTTTCAACTTGCAAGGGAAGAAGATTTTTGTTCGAATAACTTCTTTTTTTTTGGTTCTAATAAATCAATAACATTGATGGGAAATGAATTATTTTAATATTGGGTGTTTTTTATAGAGTGGTACAAGTTTAAATCATAATAAAACATAATAATGTATTTTTAATATCAATGAAATGAGCTTTATTCGATAGAAAACTTTATGACATTGATGTTTATGATATGATTTTGGCCATGTGGCTGCCACGGCTGACGCGTACAAGGCGCAATTCGGAACACCAATTTTCACAAACTTTTCGCAGCATTTGCGGACGTATCTCGCCGATTACTCTTCGAATGTTGATTTCCAGGTTTTCAATTGTTTTTGGTTTATCGACGTAGACAAGTGACTTTACATAACCCCAAAGAAAATAATCCAATGGGGTTAAATCACACGATCTTGGGGGCCAATTAATTGGGCCATGTCGTGAAATTATTTTTTGTCAAAAGTTTCCTTCAGTGTATCAATTGTAGCGCCCGCTGTGTGGCATGTGGCTCCGTCCTGTTGGAACCACATATCAGCAAGATTAATGCCAGCTAATTGAGGTACGAAAAAACTTCGAATCATGTTCCTATACCGTTCACCATTGACAGTAACATTCTGACCATCATCGTTTTTGAAGACATATGGGCCAATGACTCCGCCAGCCCATAAAGCGCACCAAACAGTTTATTTCTGTAGATGTAATGGTGTTTCGACAAAAGCTTGTGGATTCTCCTCACTCCAAATACGACAATTCTGTTTATTTACGTACCCATTCAACCAAAAATGGGCTTCATCGGAAAATAAAATTTTCCATGGAAATTCAAAATCAATATCAATTTGTGTTTCAGCCCATTCGCCGAATTGGCGGCGCATGCGATGGTCGTTTGGCTTTAATTCCTGCACAAGTTGAATCTTGAAAGGTTTTAAGCCAAGATCTTTTCGTAGAATCTTCTATAAAGTGGAAGGCCACAACCCCAGTTGCTGAGAACGGCGACGAATTGATTGATTAGGATCATCTTCAATGCTTTCCTTTACAGCGGCTACAGATTCTTCAGTGCGCACTGTTCGGCATCTCACGGGATGCACATTATCAGTAATAGTAAATGTGGTCTGAAAACGATCCATTGTTTTTCGAATTAGCAGCTCTGAAGGACGATTATGTACGCCATAAAAAGGACGAAGTGCACGATAAGTTTGACGAACAGAACCATTATTTTGATTAAAAATTTCCACAATTTGCACGCGTTGCTCTGGTGTAACTATCAGCTGTTAAATGGGTGGTCAAATAAAGCAGTGATGCCAACTCAAAGTTGTATCATTCTAAAGATAACACCCTTTATTTGCAGAAAAATAACCCAAAATGTGTATAACAATAATTTATTTTATACAAGTTGTATAGGGGTCTAGCCAGGCATATGTGTTTGTTCGTGGGGGACTTTTTTTGCAGTTTTCTTCGTGTTGGAACGATATTTTAGAATTTTTTTTAAATAGAAAGTCAACAATATTTTAGGCGGCTACCGGGAAATACAGGTATCTACCTAAACTAGAAGTATGTTTAATTAACGCTCAAAAATGAAATATGCCTGGCCATGTGTTTGTCTAAGGGTTAATGCAGCAAAGTAATCGATTTTTAAAAATCAAAATTTTCCGACACATTTTCATAATCTAATTTATCCTATAATCATAGGATTACCTATTTTAATCCATATATATTTTAATAAAAAAAAATAAAAATCCTGTCAAAGAAATTTTACATAATACCTCATAAATTTTTTTAAACGAATAAAATTTTTAGATAGCTTATTAAATAATAAAAACAAATTCTACTGAATAAGCCTCTTAAATTATTTTAAAGTACGACTTTGTTCAAGTACATTTCTTAAATTTTTTTTCGAAAAGTATTCAAAAAGACCCAAAAAAGGCGCTAGAGTGTTAAGATATTCTTAAAAGACATTTATTATAAAAGTTTGGTTAGGGTGGCAGCCTGTCCGAAGACCACATAGACCATATACTTGGTCCGTTGTGGTACCACAGGAGAGCTCTGCGCAAAATGGCCCCATTAAAAATGGTCCCAAAACGAACAATGATTAAAAGGGCCCCAAATATCAGGCTTTTTTTAGAATTAAATAGTACCCTACTATATAAAATGATATTTGTGCCCAAACTTTGGTGAAATATTACCCCAAATATTTCCTTCAACGGATATAAAAAGCCCGCAGAAAAATTATTTTTAAAAAAGTCGCGCTTTTTATGACGAAATGTTATTTTAACATTGAGGACTTTCAGTCACTGAATAATCAGTTCCTTAGCTTAAATAGAACTTCTAATTGAGTCTTTAAAAAAATTCAATAGGCCCCTTTGATTAAATATTGTACAAAAACTAAAAGCTTGTATGGATATTAATCCCTTTTGTTTAAAAATAAATATTTTCAAAAGCAATTTTTCAGTATGCATGAAATTGTATGAAAATAGGCCCTTTTGAATAGAAACATAAACTTTGATGCATAAAATATTGCAAAAATTTACAATTTTTCTTAATTTTTTGTTTGTGCAAATGATGGGATTCAATATTTGAAGTGATAAACCAAAGTAAAAGCAGCTTTTGTGTAAAATAGGACCTTTTGAACAGAAAGCTCGTATATAAGAACAACATATTTTGCTTCAAAATCGAATGCATATACATTCAAAATTTAACAAACATCATTGCAATCAGATGTGTCCCTTCCAAATTCAGTTTCTTGCAGAAAGCTTACTATTGCTCTAAATAATACTGATGTACTACTTTTCCACGGCAGAATAAATAAACCATTAGACTCTTTATTTCCGATTGAACCCAGTGAACCAAAACTACCGTTTTCGAATTCATTTATGAACCTTTTCGGGTAGAAATTTTCATTTTCGGCACTCATAACTAAACCCTTTTTGTATCATTCGTTGGACTAAAATGCCTCTCCAAATTGAACCTTATTTTGTTCAGCAATGATTTAAAAAAGAACCATAAATTGTACTTTTTTTGTTCGGATATGAGTTAAAAATAGAACCATAGAAAAGTTATTTTTCGGCACTCGGAAATGAACCCTTTTTGAATCAATCTCCGGGCGAAAATGCCTCTCAGAAACGAACCTTTTTTTCTTCTGAAATGAGTTAGAAAATGAACATGATTTTAATTTTTGATCGAAATGTTGAAATATTATGACAGACTTGTTGAAGATTGTTTGAACGTGTTGCAGCACATCCATCTCTTTTCTTATGGCGAGAATTAATTCGCACTGGTGAAAAATTTTATATTACTTTTGTATGAAGGTTAGCATTTTAATTACCTATAATAAAAATAGTCAACAAAGGTGTCAATTATTTCTTTTTTAACTCATTTTAATATGTAAAAAAGGAGTATTTATGATTAATTTCTGAACTCATTTATGAACAAAATTGGTTCGTTTATGAGGTATTGTTTCTACTGATATGATACAGAATTATTACTTTTTGAACTCATTGAAGAATGCAAAAAAGAAACATTTATGATTCATTTCTGAACTTATTTATGCACTCTTTTATGAACGCATTTATGAACCAAAATTATTTATTTACGAGGAATTTTGACCTTCTAAAATGATTCTTTTTGGACTCAAAATAAGTTTTTTATGAATTTTGCAAAATAAGTACAGTTTTTATTTATGTGAAAAGTTTTAACGAATTTAATCTTCTATAGCAAGCACTTTTAAGCGACAAAATACAAAATCAATAATTAAAAAAAAACTATCCAAAACGTTCGCAAAACTCTCACCTTATTCAAAACCTTCGCTTATGGTTCAGTGGGAATAATTTAAAATTAAAAATTTTTAAAAAAATAACCCTCACTTACGGAATATAAAAACTTATTGAAGTCGTGACCTCGAAAAGTAATTTATGAGCCAAGGCTACTGAATAATAAAATAAACCCCTGCGAACTGAGACACAATTACATAGAGTTTTAGTGCTATTTTAGGTCAAAAAACACACCTTTAAGGCATTTATCAGCCATTAAATTTTCGTTATGAAATAGTATTTTTATTATGAACAGATAACTTTTTCTAAAATACTCTCTTTCTTAGCATTTGACAAAAATGCTCAAAGTACTCTTGAAATAAATTGAGGCATTAGTGTTTTATACCACAGCTAGGGCAATATTTAAATAATTTTCAGCCTTACATGTAGCAAGTTCCTAAGTTGGCTTAACTCCTTTTTTCTCTCGCCCCAAAAAAAAAATAAAAAATTTGCGCAACTTTAATTACTAACTTAAATATTTTAAACGTTTCTTTTCTTCTTTCTTCACCCATCTCTCTATCAAACAATTCTAGGTCCAAAGCCTGGTCCACCACGTAACCTCACCGTTACCGAGGTCTCGAACGGCTTTCTCATCTCATGGCAATCGCCGCTGGAACGGGCGCATATCGTCAAATTCTATACAATTAAATACCGCACCGATGCCCAGTGGAAAACTCTAAATCGCGGTCAAATCCGACCCGAGGAGACTCAGTATTTAGTTAAAAATTTAGTTGGCGGGCGTACGTATTACTTTCGCGTTCTAGCTAACTCGGAAAAAAGCTACGAGTCCAGTGACGAAGTGAAATTTCCGGTACCGGCTCGGGTGAAGCACAAAGCAATTACGGCCGGTGTCGTTGGGGGCATCCTGTTTTTTATTGTTGCGATCATTTTATCGGTTTGTGCCGTAAAAATTTGCAATAAACGTAAACGACGAAAACAGGAAAAAGGTAACAAAAATTAACAAAAAAAAATTTGAACATTGCAAAACAAAACGATGCCCGGCTAATTAGCCGGGATCGGTGGTGGTTTTGGGGGAGGCATCTTGAGGCACAAGTGCAGCATGCTTAAGCGTTTGCTAAAACAAAGACATATAACTGAAATGCAGAGGCAGTAACTGGCCTTAATAGAGGTCAAGCTTAAGCATTTCCGGCATATGTTGTTGTTGTTGTGGCATTAGCGCTCTGCGCTGCCTTGATGCCTGAATGCCTCCCTGTTTGATGGCTTTTAACTAGGATGCTGGTTGCGTATTAATCAATAATTAACTTAATTGTTATTCATTTGTTTTGAGCATCAAATGCTAACTTTAACGGTTGATTAACATTTGAGTAACATTTTGCAACAATGTAAAGTAGTTGATTTAATTCTTATTTTTACTTATATTTTTTCTCACTTATCTTTATTTGAACTTAAAACTTTGTTTTATATAATTTTTTAAAGTTGTTTTATTTTTTTTTAACTGGTAATGGTATTTTAACCTTAATATATATATACAAATATATAATATATAATGCATTTATATGAAACTTCAAGTCGTTATTAGTTATATTTTATTAATCTACTTGAGCAATAAAATCTAGTTAAAAAGTAACGAATACTCATTTTAATTGATTATCATAATTATACTGCATTGTCCCTTACGTATAGTATATCTTTAAATTTTACTTTTTGTATTTCTTTTTATTTGGTGTGACTGGATGCGATGTTTGATGGGTAAATGAATGGCTGTTTTATAAAACTTCCGTTGGATGGGTAGACATGTGGGTGTTTAAAAAACTTTAAATTTTGGAATTTTATTTTGGATTTGCGATCAATCGAAATTATTGTAGCATTCAACAAATTTTCATGCACTTTAATCATTTATTGTTGTTTACCACAAACACTTTCAAAAGTTTCTCCTTAAAATAAGACCTAGTCAGTAGTTAAAGTCAATACGTCAAGGAAGAATTTTTGATAAAACGGTTATCTATGAATAAATCTGCAAATTTGACTTTTGCTTTGGGATATATCTGGAAACGCGCTTTGTAAAATTGTTGTGATTTGAGACACTGCACAGCTTGAAATTTTAACAATCTAAGTGAAAAAAAATTATTTCTATAAATGTATGCATCCCAAATGTTACAATATTAAATAAAATTCATATAGAAACATATTTCCGTGGTCACAAGTCATAACGGCTTAACTTAAATTATCGTAAAAAACGATAAAATCTTGAACCTTGCCATGCCTAATTTAGTGAAGTTAGAGAAGTTCCTTTTTAAGTTCCAATTTAGGCAAAAATGGGCACACCACTTTTTGTTTTATCAAAAACACAATAAAATTATCACCAAATGCACATTCAGCTGAACTCGAAATAATGCGAAATAATATACTTTTTTCCTCTCTCCTTCAATGTAAAAAAAAAACTCTCCAAAAAATACACACATGTTTCATGCTACTCACTGTACTTGAAGTAAATCGTTTAGAGGTAAACATTTTTTGTCAATTTGTTGCAATATAGCACAAAATAGCTTTCCACTTTTTAAAATTTCCACACTTGCCTATTTACTTACAATAAAATTAATAAAAGAGACACCTCAAACAATGTGAAAATCATCAAAACTTTGATGTGAAAAATTAGTTTTAATTAAGTTACTGTTAAAACAAAACTATTTCTATAAATATATGTATCCCAAATGTTACAGTATAAAATAAAATTCATATAGAAACATATTTCCGTGGTCACAAGTTAAAACAGTTTAACTTAAATTATCATAAAAAACGAGAAAGTTTTTAACCTTGATTCAGCCAGGCCTGATTCCCTGAAGTTAGAGAAGTTCCTTTTAAAGTTCCAATTTGCGCAAAAATGCGCAACACATTTTGTGTTTTATCAAAAAGACAATAAAATTATCACCAAATACACATGCAGCTGAAATCGAAATATTGCGAAATAATTAACTATTTTCCTCTCTCTTTCAGAGTAAAAAAAATCTCTCCAAACAATGCACACATGTTTCATGCTACTCACTGTTCTTAAAGTAAATCGTTTAAAGGAAAACTTTTTATGTCAATTTGTTGCAATATAGCACAAAATAGCTTTCCACTTTTTAAAATTTCCACACTTGCGTATTTACTTACAATAAAATTAATTAAAGAGACAATTAAAACAGTTGCTTTAAAGTTACTGTTAAAGCAAAAATTATTTCTATAAATGTATGTATCCCAAATGTTACAATATTAAATAAAATTCATATAGAAACATATTTCCGTGGTCACAAGTCATAACAGCTTAACTTAAATTATCGTAAAAAACGATAAAGTTTTGAACCTTGCCAGGCCTGATTTCCTGAAGTTAGAGAAGTTCCTTTTTAAGTAACACTTTCCTGCTTTTGTTGTCCTCGTGCCTGCCATGACTTAGTTGATAGTCTGTAAGATATGTGCAGAATGCACTCTAAAAACTGTATTAGTGACATTTTAGTCAAGCGTAAAAAAACCAATTTTGGCAAAAATAGGCAAAACATTTTTTGTTTTATCAAAAATACAATAAAATTATCCCCAAATACACATGCAGCTGAAATCGAAATATTGCGAAATAATTAACTATTTCCTCTCTCTTTCAAAGTAAAAAAAAGCTCTCCAAAAAATACACACATGTTTCATGCTACTCACTGTTCTTAAAGTTAATCGTTTGACGGTAAACTTTTTTTGTCAATTTGTTGCAATATAGCACAAAATGGCTTTCCACCTTTTGAAATTTCCACACTTGCCTATTTACTTACAATAAAATTAATTAAAGAGACACTTAAAACAGTTGCTTTAAAGTTACTGTTAAAGCAAAAATTATTTCTATAAATGTATGTATCCCAAATGTTACAATATTAAATAAAATTCATATAGAAACATATTTCCGTGGTCACAAGTCATAACAGCTTAACTTAAGTTATCGAAAAAAACGATAAAGTTTTTAACCTTGCCAGGCCTGATTTCCTGAAGTTAGAGAAGTTCCTTTTAAAGTTCCAATTTGGGCAAAAATGCGCAAAACACTTTGTGTTTTATCAAAAAGACAATAAGATTATCACCAAATACACATGCAGCTGAAATCGAAATAATGCGAAATAATTAACTTTTTTCCTCTCTCTTTCAAAGTAAAAAAAAGCTCTCCAAAAAATACACACATGTCTCATGCTACTCACTGTACTTAAAGTAAATCGTTTAAAGGAAAACTTTTTATGTCAATTTGTTGCAATATAGCACAAAATAGCTTTCCACTTTTTAAAATTTCTACACTTGCGTATTTACTTAAAAAAAAATTAATAAAAGGGGGCACTTAAAACAATGTGAAAATCATCAAAACTTTGATGTGAAAAATTCATTTAATTTAAGTTACTGTTATAACGGGGTTTGTTTTTTCTCTCTTTTTTGATCATTTTCATTTCATAATGGAACATATTTACATAATATATGTGAAAATAAACAATTTTTGGGACCTTTTTTTCTTGCTTTTTGTCCACCTGGATTGTTAAAATTTCGCTCTGTGACTGGTAAAAATTAAATAAAAATTTTTTTATTCAACATCTTAAGCTTTGATAGGGCTCTTTTAGAGGCTGTGACTAGAAATTAACTCGCTAAAGAAGACATGTAGTTGATGTAAAAGGTAATGTAAGGTATATCAGAATTTATATTCTGCTATTTTGTGGATGTTATTTACTGATGTTCCACAAAACTAAAAATATTCTAAGTTCAATCGCAGGAAAAATTCACGTCCTTCTATAAAAGCTCCATCTGACACTGAAACTTCGAGTTGATCGAATAAAAGTTTTTGCTTTGCACTATGTTCGTCTAGAAAGAGTAATCTTCCATTCAAGCTCCAGTCGAAACTGAAGCCTCTCATATGTACTGAATAGAAACTGTAGTATATCACTACTTACTACCTCAATTACATATTATCTGACAGGTGTTATAAGAGCCATATTTTTCCTAATAACAAAGTCATAACGTTTGGCCGCCTTGTATAATAAATACAGATTAGTCGAGTGGTGGCCGTAGCCTACTCGTAGAATGCGTGCCCCATAAGCTAAAGATACGCGGTTCAAACCCCATCTCAGGCAGAATGTTTTTCAATTGAATTAATGCATCTGTTCGGTCGCCACTTCTCTGCAGTCAATGTCAAAGCTCAGAGAGTAAAAAACTGCCAGATAAAGTTTCTTTTGAACATAAGCCGTTCGGAGTCGGCATAAAACTCGTAGCTCCAGTTCTCGATCATTTGTGTTCAAACATTTAATAGCACGCACAACACAATTAATCAATAGAAGCTCCGTCAAAGTCCTTCCAAAGGCTGAAATAGCCAATTTATTATCGATACTATGTTATTAAGTTGAAGTGAACATTTTTTGTTCCAGGTAAACTCCAAAAGTACTGGGCCAATTTTTATGAAATAAGTTTTGAAATACAGTATTTGTGCTTACTTATAGTATAGGTGTATTTCCCTTATAAATAAACTCCACGATTTTCTCGACTCTCAGCTTGTACAACATGACAAAACAAAACCATAGCCAGTTATGTAGCTTTGAGCATGCGACAAGTAAGGTCTTAAGTGCTGAACACAAATCAAAAAACTATTGTTTTTCTATTTTGTTTGACATGTTAGTAACAAGATTAATTCTATTTTTGACAAGACCAACGCCAGTATAGTGGCTATATTGGTGGATTGGATAGCGTTCTGCGCCCGAGTACAATATGTTGAGTGCACTTTTTTAAGTTTTTTTTAATAAAAAAAATAATTATACTTATTAAAAGATTCATAATTTCATTTGAAATGAGCATTTTAGAAATAAAAAAATTAAACAACTTAAATATTTCACAAGCCACATATTTATATCTTAAACTTAAGTAAAACATCCATCAAATTATTTTTAAAGCCTTTTGCAAATTACATTCCGAAATTCAATCTCAATACAAATAAGCAATACGTTAACAATATGTCTTACGAGGTTGATTTTCAAAGTTTATAACAATAAGCTTCCATAAATCCTTTTTGCCTGAAACGTATATTTTCATTAGAATAAAAAATATTCTTCTTTAAGATCGATACATTTAGTCAAGCGTTTTTCCAATTTTGTATTCCTTCCAAATTATAGGTTTTATAAAAGTCCTCAAAATAGCTTTTGGCTTAAGTAATGACCTCTTTATTCGACCCAAATCTCTTACCGTCGAGCCATATTTTCAGCAAATAGAAAATAGTCGCACGGTTACCAATTTTGGACTATTTTTAATCCAAACTAAAGGCATTTTTAATTCGAAAAGTACTATTTTTTAATCCCTACTTTAGTTGAATTTATTTTATTCCAAAAAAGTTTGAGTTTGACACTATTTTTCTACTACGAATTTAGCTGAGTCTCGAACCCACGTTCCCAAAAGCTTTCTTTCATTCCTTTCCATGTAAGGCCGCGTTCTTGGTGGACGCTTTGGCTGAAGCTGATGCATAAAGCTGCTTTGAAGAGCTTTTTTTGACCATATTGCATTTTTTAATGAGTATGATGTAGATTTGTAATGTTCACCAACGAAAGATAAAGCTATTAACAAACAAAAGTTCAAAGGCACTTGAAAACACAAAGCATAACAACGGTGAAAAGTTCAGCACAAAAAGTACCCAAGAAGTACGCAAGAACAACGAAAACTATGGTAAACTATGTGCATGTAACTGAAAAGCACCACAAAACGAAACAACAACACAACGGTTAAAACTTCAGGACAAAAAATATCCAACAAATAGAGGAAAATCAACGAAAATATTGTTAACGGGCAAAATAGATAAGCAAGTGCCGAAATCCATATAAGAATTCAGTACGACGCAATAAATAATAAAACTAAATAAATAAATTTAAGCCATGTGATTAAACAAAAATAAAGCACTGAATAGCATTTTAAAAATGTTCAACAACAAAGCATAAAAAATAAAATTATTTGCTGTATGAGCAAGCGAGATGGACATGTAAGCGCTGAAAAGAATTTGAAAAAAAAAGCTTTATGCTAGGCTTAATGCTGGCACTATGAACACTTTGAGCTTTTTCCAAAAGCGTTTACTATGAACGCGGCCTAATGAAGCAAAATCAGCGAGACTTTGTTAGCAACTGCGATAGACGAGTGAATAAGATGTCGGACCGGCAGACGAGAGGACGTGGGCTCAAATCAGGAGATGGTCAGACTGAATTTGATTTTAAGTTTATGTTAATATTGTTTTTGTTTTGTTTTCAACATGCATTCTCAAAATTTTAAACGTTTTGTAGATTAAAAAGGAATGCCTTTTGGATTAGAAAATTTTAAATTTTTCCTTGGATTAAAAAGTAACCTTGATTTGGTGTTGTCCTATATGTAATCCAAAAAAGTTTAAAATTTAGTCCAAGATTTTTAACTGTGCGCAAGGGTCTAAATTTTGAGAATATGGTCGATGGGGTAGCAGCTCGAAGCCCAATTTATGGATTTTTGTTATGGCGACTAAATTAAAAAAAAATGGCTGAAATTAAAAAAAAAAGAAAGTGGTAAATAAAAAAAAATAAATTAAATGCCTATTTTTAAACAATTAAACTTAAAAAAATTAATACATGATTAAGAACCAACATTTTTTCAAGTGAAATACATAATTATCAATTTCTCAAATGTATCACCGAATTGAAATAATGGTACTTTTAGTATTCTGTAACGCTTATGGGGCTTTCCATAGTGACTAGTGGGACAGTTTACTTCAGAATCTCTAATGTTTAGACCTGTAACTTTGTATTTTGATGTTATATAATGATCAAATAGATATTTTACAATAGAATATTAACCGACTTATAACACCTTTACCGAAAAAAAGAACTCATATAAATACTTTAGTGATATTTCATTGGTTAGAGAGTGTGACTGGTGGGACAGTCAAAATATCTCACCTCCGCCTTCTGCACTGTCAACCGAGATTTTAGCCCAAATACTATACATAGCCAGATGTCTTTTACTATGCTATGAATTTATTAAATAAACTTCAACAGAAACTAAAAACTAGCACCAAGTTTATTTTCTATAAGAAAATACAGAAAGTAGAAATTGTGACTGGTGGGACATCGTGTTTTGTCTGGTGAAAATCGTACGACTCGTTCACAATAAACAACAACTTGTCATAGTGAAAAAAATACTTAATCTTGTTTTTTCTAAATAATTTTAACAGATCATTTAAATTTAACTATTATACATTGCGTTAAGAATAAATTGGTTATAATCATAGCAATTTAAGAAAATAACTCATTTTCCCATTTCCCGTGTAATGCCCCTTATACTAAAAAACAGCGTTTTAGCCATGTGCAAGTTTGCACCAGAAAAAAATAATTAATTTTAAAAAAAGGAACTCAGAAAAAACATATAGCTACAGCAATTCCATTTTAAGCGTACCTGAAGAATTAAATTTATGGAATGACCATCTTCGATATGGGTAAAATTTGCAGGTAGCAACACTAACGAAAATATAGAACTTGTGACGTGATTTTTGGCGAAGAGTGCACAAGATTGAGAAAAATCGGCAAAAACATCGAAAATCAGTTTTTACGAAAATTTATATCTCAAACGAATGTTATGTTTGAACAACCGTTGAAAAGGTAATTAAAGGGACTTTAATTTAAAAATGTTTTTGTAAATTTTGGTAGTTGGGAGTTACATCCCTTGCGGTAAGGTAACTGATATCGAAGAAGGGATTCGAAGAACACTATTTAAAAATTTATTAATGAAATAATCTTAAAGCTGTTAAAATTACCTTTTCCACATTATAAAACGTAGGGTGGGGAAAATCAATGGGTTATTGAGATATGGTCATTTCACCACCTTGGTCATTTCATGGATCTTCTCGACAAATTTCTGGCGTGACAACCTCTTTTGGTACGACCAAAACGGAATTCAAAATGAACCACGGGAAATTTAAAATGTCACTTAATCTTTTTCAAACTACCTACGTAGTTGATAATAAGCTCCTTTAAAGCTTTCCACAATCTTTATGGGAGAATATGTGTTAGTTGGAATATATTTAGGGTATTCACAAGGTGTGCAAGGTCATGTCATATTGTCCTAAAATTTTACAACGAAAATTTACAAGAAAAAAAATGCAAATAAGAAACAGCTCTTTTAATACGACACTTCAGTAAACATAGCTTTCAGAGTTGTAATACATTAATATTTTTTTATATGGAAAGAAACAATAAAATTTTTAAGCTAGTATAAAATATTAGGACAATATGACATTATGACATGATAGCACACCTTGTGAATACCCTAATTGTATTTTCAGGGGCTTAATTAGTCTTCAATTACTAACCAACATAACGGTTTTATAAAAAGAAATAGTAAGGAACTAACCGAAGTTAAAATATCCCACAGAAGTGTTTTAGTTAACATAAGTAATAAATGTTTTATTGTTCGATGACGTCACTTTTTATAAGTCGCGCACGGCTTTTATCAACATTTTTTAATTTTAAAACTCAGAGTTCGTTTTGAATATCAGATTCTGTGTGTAAAATTTAAAGTTATTAATTTTTGTGAAATTTATGAATGTTTTGCTTATTATGACTACGTCACTTTGTGTGGGAGGTAGGTGGGATTTTCATTTTATTTTACCCAATTCCAAAAATAGAGATTAAAACGTACTAGCAAAATTTTAAGGCATTTATTTATTTCTGTATTTATTTTTGTGAAATTTAAAAATAATTTACCGTTTTCATAAGACCTCTTTGTATGGGAGGTGGGTGTGGTTTTAGTTAAATTTTGACTTAAAATTCGATTTCATACTCAGAGTGAATATATAAGGGAAAAGCTTATGTGCAATATTTAAAGTCACTAAGTTAATTTTTGAGGAATTAAAGAGATTTTACCATTTTGATAAAGTAACTTTATATGGGAGGTAGATGTGGTTATCATACGATTATGTTTATTTTCGAACCTGAACTTTATTTTCAAAAAATTAAGTAATGCATTAAATATTATAACGATAGTTTCGAAATTACGGCTGTTATCATGATCATACTCAGACAGACGGACATGGCTAAATTGACTCAGGAGTTGATTCTGTCCAAGAATATATTCCTTAGAGTGGAAATTATTTGTATGGGGAAAATTTCCAAGCACTTCATGCAGCGTCCCAAGGGCTCAAAATGCGCTAATGGATGAAAAAAATAATCGTGTAAAATTTTAGTTTGAATGATTTCACTGACGTTTATCTCAAAAACTGGTGATGCTAGAAAAAAGTAATAATATTTTTGAAATCAGCGCACCAAGATTAGTCGAAAATAATACAAATATTGCTGGGAAAATCAAAAAATAAAAATGTTGTCCCCTGAGTTATTCAAGTAATTTGAGGTGAATACCCTTATTAAACTGAAAAATAACTGTTTCCTTATTCCAAATGAAATTGTATATGAAAATATTAAAAAAAATTTTTCTTTCATGCTTATATGCAAATTCGGCTTATATGCATTCGATCTTGCTAAAATTTTTCATGAATTTTTTTATCACCAATTACAACAGTTTGAGCCCTTGGGGTGGTCTTTTTAAAATAAGGTCCACTCTAATATTCATGAGCACTTTTCTATACTAGCCACGCCACCGTTATAGGCGTTACAAACGGAGTGACTAAGTTAATATCTATACATCGTACGCAGCACGCATGAGATATAATTAGGGTCAACATTTTTGCTTGGCATAGTTTAGAGCGATTTTAACCCTTTGAGATATAGATAAAATGACCTTGGATTCGGATTCCCGGTGGTCGAATTACGAAAAAAAACTTAGATTTGAAAAATTTTGGAAAGCCCTCTATAGCCCCAAATTCACAAAATATAATGGGATCCTACATGACCCCATCGGTTTTACATGACCCCATCGATCTCAAGTAAAACTTTTACGCATTTTTTCAGCTGTAATTTGTAATGGATATGAACGTATTTTTAATGAAATATTAAAGGCATTTTATGTGTTCAATGCAATTTAATATTAAATTTAGCAAATTAATATATAAATATTATAGATTGATACTGAAATTTAAGTTTCCTTTACAAAAAAGACCGTAAGGTGGAAAATTGCAATTGTATGGAAAAAATATCGCAAAAAATATTACTTAAGACCGAAGGGGTCAAGTAAGACCCCAATGTATTTTGTAATTTTTGTAAAAACAACTGAAAATCTTTGCTGAACTTTATATTTTTTTAGTAAAACACATCTAAATGCAGAACTGACATTAACGTTTGGAACGATTTCATTTAACTTAATCGAGCAAAATTAGCAAAATACTTGAGAAGAGGCACAATATACTTTGCACAAGAAAAAAAAATATTTCCAGCTGATCAGCTGTAAGCCTGCCCGTGTTGCCAGATTCTATAAAGCTCCTAAAACCAAATTTAAGGTGGTTTAATTACTAGAATAATTTTAACTAAAGCAACGTTAACTAAAAAACGCATTGGGTCATATAGTACCCCTTGCTCTCAAGGGGTTAAGGTCAATTTCATTAAAAGCTTTTGATTTTTTTCCATTATACATACATTCAATATTTAACATAAATATCTTTTTTTACAAAGAAAAAAATTGTTAACTGAAGCATTAAGAGCGGATAGATGCAATTTATTGTAATGTGAAATAAATCCTACTTAATGTTGCAAATAAATAATTAATATAATTCAAATGTGAAAATAAATTAAAAATATTAAAAACAATCTTTTTTATAACTACTTTACATGTGATGTTCAGAAAAATGAAAGAAAAAAAAAGAAAAATTGACTTGTGAAATGTGCAGCAGCAGCATGGCTGGTAGAATTGTGTCAGTTTCACTGGAAAGCAAAATGACAAGTACAACAACAACAACTAGTACTACTGCTAACTGACAACTACTAACAACAAGATGTGACAACAACACGTGACAATTCAATAACAATTCAATTGATTTTAATTGATTCGTTTGAACGGATGTGGGTTAAATATATTTTGTTGTCAGATGTGGTTAAAAGATTTAATTAGATAAGCAAAAGTGGATGAAAAACATTACGAAAAAAATTATTTGAAAGTGAGGTGCGAACTAAGTTTTTCAGTGGATGCGTATGTTTTGCATGTTTACACACATATTTCTGGAATATGTGTAGTTATTGCTAATTATTTTATAATATTTTTATTTTTTTTTTTGGTTGTACTGTATTTTTGCTTTTATTCCACTGTAATTTTTTTGTGTTTTTGTTTTTGTTTACACTTAAACATTAATTTTATTTATTTAATTTATTAGGGTATTTTGTAAGTTTTTAAAGATATTATTTGTCTATTTTATAATTATAAACCTAACAAATATGCATTTTTTGCTTTTATCTATTCTGACTTCTTTTATGAATTTAATTTCTTTTTCTGGCATGATTTTTTTTTTGAACCCTCCGTAGTTCTTCGATTGACTAGATATGAATTGTGTAGCTAAACAAGTGTATTTTCCCAAGGCAAATCCCCAAATGTCCTGCGTACGGAAATCCTTACAAATGTGCATTACAAAAACAAAGCATTTGTTGTAAATTATTCAAATACATATGTAGGTATATGTAGTTAGATTTGCATAAAAATTATTGTTGTTTTTTTATAGGAATATACTCATATATAAATATAGTAAAGCAATAAAAATTCCAACGCACACAAGCATATAAAGCTACCTTTAAATGCAATTGGCACATACAAGTATTCTTGTGTTTTTACCTACAAACATACAACCCGTTACTGGAAGTATGTACAAAAAGCAGCGTTTCCTTAAAAGCAGCATCAAATAAGGATAATGGAAAAATCATGTTTTTTATTCACAAATGTCGATATTAAAATATATATATTGTCAAGCATGAATAAACATACACACGAGTGTACAAACAAAAACAAGCATTTGTATATGAGGGATGTCGATCCCAGACCCTCTTTTAAATCCCGTGATTTTGGACTAATCCTGGGATTCAAGAAATAGAAAATTTAAATAAAATTATTTAAATTTTAAAAATATATTCATAGTTAATATATTTTAGTAGTAATGATATTGTAGCAAAATGAGATCTTTTATAAAAATATTACGCAAAAAATAAAAATAAAATAAAAACGAGAACTATATGTAAAAGTACACTACTTTTTGACAAATTATGCACGCAAGCACTGAATTATCTAGTTATACATTTTTTTCTAATCCCGAAGTATTTAACTATAATCCCAGGTTCATTTTTTGGGACTAATTTTGTTCCTAATCGGGATTCCGGGATCGACATCACTAATGTATATGTAACTGACTAAAAATAAAATTTATTGTTATTTTTTCGCATATTTAGATAGGCTGGTAACTAAATATTATTATGTATGGTGCAGCTATTTTTTCACATACATACTATGTTGGAGCTATTTTTACTGTTTTATAGAATTGCAAATATTTTGGTTACTCAATTATTAATTATTTCCTTTCAGCAAAATCATATTTGTATTGAATGAAAAGTGTGAAAAGTGGCTTTTATATGTGGCTTCCTTCCGTTGTATAGCATACAATTGATTTAAAAAAAAATAAAAATTGGCCATTTCAAGTATTGTTAGGACTTTGACCCAGCTAGTGATAGCCAATCAGCAGGCAGAATACCCGTTATTGCTGGGATAGCCTTCTATCGATGCCATGGCTCCATGTTAGTGACTCCTAGTCATTTAACATCATTTTAACATCAATATGTTATTGAAATTATAGGCATTCATGTTCTTTCCATTACATAATTTCTATGTTCTACCGTATATCTAAACTGTTATATAAAATTGAAGTGCAAACTTTTTGTTCCAGGTAAACTTCAAAAGTACTGGGCTGATTTTTATGAAATAAGTTTTGAAATATCATATTTGTGCCAACTTACAGTATAGGTGTATTTCCCTTATAAATAAACACCATTTAACTCTATACTCCATTCTCTTTTTGCACAGCTTAACAAAAGAAACGCATGCTTAGTTATTTAGCTTGGAGCATGCTACAAGTAAGGTACATGCAGTGCTGCGCACAAAACAAATGACAAATGTTTTATTATCAGGGGTATTCACACTGGCTTGGGTAGTTAGGTATGGGTAGATTGACTACTTTTGATTATTGCGAATACCCTTAATTGTAGTTAAGTACTTTGTAGAACAGTTTCGGACAGTGCTGCATGTTTGTTTGATCGCTCCAGCTTATGTAGCTGATGAGAGATGAGTGACAGCGGGAATAAAATTATGAAAATGAATGGCGGTTGCCACCAAATTATATTTTGTCATTTTATGTACTCAAAATTTAGGTACTCATGCAGCACACCAAGCTTCATTATAAAAACATGCACAACTCAGTAATTATAATTATTTCTGAAAAGTAGGCGTAGTTACAGTTCGACCACGCCCATTTTTGGTTGAGTTGCCGATAGTAATCATACGAACTAAATTACAAAATTTAGGTTCAATACAACAGAATTCGTCTGAAATATACACATGGAAAAAGTACTCAAAGTACGCAATAAATCAATCTACCCAAACAAGTCAGGGGGTCCGCTAGAGTAGTTTGATGGATGGGTACTTGGGTACAATGGCACTTTACAAAAACAAAATGTACAGCATTTGTCAATCTATCCAAGTCAGTGTGAATACCCCTATTATGTTTGACAAGTTCGTATCAAGGGGAGTCCCTCCTTTTAACAAGACCAACGCTAGCGCAGTGGCAGACAAATTTTATACAACATTTTACCTAAAGCCTCTTTCAAATTTCTAAAAATTTCTTCAGTTTTTGCTCAATTCTAAGATTCCGCTCTCTGTCGTAAATAGATCAAAGCTAAATCATTGCAAAATATTCAGTTGTATGAAAGGTGCCACGTCCCTTTTTTCAGTGTCCACAATTATTATACAGTGAGATTATGATAGTGAATTTTGGTTCCATACAAAGTTTTCATGCTCTATAGCGAAAAGTTAAAAAGCTACGCCATATAAATGATTTAAGTTTTATTGGAGGTTTACCGCCCCTTTTTTACAGTGTTGCTTAATGCAATGTTCATGAATTTTTATCAGCAAGATGGTGTTTGTAAATGCTAGTTTTGTACGCAGTCTCCATGATCTATCATTTATAGTTCGAGAGATGAGTCATATTTATGACTCGAATTGCATGGGACGTGTCACGCCCTTTCTTTTAATATACATACTTTTTCCAATAAGATGGTGTTAGTAAACGTTAGTTTTGTGCCGAATTTCCCTGCAATATCTTTCCTAAGTCAAAAGTCAAAACATAAAAACCATTTCTGTTGTATGGGAGGTGTCATGCCCTTTTTTGCAATACACATCATTTATTTCCCGTTAGATGTTGTTAGTGAATGGTGGTTTTGTACCGAATTTTTATGCTCCATCGTATATATATAGTTCAAGAGCTAAGTCATAAGAACATTTCGGTTTGTATGGGAGGTGTCATGCCCTCTTTTGCAATGCACATAATTTATTTCCCGTTAGATGTTGTTAGTGAATGATGGTTTTGTACCGAATTTTTATGCTCCATCGTATATACATAGTTCAAGAACTAAGTCATGAGAACATTTCGGTTTGTATGGGAGGTGTCATGCCCTCTTTTGCAATACACATAATTTATTTCCCGTTAGATGTTGTTAGTGAATGGTGGTTTTGTACCGAATTTTTATGCTCCATCGTATATACATAGTTCAAGAGCTAAGTCATACGAACATTTCGGTTTGTATGGGGGGTGTCATGCCCTCCTTTCCAATATACATAATATATTTTCAATAGTTGGTTTTCATATACCGAGTTTCCATGCTCTATCAGAAACTAAGCCATAAAAACAATACGAGCTGTATGGGAGGTGCAACGCCCTCTTTTAAAGTATTAGTTATTTTGAAAACTTACTATATCATTTTATTTTGCATAAACTTTGCAGGGACAAAATTAAGTCACACGAATTGGAATCAATTTTAGCTGGAGCTGTAAAGGAATGCATTCAATTTTATTTTATATACAAAAAGTTGAATCAGTGAAAAGCAAAGTAAGAATCTATTTAATGATTGCAAAATTGATTCATAAATCAAATTTGTATTTCACATTCAATTTTACAAAAATGTCTTTTATTCATATCATTTATTAATTTTTGCTATTCAAAATAATTAAACAATTTTTTTATTTATATGAATGCTTTTCACTAAAAATACAATTCAAAAAGAATTTCAAAGAATTTGTTAATTTATTCGTTTTTATCCATTTTTCACTATTTTTTCATTATTCATTTGGTATTCATTATTCATTTGCTTTTTATGATTCAGTTTTTGTTTATTATTCAGTTTTTTTTATTTATGTTTTATTCATACTTGATTTCATATTCATTAATCATTTGTTATTCATTATTCATTCTTTATTCATGGCTTAGATTCGAGCTATGTTGTGAATAAAATATTAGTAATGAATAACGAATGAATAATGAATACAAAATTAGTAATGAATAAAAAATTAATAATGAATAAAAAATGAATAATGAAAAAAATTATAATGAACAAAATAGTATAATTGAAAATTCTGTAATTCTTTGTTAACTGCTTTCTCTGTGAATAGCATGACGAAAATTAATAATTGAAATGAATAATATGAAGTATTTAAAATTGTATGTGAACTAAAAATGTTATTTATGAATCAATTTTACATTCATTGAATGGATTCTTATGTTGTTATTCATTTGTACCCGAATCGAATTAAAACTACTCTTACCTCCCATACAAAGTGACGTCATTAAAAAAGCTAGCCCTTCATAAATTTCACAAAAATTTGTTAGCTGACTTGATATTTTTCGCAGACGCATTGCTATTTGAAATGCACTTTGAGTTTAAAATTTGAAATAATTAGATACAAGCCACACACATCTCCCTTACAAAGAGACGTCATCAAAAATATGAAATTATTATAACTTTAAATATACTAAAACACGGTTTAAATACCCAACTTTGGCCCAGTCAGAAATAATTCCTTGCTTATTTTTTTAAAGATAACGAAAAATAAAGCGTCAACAGATGTCGCAGTAGTCACGTGAAATGTTTAATTTACTTACAAATAACTTGAGCTTCGCAACCATAAAAAAATTAACTGTACCTTTTTGTGTGTTTGTCAAGTGTGTTAATTTGTTTGTTGGTTTGTGTGTTTCTCTTTACAAAAGGTTAATTTATCATGAATAATTTATGGGTAATTCTTGTGGTGCTCTTTATTTAATGGCTTTTCGTTTTTTTTTTTTTTGTTGAGGTCGAATTTCTAAGACATTTTCTTAATTTCTTGTACAATTTCATTATTATGCTTATGTTGTTTCTTAATGAGTTTTCACTTTCAATTAATATTAATATCTTAAAAGCCACAGTTAGTAGAGTTCTGCGGTTTGTAGAGTTTAATGACGTTCAGTAAAACTATGACGTGACATTTAAAATGAGTTTCGTTGGTCAATTAGCTGATCATTAAATATTCCATTATTCAAAAATGATTATTTAATAAGCTTTTACTTGAGACTAAGAATAAAATAGTTTTAAAACTTATTTGGATATCGCAAGTAATTCGTTACCCAAAACAACCGGTTACTCTGGAAAAATGTATTAAGAATATTTCTTTTTTCTTTTTATCAGAAATCTAACAATATTATTTTATAATAATTTAAAAACATTATTTGATATATTTTATCATGTTATATTTTTTATGTTTATTATTTTAATAAATTTATGTTAATATTACTACAAGTTTATATCGTGGCAGTAAATCTTAATATGTGTACGCTAGTATATTTTTTCGCAAACCAACATAACTCTACTCAAAACTAGTGTGTTTGTTTCGAAAACCAGCTTAATTCTTTCTGAAAATCAATAACTTTTCAACTGTAATTTTTATTATTGTTTCTTCTTATTTCTCTAAATGTTGAACTCTGCTATTTAAAGTCCTTCTTAAGTACTATAACTTCTACCTACCTATCAAAAATTTCAAAACCACAATATTTTTTTCTGTTTAAAACCGATTACTTTTTCTATTACTTTAACAAAAAAAAAAGAAAACATCAAACATTTTTACACAATTTTTGTTAAGAATCCAAAAATTACTGCAAATTTCATATTAGATACATATATGATATATATATACTTATGTGTATATATAACGATTAATAAATTTTAAATTCCAAGCAAATGCAATGAAATGGTCGTTCAAATTAGATTTAAAAAAAAAATTTGTAAGCATAAAAGTTTTTTCAAACAACAAAAAACAGCAAGTTTTCATCGAAACACCCTGTTACATCTACATGTTGTGTCAAGTTAGTTGACTAAATTGACAACCATAAAGATGTATTAACCTTTACCCGGCGTATGATATTATTGGCATGATCTTAGTTTCCTCGTCGTTGCCTCTGCCCAGAACTAAGAAGCATGCGGTAAAGGTTACCATAAATGGGCAGACGTTTTTTGTAAACCGTTCACGCACAAAGTTGGTAAAATCAAGGCCCAAACGACAACCCTAGATTAAAAAAAAATGAGAGAACAATAAAAACGAAATACGAATTATTTAAAACAAATGTTTAATAAAACCAAGCATTAAAGGTATGCACACACTTAGGGCAAGCTTAAATGAGCGATTGGGCTGTACAGGCGTTTTATGAAAAACACGGTTTCGAATCCTTAACGGTAAGGTTTTGCAAAGAAACCGCGGTCGTTCATTTAATAATTGCCCCAAAGATGTTGCTTACAGTTTGGCAACCTAACCTTAAAATCAAACATGTAATTGCATTTAATCGTTACTTCCGATTGCTGCAACAATGAAATGCTTTTTCACACAAACTTCGTGGTGTAAGTTATGTACTAAAACTGGGTAAGTTTTTGCTATACTTTTCCATGAATGCTTCGCCATTTTTTAATAATAATAATAATAACAATAATGAAAAACCAAACAAACATTAAGCCTGGCCATTCAGCAGGAAGTTCAACAAAGGTTTTGTATGAAAATTTAAAAAAAAAAGGATAACAAATTAAGATTTATACAAATAATTAAACAAATAAAAATGTTATTTAAAAATGTACTTAATAAATACATAAACATTAAAAAAAATCATTTCATTCATCAAACTCATTTTCATGCTGAATTTCATGCGTCGATAGTAATAAAAATTAAAAACTTCTCAGATTTATGTTTGTTTATTTTTCTACGACAAAAAAATCATGATTTAAAAAATAATAAATGTCAAGCCATAAAACCTGACATAAAAATGTTTACAGTTTGATTAATGTGTGATGTTTGCAAGACGTAACGTTCAATAATTATAGTTGAAATACGAAATTTTTAAATATAAATTTATATAAACGCCATTTTGTCATGACATTATGTCATCTATGATTTTTATAGCTTTCATTTTTCCTCCTCGTTTCAATTCTGTAAGTCTATAATTAAAATTCACTAAAACTTTAATGTTTCTATGATCATTGCACACGTAGTTCCTTCGAAATAGACATCTATATCCATGCTATTATATAAATTTGAAGTGAAAATTTTTTGTTACTGGTTAACTCCAAAAATACTGCGCCGATTTTTATGAAAAAAGTTTTAAAGACTCATATTTGTGCTAAAGCATTTTATAGGGGTATTTTTCTACCGAAATTTTTATAAGAGGCACATTTAAATAAAATGTTAAGTTATTTAAGAAATCATCCTAGCTGTCACGCATTGCTTAATCGTTTTCTTTTCACGTATTTGTGTGGCGAGAGTTTCAATGAACTCCATGTTAATCTCAACTACTCTCTTTTTTACTCAGCTGGCATAGCGCAACAAAAAAAACAGATAAGCCTCGAGCAAGGTGAAAAGTGAGACACATGTAAATGCAGTGCTGCACTCTAAGATAAAATAAAAAAAAGGAGAAATGTTTTTTATTTCGTTTGACATGTTTTGTCTTATGAATAAGTTTTATAAATTTTTTAAAAATGTCGAATTTCGAATCACAACTCCTGAACGGATCTTTTGATTTGGTTATCAAATATTATCCGTTTTTCCAATTTTTTGTTGTTTCGTAGCAAACTTAAATGGAAATACGAAAAATGACCTTTCTTTTAACAAAATTTAGCCCAACTTTTTTAGTATAAATCTCATAAATGGTTGAAAACTACCAACAATTTTTGGTCTCGCAATTTTATTGTAAAAATATATGCATTTTAACATGAAACGAGACATTGTTAATAAAAATCAATGCATAAATTTTGAATCAATCGACAATTTACTGAAGATATCCTTTTTTTCCGAGTCCAATTTGCCATTTCCAACTGTCTGCATTTACTTCTATTTATCTGTCAATCATCTGTTTGTCCTTAGAATCTAAAAATTTGTTTTATTTTTGTATTGAGAGAACTGTAACATATATGAAATTTTTAGTGGCTGTCGGAACATTTTTTTTTAATTTGTCGCATAGTGTAATTAACTCTCTTTGAATTTAGCACGTCAAAAGAAAACTCTTCGAGCTCCTGACAAAAGTTCAAAAATATTTCTTTTTATTATTAAGCTTCAGGAATCGTTGTAAAAATATATTTTATATCATTTTAAAGTACAGAACTTAGAAAAGTCCCATACTCAAACATTTATAATTTTGTTGTGGTCATTCAGAAAATATTTTTTTAAGCCAACTCTAAATAAATTTCGGAATAAGCTTTCTAACGTGTTTTTTATTTTGCTTTAGATTTACCTTTAGATACATTAGACAAGACACATTAAAAAAATCTAAGCAATATCCGTATAAGTATTTGTGTAATTTTTTAACACTCGGATTCAGGGACCGACTTTAGAAGGTGGTAAGTTGCAATATTAGGTCTGGCCAGACCTTTATATAAAATGTATGGCCAGGTGTTTTTGTGTCTATGTTTTTAGCTGTATATATATATCTATATAATTTTATAGTTCATTATATATATAAATATACATATAGATATATATATTACTGGCTTTAAACCCGGCGCGTTGCTTCTACGCCCCCTTTTCCAACACCATTGATTGTTATCAGTGAAACTTCAGGTGTAGATTGAGTTCGAATACTAAATTCCGAGGCCGTTCGGCATATACATTCCACGCCCCTTTTCCAACGCCCATTAAATGCTATCAATGAAACGGCACGTGTAAATTGCGGTAAAATACAGAACTCCAAGGCTGTGCGGCCTATTCCAAAGCTATTGAATATCGTAAATTTGGGCTGCATAGAAGGTGCCACGCCCCCTTGTTCAACACCCATAAAAATTATCAGTCAAACGGCACTTGTAAATCGTGGTCGAATACCGAATTCCAAGGCTGTGTAACCAATAATTCCAAAGCCATTCGATATCGCAAATTGGGGTTGTATGGGAGGTGCCACACCCCCTTGTACAACGCCCATAAAATATTATCAGTCTAACGGAACTTATAAACTGTCGTCGAATTCCAAATTTCGAAGGTGTACGACTTATAATTCCAAAGCTATAGCGATTTTATATGAGAAATCGTTTGGGCGAAAGGGGATCTACTATTTTTGCAATATCTCGAGAAACGCTCATCCTATGTAGTCGAATAACATTAAATCCCGCACCATGAATGACCGAACACACCCTTAAAATTCAAATTTGGCTTACGCACATCGGGCCATACAGATTCCATACATTTTATATGAGGTCTGGCCAGACCTGTTACTGTTGTATTCACGAAACGACATAAAAAGCAATATTTATCAATACTAAAACAATTTTTTTGGATTTTTCGTTAATTTAGTGTGTTCTTCTGGTCGTGCCTGACAAAGTCGTACAACCATTCCGCTCTCCACTGACATATAAAAAAGTTGCATATGTACATTCAAAAAGTCAAAAGGTCTGCCCAGACCTAACACTGAATCCGAGGGTTAAAGGTTTTTCAAGAAGAAGCTTATTTTTAGATTTCTCTAATCATAATCTCTCAAAACAAATATTTACCACATTCTTGATTTAACAATTATACACTCTCAATCGTGGATATTTGTATTGTTTCTTTATGAGACTCTCCCTGTAAACATTTCGAAGACGATTGAAAGAGAAGTTGATTTTGCGTATCACTTGCGATTCGCTCAATGGTTCTTTGGAAGATGCATCGCTTTTCGATCGCCCAAGCGATGATTGCGCGATTCAAGGAAAATTTTCAAAATCTTCCATTTTCATTCCGGCGATCGTTGGAAAATCGATCACTTGTCGATAGCCTTAACGATTAGTGCACGATTCAAGAAAAATTTTCAAAATCTTCTTTTTCATTCCAGCGATCGTTGGACAATCGATCGCTTTCCGATAGCCCTAGCGTTCAATGCACGATTCAGGAAAAATTTTCAAAATCTTCCTTCGTTTATTCCCGCGATCGTTGGAAGATGGATCGATTTACGATCGCCCAAGCGATCAATACTCGATACAAGAAAAGACTTAAAAATCTTTCTTTGCTTGTTCCGGCGATCGTTGGAAGATAGATCACTTTTCCATCGCCTAAGCGATGAATGCGCGGCTTAAAAAAATCTTCAAAATCTTCCTTCGCTCACCCCGGCGATCGTTGGAAGATGGCTTTTTTAAAAATTTTAAAATCGATCGTTGGAATGTGAAACAGGCTATTCTATATACTTCTCCACTAAAAATAATCATCGAAAAAATTTTAAAAATATTAATGTTTTGCATTGAATTGCCAAATATTCGACAAGATGTAAAAGCCGGTTTCTCGAATAAGCCGAAAATGACAACTTTTTAAAAACCTGTTTTTCGAATATTTAAAAAATACTGTTAAGCCAACTAAAGAAATTCATACAATTTTAGTTTTTCTATTAATTGTTTTCATGCTCAGATTTACTTTTTTTATTAGACATTCCCGTCAATTCTTCAACAATAATAAAAAAGGAACCATTATTTTATTTGACTTGGCTCATCCACCATGAAGATGGACTCATGGTGGACTCGATGGACTCATCCACCATGAAGATTTTTCTTTAAATAATTGTTTATTTTAAAAATATTCATATGCGCTAAAAATTAAAAACAAAAATTTTAAAAATTTAAATAATCGAAAATGTCGAATAACCCAAGCAGAAAAATCCGGTTTTTCGAATAATCCGAAATTGTTAATTAAAAAAACTGGAACCAACAACACTGAAAAATCAACAAAAATCCGATTTCTCGAATAACCCGAAACCGGGAAAACTGAAAATTTACTGAATTTAACTAAATATTCATATCAGCTCGATTTACGGTGATCGATCTTTTTGTTGACCGATTTGACAAAGAATGTCCCCTATAAAACAACTTACAACGTTCAACAAAGACGCTTCGCAAAAAATCGCTGAGAAATCCTAAAAGCGATTCGCTTGCAACTCTTGAGTGTGAATCCCTTAAGAACCCTTTTGCCAATTCGTGTGCGACTCTACCCGCAAATCGCTAAGGACTTCTCTAGTCGACTCGTTAGCGACTCTTCCTAGCGAATTGTTTAAGACCCCTCTCGGCGTTTCGTTAGCGACTCTTCCCAGTAAATCGCTAACGAGCCTTTTAGGTTATTCGTTAGCGACTCTTCCCAGTAAATCACTTACAAACCCTTTAGGCGATTTGCTTGCGAATCTTCCCAGCGAATTGCTTTTATTGTCTCAGCTTCTTACAGTCGGTGATACCCGGATTCGGTGATACCCGTATGACTCCCAAATGAGCTCGCCGGTGATTGTCTAATCTTCCAAGCGATTCGCTGGCGATTCTGAGGCGATTGAAAATATATGCAGGGCAGTGACTTTAAAAAAAAAATATTTTTAGCTATAATCGTTTTTATATCAATTCGTCGTTATTAGTTTAAAAAAAAGTTAGAACTTATGACGACGATTACGAAAAATTAACATTTTTTTATACCTTAAAAAATATGCAATCTTTCTCAGATATGATAAAATTAGCAAAAAAGTATATATATCTGAATGAAGGGGTAAAAGAATTAAAAAAAATTCTTAAAAGATTCTATAAGAAAAATCTTATTTTTTCTAATCAAAATCTTACAAAAAAAATATTAATCACATTCTCGATATCCTTTGAGATACCCACAATATATTTAGCTCTCGATTCTATAATCAATGTACTTTCAATCGTGGATATAGATATCTCGATACCTTTAACGTCTTATTTCCAATTTATACAAATTTTATGCAGTCGTGCCTACGCTAATCAATACATGGCCCAATTGAGCCACTTTATTTTGCTATTTAAATATCAATTCGTTATTAGCGGTAGTATGTATAACAAAAATATATATTTACGTATTTTAAACAACAAAAATGTGCAACAATATGAAAAATAAACTTCCGGCTCACTTCTTTTTCAACTCTGTAAATTTATCCATATGATAAATTCAACACTATTTACGTCCTGCATATCAGAAACTCAGTTCGATTTAAGAACAAATTTTAAATTCTTCTCATCACACTTTAAAGCAAATGTAAGTATTTAAAAATATATCGATATTGCTCGTAAACGCTTGACATTCACTTTCAGTAATCAATCATTTCATCAAACATAATGTAAACTCTGAGAAAAAAACTCATATTTCGTTTGAAGCACATTTCATCATTGCACAATTATTAAATTACTTCATTTACGTTAGACACAACAAACACATTTTTAGTTAAAAAAAAAACAAAAATAGTTTTGTTTACAAGCATTTATTTTTTCAGTTATATTCCAATTGCATAACTTAAACATTAAAAAAAACATATACTAAAATATTTGCAAAGTTTGCGCCAATTCGATCCTGCTGGGTGCATTAGCAAACTCATTCACCTAGCGGGAATCAATTAAATTTTTTTATCATCAGCATTCTGGACACCATCAAAAACCATTCATTGCATTTTTTTTTAATCAACTTTCGAACAGTCGATCCGCATTTAAATATATGTACTTTGTATGTGTTTATTGTGCGTTGTGCTCCCCAAAATATGTGTTGTTTTTTTTCTACAAAATATGCTCGCTCACCTTTTTCGAAGCTCTTGAGATTGTCACTAAAAACTGTTTGACAATCTAAAAGCTTGCAATTCTCTCAAATTAGGAAATGTTTGACTAAAAGTAGGCAACAGTATTTTTTTGAGTAGCCAGCTTTATAAAATCACTTTATTTCTTGCTAAACTTTGACAAATTCTCGTATAAAAATAAATTGTTGTGCGCCCAAAACTGCACTCGGTGTCTTAACACTCTTACTTACTGACCTCAATTTTTCACTCACCAACCAAACACTAAGCCGTTATAAATTTGCGCCATAGGCGCTTAAAAGTATGCTAATAAATAAGAAAACATTGGTTAGTGCTTGACATTTGCATAGATTGAATGCATCCATTAGATTTGCTGTCATATAATTGGTGTTTGCTTTTATTAGCTTGACTGTAAGTTTTCATATATGATACATTTTTACAATATAATTGCAACTATTAACCATTTAACACAAAAATAATATGCTCTAAATATGTAGTCAAAAAAAATGCATCTGTATTGGTGGAGAGTGTAAATCGTACGATAGATGCCATGCATAGCTATACTATATATGTATATATATATATTTAATGTTAAGGATGACTCATGCTCCACCCAAATTAATTGTAGAAATAATTCGTTTACAGAGTTCAACATGGTAGCTTGCAGGATAACGGATGCCCGTAATATTGCCGCCGTCAACAATCATTTACACAGTCGTAGTACGGGCTCTCTTTCCGGTGGTCAAGTGCCTTTGAAAAAGTGAGTCTCTTTACCTAACATTTATATTATTCTCTTCAGATAGTTTTTTATCTGTAAGAACTTACTTTATTTAAAATAATAATGTATTTATTATTTGTTTTCGTATAAACCATTTTGTTTTATTATTACTTCAGAATTTGTGTTTTATTCTTTATGGCTTTGGCTTTTATGCTCTATATTGGTTATTCCTTAACATTTAATCACTTATAACTCTTTGACTTTCTTGCTTTCTTTCTCACTTTGACATATCATTCATTTGACGCCATTCAATTTCAAAACTCTAGCAATATTGAACATTACCGTGATTATGAAACCGTTTTTATAGTTCCAGGTCCATCGTGTCATAATCAAACTCGTAAGAATGTTCATTAAATTGTAGCCATTATTTTTAAGAATCTTCTATGTAGTTGTTGTGTCACGTCGTTTGTTTGTTTATCTATCAATCCTTTAGTTGTAGAATTGATACCGAATTATGCGGGTATATTTAAAGCCCGTTTCGGTTTTTATCAATGAAAAATTTTTAATTTTATTTAAACATTTTTTTATTCTAACTTACTAAAGTTTAACAATTCAAGCGTTACATTTTCGGTTATTAATTTTATAGTCAGTAAAACTTTGTCAAAAAATTTTTTAAGTTTGATCAAATAGTATATTGAATTTGTCTCAATAGCTAAATATTTCTTGAGTTATCACCATCAGACTTTATTAAATAATATCTATGTTTAAAAAGTTAACCTTTACTTGAAAGCATTTCAAGATAATATTGAAAGTATTTACTAGCAACACATCTGATCTCTAGTCACTTTCTCTCAACTCCATCTTTGGACTACAACTCGATGTTGTATTTTTTATTTTTTGTTTATTTATTTTTTAATTTTTGGCAGAAATTCAGTTCCACTATTAGAAAGATCTTGTAATTTTTCAAAAAAATCTCCATTATAACTTTTTTTAAAAAAAATTATTTAACCACCGTTTAGTTTTCACAGAAGGCCCTTCTTTATTTTAGACAATTTAACCCTAGAGAGGTAATCATATTTTACACACGTTGTAGGTAATCTACGTCGGATCGACGTAGTCCAGTTTTAAACTTTTTTTGCGAAAAGAGTAATAAGCGGACTCACTCCAAACTTCAAATTAGATAGTATTAGAGCTTTATAACTAAAAAAAACACAGAAATTTAAACTTTAATTTGTATTGTTTACTTAATTTTTCTAAAAAAGTTGAAGGGACTCATTTTGGACCTGAATATACATTTAGTCAAATTGTATAATTCTTTTTAAAATTTAAGCATACAAATATTCTTTATGATATTACATTTGATTATGAAATAGTTTAAATAACCGTTAAAATTAAAATTAAATATTAGTTTTAGCAAGAAATGCAATGTTCAAATATGTGTTCTTCACATACGTTGGAGTCGCATGTCTTGCAAGCAGTCTTTGTCATTCGTCGTTTTGTATAAGGAAAATATCATGGTATAACTAGACAAGGTAATTATAAGACTGAATGTGCTCTCTTTCGTAGTGCCAGAACTGTTAAAATTAGTCATTTTGCGGATGAAGAAGAGGTAAACTTGGGCAAATATTCGCACAGACAAAAAAGGCTGAGCGAATAAAAAAAATGAACAATCACCCAAGCAAATTATTCGCACAGCCGTATTATTCTGTGCGAATATTCACCCAAGTTGCAATCGCCCAAAAGTACGGAAATGAACAATCGCCAAAAAACCCGGCAAAAATTTTTGGGCGATTGTTCATTTTAGGTTTGGGTGATTGTTCGTTTTGTTGTTTTGTTCATTATACACAATCGCTCAAATTTCATATAATGAATAAATGCCCAAATTTTTGGGGCGATTATACATAATGAACAAACGCCCAAATTTGTTGGGCGATTATTCATTTCGCAATTTGGGCTATTGTAACTTGTGCCGTATTAGTCTGTGCGAATATTCGCCCAAGTAACAATCGCCCAAATTGTGAAATGAATAATCGCCCAAAAAAGAAACGCTAAAATTTTTGGGTGATTGTTCATTATGAGTTTGGGCCATTGTTCATAATGAATGTTCGCCCACATTTTGAAGAATGAAAAATGAACAATCGCCCAAAAATCTTAGCGTTTCTTTTTTGGGCGATTATTCATTTCACAATTTGGGCGAAATGTGATAAACATGTGATGAACATTCGCCCAAATCATAAAATGAATAATCGCCCAAAAAAGAAACGCTAAAATTTTTGGGCGATTGCTCATTTTTCATTCTTCAAAATGTGGGTGAACATTCATTATGAACAATCGCCCAAACTCATAATGAACAATCGCCCAAAAATTTTAGCGTTTCTTTTTTGGGCGATTATTCATTTCACAATTTGGGTGATTGTTACTTGGGCGAATATTCGCACAGACTAATACGGCACAAGTTACAATCGCCCAAATTGCGAAATGAATAATCGCCCAACAAATTTGGGCGTTTGTTCATTATGTACAATCGCCCAAAAAAGTGATGAACAATCGTCCAAAACTGCAAACTCCCACTCAAATTATAAAATGAATATTCGCCCAAACAATATGGGTGTTTGTTCACAATGTGCAATAGCCCAAAAATGTGATGAACAATCGCCCAAAAAATATATTTTTCTTCGAAATTTGGGCGTTTGTTCATTGTTAATTGCCCAAAAAAAAAACGAACAGTCGCCCAAACCCAAAATAAACAATAGCCCAAAAATTTTAGACGTTTTTTTTTTTTGGGCGATTGTTGATTTTCGTATTTTTGGATTGTAACTTGGGTGATTATTCCCACAGCCTTTTTGCTCATTTTTAAAACGCTTTCAGATTAACCACGCGCAGAGCTTTTTTTTCATCGAGGTCTATAAGCAAAGCTACTCCTTTTTTGAGAGGTAATGATTGAAGAAACTCTATAGTTAAAGGAATATGTTTGAAAATTTACATTTTAACATATTTTACTTTAAAAAAAAAATAAATATTTTAAAATTACACTAAAATGACCTAAAAAAACAGACAGAGGCTCTGAAAATTTAAAAGGTCAAAAAATCACAATCAAATAACTTAAAAATCGTTTAAAACTACCAAAAAATGCCCTTAATCTAGTAAAAATGACCTGAAAAATAAAACCGATAAAAATCGATGAAAAATTACGAAAAAATTACTCTTCATATTTGGAATTTAGGAAACATAAATGAAATTTCTAAATAACCAGGAAATTTCTTAGAAGCTGGAGAAAAAAGACGGCAAGCCATCGAAATCCTAGCCCTGATCATAACTTAAATTGAAATAGATTATTAAAAAATAAATTTATATAAAAATAAAATTTTCTGTAATAAAAGATATTAACATTAGTTATTAACGTTAGTTCTTAGAAAAGTATCGAGTATAAAGGTATGGAGTTCAAAGAATCGAGTATCGAAGTATACTCGATACCAGAGCTGTAAAAGAATGCATTCAATTTGATTTTATTCACAATAAAGTGAATCAGTAAACAACGAAATAAGAAAGCATTCAATGAATGCAAAATTGATTTATAAATTAAATTTTTAACTCACATTCATTTTAAAAAATTATTAATTACTCATTTCAATTATTCATTTTCGTTATTCAGAATAATGAATCATTTTAAATATTCATTTGAATGCTATTCACAAAAAAATTCAGAATTTTCAGTTATTATTTTTTTATTCATTATTATTTTTCTTTATTCATTATTCATTATTATTTTGTTATTCATTATTCAATTGTTATTCATTATTCTTTTTTTATTCATAATTCATTTCTTATACATTATTCATTTTTTATTCATTTTTTATTCGTTATTCATTTTTTAATCATTATTCATTTTTTATTCATTATTCATTTGTTATTCATTATTCATTTGTTATTCATTATTCATTTGTTATTCATTATTCTTTTTTTATTCATAATTCATTTTTTATACATTATTCATTTTTTATTCTTTATTCATTTCTTATTCATTATTTATTTTTTAATCATTATTAATTTTTTAATCATTATTCATTTTATAATCATTATTCATTTTTTATTCATTATTCATTTGTTATTTATTATTGTTAATTATATAACTGAAATGAATGAAAAATTAATAAAGAATAACAAATGAATAATGAGTAAAACATTAATAATGAATAAAAAGTTAATAATAAATAAAAAATTAATAATGAATTAAAAATGGATAATGAATAAAAAATTAATAAAGAATAAAATAAGAATAATGAATAACAAATGAATAATGAATAAAAAATGAATAATGAATAGAAAACGAATAATTTATAACTCAAGAATAATGAATAAAAATTTATTAACGAATAAAAATGAATAATGAATAAAAAAAGAATAATTGAAAATTCGGAAAATTTTTGTGAATTGCATTCTTTGTGAATAGCATTCAAATTATTAAAACAAATTATTTATTATTCTGAATAATGAAAATGAATAGTTAAAATTAATAATTAATCATTTTTTAAAAATTAATGTAAAAATTAATGTAATTTTATTAATAAATCAACTTTGCATTCATTGCAAGACCACAACAACGACTCAAATTGTGTGGAAAGAGAAAGCAGCACGAAGACACAAAAATTAGAAAATTGAAAATACGTACGCAGTACGTAGATTATCTCTCTAGGGTTAAAAAGACCACAGTTTGTTAGCTAGAGAACAAAAATATTGCACACAAGTTAGGCTCTCGTAGGTGTGTAACACATCCAAAAATAAAAAGTAAATCGACAGAATGCATTTTTTTTCTCTACTTTAAATTAAAAAGATTTTTTTTTCTTATATATTCCAAAAGATATCCAAATATTTAGCTTAGAACAATAAAAGCAAAAAAATTTCAAGGCAACAAAAAATTTTTAAATGATACATTTTCACTTTTACGCTTTTGTTCCATTTATTTTTATATTGTGTATACTTTTTATTAATTATAGTATATTCCAATTTAAATTTTCCACAAGTTTTCATACTATTAGCCTATGTAAAGAAATACATCAATTTTAAAGTTTTATTTTCTGATAGAATACATTTTGGTTATCTAAAGTTGAATTAATTTTTTTAATATCTCTTTGTATTAATATCAAATCCTGCATATGGCTGGACAATAAAGGTCAAAAGGTTGGACTTACTTAATACTTCTTTAACGCATTTGCCCCAACAACTTATACATTTTAATATTTTTACTTATACATCTATAATAAAACATGTAAATATAATCTATTAATTTAGATTTCACAAAGTATGTATTATAGTGTTATTTTAGACAATTTAAACTTTTTCTTTATTAAATAAATTAAATAAAATAGTGTGTATAAGCAAAAAAAAAACAAAACGTATATCAAAAACTAAAAATAACTAGAGTCTAAAATAAAAGAGGCATGTTTTGTATGGTTCGCTTCATTATTTATTTCTCGTGAAATGAAAAGCACCTAGTATCAAAATCTATTTTTCTTTTGTTTTCTTTTTTTTATTTTTATTGATAATTTTTTTATTTTTATTTGCAATGTTATAAAACATTAAATTGTAAAATACTTTTGACTAATGAAACTTCACAACGAATTTTACGTACTCACTCGTCTTGGCAATGTAGGTGTCTCACAAATTAGTAGGGGTATTCACGGGTTGATGCGAAACGCAGTTGCGACGATGCGAAAATGCATGATTAGGGGTGTTCACATTTCAAACCGCTCGTCAAATCGTTTGTCAAATCCTATAGAACAACGTGGGAATTCCATGAAAATTTCACGTTGTTCTATTGTATTTGACAAACGATTTGATGAGCGATTTGAAATGTGAACAGCCCTATTGCGAACTTTCGCATCATTCCAACAACAAATACATTGGAAGCAATTTTGCAACTTTTCTTGAATTACGCACTGCTCAAACCAATTGCGAGAACGCACAAGCAGTGATGCTAAACAGATGATTCATGTTTTGGTTGTTTTCGAACGTAGTTGCCACCTGGGTAATACTTTAAAAAAGTTATGTTTGAAATAAGGTGGCAATATATTTACTGTTCATTCGACATTTAATTTTATTGCATAATTAAGTTGCAATATTGATGTTCACGCGTTAGTGCGCAAATTATCTTGCATTTTCACACTCTTGCAATTCGCAACAACCCGTGAATACCCCTAGTAATTCAAGAATTAGTGATATTTTTTAAAGCAGTGAATACAACTAATTTTACCAATAAATTTGTGAAGTTAAGCGCCCATTATCCTTAAAAATGCGTTTAAAGATCATGAATTTTGTCGTCTTCTTCATGCAGCTGACCCTCTGCCAAGGTCAGGTTGTTATCAGCATACGATTCAGCTTTTTCAAAAACAGCTGAATACAGAAAAAAGTTAGAAAATCCAAAAATAATTTTCACCAAAAGTGACACATAAAATGAATTTTGACCTTGAAATTATTTCAAAATTATTTTTTCTAAGAACACAGTCGAAAATATCGTCCTTCTAGGATATATGGTTTGGGAGTTATTACGAAAAAACGAAGAAAAAAAGTTAGAAAATCAAAATCTCTGCTGAAGTTGACCAATATGCTTTATCAAATTATAGCAAAAAGTTGTATCCTTCCACCGCAAAGCCATAAATATGTCCCTATACTCAGCCATTATGACAAAAAAATGTGAAACAAAAAATGTTTAATTCTTAATCCATCTTAATCTAATCATTAAAATAAAGCTACATTTGTTTTCACAACGATCACAGATGATAATAATTCTTTTGATTTCCTATCTATTAAACAGTTATGTGTAGACAATAGGGCTGTTCACAATCCTGTGCAAATGGTCTTGCATCATTGCATTTGCAAAATGGTAGAGTATATTTTACTCCATACTAACAAAATATACAGGGATGCATTTACTACGCTATTGCAAATAAGCAGCACTAAAAATCCATAGTTTATATTTACTATACTTATGCCATTCTGAAATGCATACTGACAGCTGAGAGTTGAAAAAAGAAAAACTGAAAAAAGAACTGATATGCAAAATAAAAAAAACCTTTAAGCTATTTTTCGACATTAAATTTGTTTAAGCACAATTTCCAATAAAATAATTTTGCTTTTCACCGATCAGCTGTGAATTTCATGTTTTGCAACAAGGGTTGCAAAGTAAACCGAAAAAAGACCGTTCACAATTGTTGGTAAATTTTTACAATTTCACAAATTTGCAATCTCAAATGCACAAGATTGTGAATTGACCTAATGTTTTTCGTTTACACCCTTTCATCTTAGTTTTTATGACGCTGACACGGCGGCAAGTTCATTCTGTTCAGGCTATCAGTTCCTGGATCTAGGAGTGAGTAATGTCCAAAACTCACTAACGCGTTAGGTCGGTCGGCCTTTGACAGCTAGACTAGAAACAACTAGTTCTTATGAAGTAACACTAAATTCGACCTCAGACTTTGCTTCGACCTCATCCCGTAAAAATCTAAAGCAGGGGTAAAGTACGATCAAAGTTGTAAGTAAAGAATTTTTCTACTAGCTCGTGCGTTTGACATTTCATGTCAATGCTGGATTACATTTTCATTGAGAAATTATAATGTGTGAATATTTCTTGTATTTCGATGGTTACAAAGATTTTCATGGAATAATTGTGGGATTTTATAATTGGTGTGACTTTTTTAAAATTGTATGCTGTTAAAGTAATATAATAACTATTTTGATGAATTTAATATCACATAAATATGATTGAATTTAGGATATATTAAAATTAGAGAATAAATTAACATATTATAACTAATATAGTATAAATACATAATAATATTATGATTAAAATATTGATTTTTACTTTGAAAAAAGAATAGTAAGTTTCTTTGCGAACTCACACCACGATGAGTAAGCTCATTCACTGCATCTCTGCTACGCATATATAACAAAATAAGGGTATTCACGATTCAGTGCACTTGCCAATTGCAGTTGAGGACTTGTAGTTGTGCAGTTAGATTTTCGTGAACACACCATACTTTTGATTGTCAAATTTATTGAAGTATGTCTTATTTGTCAGAATCAGGTGTTGGCTAGAAAAAGAAAATATTTCATAAATTAAATATGAACAATTTATTGAGAGCAAAAGTTTTCGAGTGCAGTAAAAAAAATGTTAAATCTTTGTGAAGAAAACTGTTTCGAGTCTCATTCGTTAGGTTTTTGTTTACACGAGCAATGATATTTTCTATTTTTATGTGTTTTTTGTATGGAGACCCCCAGAAAGGTAGCTCATAAAGTTTGATTAATAGGACCAGATCATACGTTTAACCCTCCTAAGGGTCATACATTTTTTGATATGAACTATAATAGACATTTTTGTTTCTTTTTTTTTTGTGTTTTTTTATGAGGACCCCCAGAAGGGTGACAGATATAGTGTAGGTGTGTTCAAAAGAAATGTTGAGGGAGAAAATCAATAGGACCAGCTAATAGACTAGACCCCACAGCAGGAAAATCAGCTGATTCAAACATAAAAGTGTTATTTTGTGGGTTTAAGGTAGATATGCCAAGAAAAAGCGGTAAAAAGAGTGGATGATTTAGTGAAAATTGCTGCAACCGAGATATCATGTAGCACATTTCTAACAAATACATATGAAACTCTTGATGAACTTATAATTATCAGTAAACCACAAAAATATCAACCATACTAAAATATTATTAGTATTATTATTAGTTTTAAGTGCATAAAAGCATGAATATTTTACTTGTGTTCAAATGCACAGCCGAATAGTGAATACCTCTATTATTTCACGTAATATGGGGATTTATACAAATGGGCAATACCCTTATATATAATATATAGCGTATAAGTTTATCAGCTTTATAAATTCGAATGGAGAAGCCTTTCCACAAACCAGATATATTTGCTCATTGACTTAGGTGAGAAAACGAGGTAGCAAACCTTTATCATGAAGAAGCTGCTTTCGTTTTTCGAAAGTTAATTAGTTTCTTATCAGAAGACGGTAAAAAATCAATGAGTGATTAGAATTTGTGAATTCGAACAAGAGTAGCAAATATTTTATTCTCAAAATTTCAGAAATCATTTTGAGAATTACAACTTAAAAACTTATTTTACCGCTGACATATATGCTGAAATTGCACAATCGACTTTAAGGACTCTTCTTATACCCTGCCTGATAAAAATAACAAACTGCGTAAATTATAATATTGCAACTTCGCAAGAATACCCTTATTATATTAAACATACAATAAAAAAATATTTTAACTTTTTAATGCTATTTTCATATTGAGAGCTAAACAAGGACAAATATATATAGTAAATACTCTAAATGCGCATTTAGCTCTCAGTGTGAACGTAGCATAAAGTAGGTTGTTGAAGGATTTTATTTCAATGATTATTTAGTTTTCATTGATTTATTAAAATTAAATCCGAATCCATTAGAAATTGCTTGATTGGGAATAAAGTTTTGTGGGTTTTTTGAATTGCTGCTTTTATTGGCATCACAAAAATGGCAGATGCAAGATCTGTCAACGCAACATAAAGTTTTGCAAAGTTTGAGCTCGTCCGTTTTGACACTTGTATCGTAAATTTTCTACAACGCAGACCAAAGTACGATCAACGGCCGACCGACCTAACGCACCATTTTGTTTTGGGCATAATTAAGAAACAGTAACAACAACAACAATGCCACACAGCTTCATTAGGGGTGTTTACATTTCAAACCGCTCATCAAATCGTTTGTCAAATCCAATAGAACAACGTGGGAATTCCATGAAAATTTCACGTTGTTCTATTGTATTTGACAAACGATTTTATGAGCGATTTGAAATGTGAACAGCCCTTTTGTCAAATCCAATAGAACAACGTGGGAATTCCATGGATTTTTCATGTTGTTCTATGGGGCTGTTCACATTTCAAACCGGTCATCAAATCGTTTGTCAAATACAATAGAACAACGTGAAATTTCCATGGAATTCCCACATTGTTCTATTGGATTTGACAAACGATTTGATGAGTGTGAACAGGGCAATTGTATTTGACAAACGATTTGATAAGCGGTTTGAAATGTGAACACCCCTAATCTCGCATTCAACCTTTTTCCCAGTGCTGCCAAAAAAGGAAATTTTCCCCGTTTTGCGTGAATTTTTAACCCAAACGGGAAACGGGAGTAACACTCTTTAAAGCGGGAAAATTAAGTTTTTTTTACAAGGTTGACGACGTTTTTGTGCAACAAAGAGTCACTTCTTCACAGAGTCAACAAATTATGTTATAAATTTTTTTTTAACATCTTGTATTTTAATACATTTTTATATTATCTGAGTCATCTTGTGTTTTAATTTAATTTTATTACTTTCTGAATAAGTCTGTGTATTGCATTTAAATTCATTTGAATTTTCATCAGCTGTAAACTCAAACTTAATTTGTTCTCTGCACAGCGTCATTTGATTTATTTGCTTGGCAAACTATGGAAGATGGTGAAGCATTTAGACTTTTCGCATTTTTTAGTCCTATTGTTTTAAAAAACATAACATATTCTTCACTAATTCGGTTGTGTTCCTATTTTCCCCATTTACTTAAAAAATTCGAATTAATTAATCGAATTATTGAATATACTAACACAAAATGTGCTAAATTTTTGGCATCATGTTTTAAATATGAAATTTTAAGATACAAATAAAATGTTCCAAAAATTTTAAAAATTGATATCGTTGATTTTTCTCTTCCACATAGCGCTGAGAGAGCTTTCTCTGCCATAAATTTAAATAAAACTTATATAAGAAATCGGTTAGACAACCATACTAAGGCTTATATTGTAATGGTTTCTCTTTAAATTAAAACATTGAAGCAAACAAAAAAAATGTCGGACATAATTTGTCTCTAATATAGTTAAAAAAGGGGAAAAAACGGGGAAATGTTAAGGGAAGAACGGGAAAAGTTTCTTAAATTGCATGAACAAAACGAGAATGATCTTTTCCAAAATTTGGCAGCACTACTTCTTCCTCGTGTATGCCAGCTACAGCAACGATGTTCAACAGAGCTCTGTCGCTATTGTTTATCACTGTCCCATTAGGAAAAGGGTTTTTACAAATTTTCTGTTTGAGTACTAATACCTATTATTAACATTGAAATGATATGGTGTTAAAAACAAGTTTCAGATGTTTTTATTTGATATAGATTACAGTTTGATTAGTCTTTGGAGTATTCATTTTTTTGAATGGCTGATGTTACCCGTTTTGTATGTGTAAGCGAAAAAGGAATAAGTTAAGTTTAGCAAAAAAAATTATTTGACTAAAGTAGAACTACGAAAAAAAGTAAATCTAGTGCGTTTAAGATGCTGCAGGGCTTATAAACAAGGCACACGATTTTTGCTTTATATACTGAGACGATTTTCTAACATTTCGATGCCTTTGAAAAGAAAAATTTCTCAAGATCTCCGAAATACGCTTCAGTTTCCAATAAGACCTGTTCATTCGTTGCAAGTCTCCTTCCCTGGAGCCAACTTTTTAAGTTTGGGAACAGATAATAGTCGTTGGGGTCCAAATCTGGCAAATATGGTGGATGAGGAAAGAGTTCGTAGCGTAATTCGTTTGATTTGGCCATGGTTTAGATCGATTTGTGAGCTAGAGCATTGTCTTGCAAAAAGATAATTTTTTCTTCAATAAATGACTCCGTTTGTTTGCGATTTCGTTCTTCAATCGGTCAATAATTTGCAGTAATATTCGCTGTTGATTTTTTTTCGTTTTCTTACATAACCGATTAACAAAATGCAACTTGAATCCCAAAAAAGCAGACTCCAATACCTTTCCAGCCGTTTGTTGAGTCTTCGCTTGCTTTGGTGCCCTTTCACTGGGACCTACCCACTCTTTGCCGGATCTTTAGTTTCTGGTGTATAGTATGGTCGTTATTTTACCCAAAAAATCAGTCAGATTTTGTTTAAACATATCCAAACATTGTTGGAACACGTTCATGTTCTTGATTGATTGTTAAAGAATGCGGTACAAATCTTGCAGTCAGCTTTCTCATAACCAAATTTTCATATAAAATTAAAACCAACGACCTTTTGATATGCCTACGGCTGTAGCTATCTCACGCTCTTTCACTTTCGGATTTTCCAATACGAGATCGTGGATTTTTTCCAATACATTTTGGATTGGTTATTGTTTTTGGTGCTCCCCCGGCATGTTCATCTTCCGTGCTGATTCAACCTCTTTTGAACTATGCAATCCAGCGAATACGACGGGACAGATTCACCATAATGTTTATCAAGCTTTTCATTTATTTCTTTCGCACTTTTGTTATGCAAAAAGTAATGCTTAATCAATTCACGATATTCTTCTTTATCAATTTTTATAATAATACCAAAAGTTGTTTAATTTAGAACACTGTCATGTCACTCACTATTCATTGGCAGATCAATCTGATATTTAAGGAGTGTTCGTGCTAAGGTTGTCACTAGTCAAAAGTGTCATACCTTTGAAGACTGATGGTGCCATCACTTGTAGGCCGGCAGAATCTTGAACCCCCTTATAATTACCTGTGCCATATCAAATTTGGTCTTAAAGAACATCACATGGTTCTTTATACTCTTAATATACTATGCATGGCAGACGTTGTTCTGAACACTTACGGCATCCACAAATATGGGTGAAGGATCTTATGTCATATTGTACACACAAGACCTCTACCTCTATCTGTCAAAAAGTTTAGAAGTTATGCGATAGCAAATAGACGCAGTAACTATTTTATATATTAAGTTGTTTGCTAGTTCTACTGTTTTTCAAGTAATTTTATCGTTTCTCAAAAAGAAAATCACAAAAACTTATCCTGCACTATTTCTATGTTGCACGCTTGCATGCTCAATCCTTAAATCTCTACTTCAAAACTAAATACTAATTAATTTTTTTTTCTCTTTTCACCACTACCACACTCCACACAAACATCACATATATGTAGATATAAACAAACCCGAATATCGAGTCTAACAACCGTGCTTATCGCCATACTTCATTGGATCTGGCCACCAGATCGTTGTACCAACTGCCACTCCATTTACAGCTCGCCGCATTTAGATGACATCGATGGTTCGCGCGGCTCTGTTGGCCATATTCACCGCTCGGTGGATGGACGTTTTGTACTTGGCGAGGTTGGTGGTGGAGAAAAAATTATGCGTACATCTGGTGCTCTTACGAATGGAGTCAACGAGGAGGGTGGTGTCGATGAAGTGGATGGTGAAGGAATACAGCAACGCCGCAATAGCAATGCTTCACAAAAATCATCCAGCGACGATGGTGGTTTTCTTTCGCGACGTAGTTTTATCAATGCACGTGCCTCCTGGCGTCGTCCTTTGGTGGCTTCACCCAGTCAGCTGAGTCTGGAATCGGCAAGTGGCTCAGCAAAAGGATGGATGCAAAGTTTGGGTGGTCTTCTGGGGTTTGGTAATGGGGCAAATGATGGCGATACTAACAATGCACGCTATCAGAACGTCTATCGCAATCATTATGGACATAACATCTATCGCAACTTGCAGCCGGCACAACCAGCCGAACCTACTAGCCGACCCTTACACATTAACACAATTAGTGGCAGTACAGTAACGGGTGGTGGTGGGCAGCATTATTCGCACCATCATCATCCTCACATGCTGGTCACACCCAACATGTATACACCATCACGTGTATCGCGCATTTTCTCCAGTTCGCCAACAGGTTCTCCAAATGGCGGTCTGTTACCGGGACACACCAGCATAAACCACCATACCGGTTTACTGACTTCGCCTTGGGCCCTCGCCACACCGAACAGCACTCATCCTCACTTCAGTGACTTGAGCACCGTATATCCGGGATCAGCGGAACGTTCGTTTCCCACACTCTCAAGCGGCACCGCTGGTGCGAACCTTAGTCGGTACCGCTACTACTCACATGAGCTACCTTCATTGCGCACCATACAGGAGGAGACACGACGCATGAATCATGGTTTTGTGCCACTGCAGATACCGTCACCACCATCCTGGCGTGGCTATCCTTACCACTCGCAAACGCCTTACCACAGCTATCGACCACGAACGCGTTGGTATCCGCGCCACTATTCCCGCCTCTTTGGACGCGCCCAGTCGGAGCTGCTCTCACCACTGCCACACCTCAATCTCTCGCTGCGCTCAAACTCCGGCTTGGGCGGAGTTGTTGGCGGCGCCATGGGTCTCGAAGCCTCACCAGAGTCGCGTTCTAGCTCGAGTGGTTTCGGCTCCAAGAACACCTCAAATCAACCACATGGATCTCATCACTCAGGCAGTACCAGTGAATGGCGTTTGCTGCCACCTTACCGACCACCACCACCGCCACCACCAAACGCCGCAACGACTGCCATTAATTCGGCTTATTTCGGCAGCAATCAGCAGCCACAACAGGCACAAGCACAGGCTCCAGTCCACCACTCACACCAATATCAGCCATCTACCAACTTGCCGTATTATCCACACAACTCGTACTACTCCAGCAACAGCCTGACACGCCCCATAACACCACCCTACACAATGAGTCACTGGCTGGACATGATCTCACGTCTGAATGCGGCCACTGACAATGTAAGTGTACCAAAATCTGTTGATGTTGGCAGCGTCGATGGTCACTACGAATTTGATCCATCAACACCCACTCCAAGTGCATCAACACCAACAGGTGGTCTACGCGATGATCTCAATCTTCACATTGATACCAGTAGCCACGGTCATCATACGCTTGGTCCCGTAGGTGGCGGCATATTTCACACCAGTGCCTCGGGCATGCACCTCTCAGGCTCAGCGACGCTTAACGGTCCGTTACGTAAGCCGCGTATATCACGTTACGATAACATCGAGGCACGCTTGCAATCCATGAAGGAGGAATTCTACGCCTATCGCAAACGACAAGCTATGCAGAGAGCAGGTGTGGGCGAGCTGGAGAGTGTTTGCTGACATATGCAGGATGACAGAGATAGTCGAAGCTATTTTGATGGGAGTTAAGGTTAGGCTAGCTTCAGGTTAGGCGGAGTTTTTTTGGGGGTCCAATAATTGCAAGGATTTTTTGTGGTGAAAATAGGCTTTCTTTTAATTTCTAAGAAGTTTTTGTAAGAAGTAGAGGGTAACTTGAATTTTTCGCCAAACACCAATTTCATTAATTTGAGTTTTTAGACAAATCTGCTCGAACAACATAGACTACGTTCAGCGGCAGCAACTACTGACAGAGCGCTCCCTACGTGGATAACGCTATTTCACTTTGAACGAGTTGCTCGATTAAGGGGGGAGCCTGCTCCAAAACTTTCAATTTTTGTTTTTTTTTTTTATTAATTGATAACGTAAAGAATGCATTTTCAATGTTTTAAGCTCAATATGAAGTCTAAAAAGCTCATAGAAAGTCAGTGAAGTGATGAGCATCGAGAGTACTGAGTACACAAACGAAAACTTTAATGACTTTTTGCTCAAAACATGATTTTTTCGCGTGCTGTGGACAATAACTTAAAAAGCAATTAAGATATCAACTTGGAATTTTGCACACACATTCTTTAGCGATTTATATGCATTTGCATATACCTAAAAGTTTGAAATAAATATTACTAGAAATACTGTTTTGAACAATTTGTTTATAAAAAAAGTGTATTTTTCCTTTTTGTGGTTTTTAAAAATATTTAAAAATAGGTAAATGCAAAGTAAAATAGCTTATTTTAATTAAAACATTTGTTTCGTTGATTTCAGTCGACTACAAGGGTCGGGGCATTCCACAGCGCAAAAAGAAGGAGCCCAATTTGAGCAGCTGTAGTGCCGCCATTTTGTTTTCCTTTCTCATTAAAAAAATTGTATGTATGCATTTGAACCTCAATATCAACATGTAATTTCATTCAATGTTATGAATATTCTCAATTTTTCGTAAGAACTTGTTGAAAAACCTGTTGTCTGGAGCAGGCCCCCCCTTAAATAGCGTCATATCTTTTCACTTAATACTATTTCGATTCATCGCTGCTGTTTGCTGAACGTAACCAAGTCCTCACAGCAGTTTGAGGAGGTCGGAACGAAAGTAGAATGGAACTATTGCAACCCAGTCAATCAAACAATCAAAAGTAAAAGTTTTAAGAGCACTGAAATAAGCTAAGAGCAAATCAGCGAAAACGTACGTACACTCGGTCAAAAAAATGTTCGGCAACACTACCACGAACTTTGTAATTCACGCAAACATAACGAATTAAACGAAATATAGTTAATGAGTAAAAATTAGAAATTTCAAATAACGAATAAATTTAAAATAAGACAGGAAAAATGTTATACAACTAATTTACTTAATATGTAAAAATAATAACAAAATAATTCAAAATATAACACAACACATGAACAAAACACACAATTCACATTGAAAGATAAAATAGTTACACAAAAAATTAGTGCTAAAACTGGAACAAAACTAATAACCACAACAAAAAACATCTTTCGTATAAAACTTAAACTGTATAAGAATTAAAGTGAAATATGCAACATAACAGCATCTTGAAAAAAAATATTAAATATTCATTAAGAGTTGCGTAATACCTATATTGGAAAAAAATAAAAGATTTCAATAAATGAATAGAAATTTTCACACAAACTCACAATACATGATTTAAGTTATGGCTATGTTAATAAAATAAAAGTAGTTATATATATATATGTATATATATATATATACATATATTAGTTAATTATTGTGTTTGCCAACACATAGACATAAAAATATGTAATTTAAACAGCACAAATTGTAAATATTAATATTAAAATTATTATTTTGAAAAACTATGAAACAAAAAATGAGAACAAAAAACTTTCTAAAAATATATAAATTGACTTTATTTAGTATATATTTCGAAAAAAAGACACAGAAGCAGATGTTAAACAATTTTATTATGCATTAAGTGAACATGCAGAAAAGTCATGTGAGCAACAATTAATTTAATTATAATTCTTAAAATTATGTTAAATTAAATAACGTTAAAGCTAAGCATAAAAATCGAGATAAACTGGAAAACATTCACTTCTAAGAGAGGAGAAACAAAAAACAACAATAAACAAGCGACAAAAATGATTATAACCAATCATTTTTTTAATATGCTACAAAAGCAAAAAATGTAAAACAACACGTTTCATAATTTAAAATTTAAAAATAATTCCTTAACTTAAGCAAGAGGTATAAAAGTAATAATTATATATTAAATATATAAATATATATACAAATAAATTATAATAGTTTTCTTCAAAAATTAGATAAAAACAAAAATCAACAAGAAAAAATATATAACATAAAATGGAAATAATATTATTTAACATAAAAGTTGCACATTTAAGAGATATTATGTATAGAAACTGATGATAAAGTGGAAGGAGAAAAATAATAAAACATTAATAATTTTATTTTAAAAACAAAATATATATAAATAAATATTAAAATATGGACAAAACTGTAAGGAATCAATTTATATAAAAATATACATATAAAGTTTGACAAGTTTTCGTTTCACATCATTGTTTTTCAGCAACTTTTAAAACTTGCTCGTACTTTCATAGTTGTGATTTAAAAATATTGCGTAAAAACTTGCAAGAACACATTCTGCTTTTTTGAAATTTTTTATTTTTTAGAAATTTCTTAGAGATTTAATATTAAAAAAAATTTCAATATACTGATTTACTCACTTATTGAATATGTTCTAAATCGTAATATTTTTTTAGCTTTATCTTAAAGACCTTTGAATCTTGGTTTGAATACTTAGTTCAAGTACTTCTCTAATTTAACTCAATCGCTTTTCATGATTTATAAGATTTCAATTGCATCAAAGTTTTTACAATCTCAACGCATGTAATGATAACAAAATTGCAACTGTTCTCTAAGCTTCAATGTATTTTCCTAACTTAAACATACGATCTCACACTTCATAGTTTACTTTATGTTTTAACTTAATATTAATCATACATTGTAGTCGAAAACATAATCAAAAATCAAACTACTACGAGCCCAACAAAGCGCATGAAATAAATTTTAAATATTTTCTTAAATTTATTGCATGAGCTCACGTTGTACATTAAATTAAAAACAATAAACACAAAAAATTAAGAGAATTTAATTCTATAAACTATGATTTATAAAATTTAAATTTTTTTAATCTTTTTATTCACATTAAAACACATGCACTGAAATTCTACTTCGTTTCACTTTGACAACAAAATGACGCTCAATGTAAAAAGTGTTGAAAATATTTGAAAATATCAAAAACCACACAATAAGAAAAGAAGAACAAAAACACGAGAAAAACTGCAAAAACCAAACCATACACAAAAAAAATAACATTCTTTGCTGCGTATGAAATTTGTCTGAAACTCGCATTCAATTGCGAAAAGCGATAGCATTCGAATTGTAATTGCAATCTCGTTAATAAATTCCAAATGCAATTATTAAATAATTACCTAATATTAATTGATTATATATTGAGTAATAATAAATTTAGGTTTTTTAAGGTAATAAAAAATATACACAATTTAAGACTCGTTCTAATAAAACTCAACAAAAAAACAAAACAAAATCAAGCAAATTAAAAAGCAGTCAAATGCGTAAAAAAACTTCAACTTAATGATAAATGATAAATAGCATAAAATTTAAACCTGTAATTAAGTTGACAGAAAATAAACCTTTAAAAAACATTAGCAAAAAGAATTAAAAGCAAACATAAGATAAATATTAAGAATTACCGTTAAATTATAAGAAATCTAACGCTTTATTGACTTCAAAAGTAGTCAAATAATCTATGATTTTCTTCACAGAACTTTTTACATTTTATAACTTAAATCTTTCTAAAAAAATGTTTAGTTCTAATACTTTACTGCTCAAAACTTGCCAATTATGTTTTAATATTATTTTGTTTTTAAATTCTAAGTTATTTAAATTTTTAAATTTTTTTATATATTAACTTTTTAAAAAAGCATTAAAAATTAGCATTAAATAAAACCGATAAATAGAGAGTTCAAAATTAAGTTGTGCAAACTTAGAGCGTAAACTTTAATGTTTTTATATAACACACTTTAGTATATATTTTAATTTAATTTGTTTTTATTTTTACAAAAACAAAAACAAGAAACAATGTATCAGACTTCTATATAATTTAATTAAGACTTGTGTCTCATCTTAAATTCGATTTTAATGTTTAACAACTTTTTGAGTACAAAATAAACTTATCATAATTTATTTTTACATTTATAAATAAAAATATTTTTATTTATTATGCACGCAGTTTATTTGACATTATATTCTTGTAAATTCGTTTATAATTATTTTTACTTTGATTTTAAGAAAACCAACCATTTTTAAACAAATAAAACTCAAAAATAAAACAAAGAAGAAAAAATATTAAAAATTAAATAAAAAACTGACTTTTATTTTATATGTTAAAGGGGGGGGAATTATATTATCAACGAAAAATATAATTTCAAGTATTTGTCGAAATTCTTTTTTAAAATTTTAATTGAGTGTGTTTCATGTCACGCAATGAAGGAATTTTCGCCTACGCGTTACAGACAAAGAAGATAATGTTTGGGTCGACAATGACAAAACCACAGTCGGATATTAAAAACGAGTTTGCAGCACCACAGTACTCAAACTTTGACTTCAATTTTGTTAAATGGATTATACAATTGGAATTGAATTTCTGAATTTCAATTTATCTTTTTCAATTTCAAATGATATTTTCTAAATTTCTATTTATCTCTTCTGAATTGAATTTCTCAATTTTAAATAGTGTAGTACTGAAGATTTTTTTAAACTAAAGTTATTATGGAAAAACTTGCTTAGATCCAGCGCCCCTTTTTTAAGATTTATTTGACGTATTCTTGAACCAAGCGATAGAATTTATTTATGCTTTTTACCGAAGTTCATGTTTCTTCGAGAAACTAAAGAGAACAAAAACTTCAGATGACATTTTATTTGTGTGAAACTACTAAAAAATTTTATTCCACCAACTCGCTTGAGTCTCGGTGAACTTTTCGGTGAAATTTTTTTTAGTCACTACGAATTGAAAAATTTTTCCCGTTCACATATATAAATGTGAAATTTTTTTCGAGTGCTAATGCGAAATCATAGTTTCCAGTTTTGTGGGAAACTTCTCATTTGTGGGATATTTGTTTTGCTGTGGGAAATGGTGATTCCATGGGATTTTTTAATTCAATAAGGGAATATTAATGCAATATTAAAAAGCGAAATTCGTGCAATCTGTTAATTTATGAGTGGTTCTCACTACAACTGATTTTGACACTTAAGTATCAACACTTTGAATGGCTGGGTCATGGTAGAAGGATAGAGGTATATGCAGCGCTGACTGTGCTCTCTTTCCATGCTGCCATGTCTGATAAATTTAGCTGTGTGGCGAATGGAAACAAAAGAAAATAAAGAAAAAGTTTTGCTTCGTTTTGACAATTCCGGCAGTATGCTCTCATCTGGTGCATATACCTGTATTCTTCTACCATGGGCTGGGTTAGTATATTTTGCGAAAGCGCAACTGAACACACCCAAAGAAGAAAATGAGAACAAATACCAAATTTAAAATTGCGACCATATGATATATAACTTTTAATTAGTTCCTTATGTTCAAATTGCGTTGTTGTGTTTTTTTTTTATATTGTATGTAACTACGTTTTAAAGTGTATGACAACAAGTTATTATCAAATAATAAACTAGTAAATAATTTTTTATGATAAATGGGGATTTTTGTTGGATTTTTTTATGGCTGTGGGATTTTTCAATCGTTGTGTAATTTTCGGTGGGAATTGTAATTGCTGTGGAAATTTTTTAGTACAAATATCCCACGGGGGAATTTTTTTAATTGCTGTGGGGGAAAATAGAGTTTGTGTAGGAATATACATTAGAATATACATTAGCACATTAGAGCTTGTTTACAGTGAAATCGTTGCTCTAAAAACTATGAACGCTAATGCTCTGAGCCTTATTGAATCTTTGAGTGAAGATAAAAAAATATTAACTGAAAGAGTTAATCAACTACAAAATGAGGTGTATTTCCTCCAGCAAAAGAGTCGTGAAAAGACCATAGAAATAGTTGGTGTTCCAAATCTGAGCCACGACAATGCAGTTGATTCAGCTTTGACAATATTTTCTAAAGGTCTAAATACTAACATTTCGGACGCTCTCATCGATGAATGCTACGTTAAAAAAATTAATAAAAGTGATGACAAAGCTGGCAGTGCTCCTCTTGATATTCTATGTGTGAAATTCGTCTCTCTGCATAAAAAAAGGCAAATAATGAAGAAAAAATACGATAACAAGAAAAATTTGTGCTCCAAAGTAATTTTTGGCAGTGATAGTAACCGGAATATTTATATTAACAATAGTTTATCAGTATTTACTAGGAATCTCTTTAAAGCTGCTCAGAAGCTAAAAATAGAAAGAAAATTTAAGTTTGTTTGGATTAATAATGATAGAGTATTATTACGGAAAAAGGAGGGTGAGAAAGTAATAATTGTAAATTCATTCGAGGATCTTAATAATTTAATTTAGTCATCATTTTTCTTTTTCAATCTAAAATACTAATCTGAATATGAACACTAGCACTATTAATCCTCATGTAAATTTATTAGAGTGTCCCTTAGAAAATTGTAAAAATGTAAATTATAAAAGTATCTTATTTAATCCAAACACACACAAAAAAGATTTTTATATAGCGTTGCAAAATATTAGAAGTATGCGAAAAAATTTCGACGATTTCCTTGTGCATCTTAATAGTTTTGCAAAAAAGCCCGTTTTTATTTTTTTGACAGAAATATGGATTTATGATGAAGAAAAATCCCTTTTTAACATACCTGGCTATAAATTTTTTACTAATTGTAATAGCAGATATGCTGCTGGAGGTGTTGCAGCCTTTGTTGATGAAGATCTTGAATGTGAGTCCGCTTGTTTTAATCTTCAAAGTTCGGATATATTAAAAATAAATTGCACGATTGAGAACCAAACATTTTCGTTTATATGCATCTATAGGTTTCACGAAGGTACTTCGAAGGATATATTCTTGAGTAACCTTAATGATATATTGTCAAAGGAGAAATGTGATAATCTGATAGTCTTAGGAGATATGAATATTGATATTTTACAGGAATCGGCTTGTGTCGACAATTATATGTTTTTGTTATCTTCTTATGGTCTCAAATGTTGCATTAATCAACCAACTCGATTAACTAACGCTTCTGCCTCATGTATTGACCACATTTTTGCACGTATAAAAAAACCTCAGAAACTGTCACTGAGTAGTGCAGTTTGTAATTTTTATGTGTCTGATCACTGCCTGGCATGTTTAAAATTTAATGACTGTGACTTAGGAATAAACGAACGTTCTCCTTATTCTGTAATGAGTAAAAAAACCGATTTCAGAGAGCTGAACAATAGGCTTTTGTTTGAACCTTGGGAAAGCGCTTACAATGAATCTAATGCATCAATAGCATTTGAAAACTTTATAAACATTTTAATAAACCATGTTAATATTTGTACTAAAAGTATTGCTAAGAGTACAGTTGCGAATGAAAAGAAGCTTAAGCCATGGATGACCTCAAATTTACTTCGTAAAATAAGTTTAAAAAATAAGCTTTATAAAAAGTGCGTAAAAAATCCAGGAAATAGAAATATTCAGGAGGATTATAAAAAATTAAGCAAAGACATAAAAAAAGAGATTTTGAATGTCAAAAATAGTTTTTACTTAAATGAATTTAATAAAATTAAGGGCAACATTAAGAAAGAATGGGATTTAGTGAACAATATTTTAAATAGAACATATAAAAATGAATCAATTCCAAATATAAAAACAAATGGCATCACCTTAACTGATGTAAATGATAAAGCGAATGTCTTCAATGAATATTTCTCTAATATTGGTACTAACGTTGTCTCTGAAAATGGTTTATTAAGCTCTTCTTGTGATTGCTTAGATAAGGAGGTATTCCTTCCAAATAGCTTTTATTTTGAGCCTGTATCGTCATTAGAACTGTACAAAATAATAATGTCTCTAAACAACTCGAATTCTTGTACCGAAAAAAGTTTGTCTAGTATATTTTTAAAAAAAATTGTTTATAATGTCGTCGATGTTCTGTGCTACTTGTTAAATAAAAGCATTCAATCAGGTGTTTTTCCAGAAATGCTTAAAAAAGCAGAAGTAATTCCTCTGTTTAAAAAAGGAGATAAAAGTAATCTTAATAATTACAGGCCAATTTCGATTTTGTCTTCTTTTTCTAAAATATATGAAAAAGCTGTGAAAATAAGAATGCTGAACTTTCTAAATAAGTTCAAGTTTTTTAATGAGGGTCAATTTGGATTTAGATCTGGTATGTCAACTGAAGATGCACTTTTAAATTTCTGTACAAATATAAACGACAGTATAAATTGCAATAAAATTACAGCAGCCCTTTTTGTCGACATAACCAAAGCATTTGACACTGTCGACCATAAAATTTTACTTAACAAATTATTTAAATGTGGATTCCGAGGGGCTATTTTTAATTGGTTTTCTTCTTATCTTTCAAATAGAGTTCAAAGAGTAAAAATAGATAATCACTTTAGTACATATAGCAACATTAAAATTGGCGTTCCTCAAGGATCAGTTTTAGGTCCTGTTTTATTTTTAATATTTATAAATTCACTTTTGTCACAAAATATTTCAAGTAATGCAATAGCATTTGCAGATGATATGGCCTGTACATATTCCTGTGATACATTATTCGATATTAATATTAAAGTTAACCGTGATCTAGAAATTCTAAGACACTGGTTTACTACTCACAAGTTAATTCTAAGCGACAAAACGAATATTATGCTTTTCAATGTTAGTGGAAAGGAAATAAAAGTTAATGACTTTACGTTCCATTGTGCAAACTGCAAAAAGTTCACTATTTGTAAGGATACATGTTGTTCACAAAATACTGTACAAACCTTTGATGAATCAAGTGATTGTTCATTTAACTGTTTTCACATAGAATGTGTTAAAAGTTTTAAATATCTTGGTCTTATGATTGACTGGAAAATGAATTGGTTAGATCACACAAATTCTCTTAAAAAATACTTAATCGCAGCAACGAGACAAATATATCATTTAAGGGCCTTCTGCTCGGAAAAACTACTCACTTGCATCTATTTTGGGATTTTCCATTCTAAATTAGAATACGGTCTCACTTGTTGGGGCGGTACGCATATTAATAAAATAACTCCATTACTTACTGCGCAGAAACATACCGTTCGAATTATTTGTAAAAGACATCGCCTTGAAAGTAGTTTTCCACTATTCAGGCAACTCAATATTTTGCCAGTTAAGCATTTGTTCTTTTATAAAGTCTTAAAAACATTTTTCATTAAATCTGGTTACATGATAAATAGAAGTAATTCCAATTATAACTTGAGAATTAATCATCTTAATATTGCTCATGTACCATCACATAACTTGCAACATTTCCTGCTTTTTTATTCGACTATAGCTCCCAGGCTGTTTAATTATTTGCCTATCAATATTAGATGTATTCGTAATAAATTTGTTTTTCTTAAAAATGTGAAATCGTGGCTTTTTACTTTGTCATACTTAAATGTTAACTCACTTCTTAATGTAATGTATTAACTTGTTGTATCTCGTTAACACACTCAAACTATATACTATTGCTTATATTTTTTTTACAGTTATTTGTTTAAAGAACATGTTATATGTATAATTTTACAAAATGTTTAATGTTTTATGTGACCCCTTATATTATATACAGTTTTAAGTTATTCAACTATTCTACCTGCATTTGCCACTAATTCCTTGTGAATTACAGGATGTAGGGTTAGCATTATTATATTCTTTTAATTTATTTAAATTCAGTCATTGCTTATATGAAACTTTGTTAAATTTAAAAATTGTAAAAGATAATAATAATAATAAATACTAAAAATACTAAAAAAAAATAAACTGGTAAACTATGTGCGAAAAAGCTCTCGCTTTCCTTATCTGTTTTCTGTAAGTTCTTAAGGCTATTCACAGTTTAAGCGTATATTAAACACATCTTATTTATAGAATTTGTTATTTTTTAAACTGTGAGCACCCCGCTCTGTGACTGTCGTATTCAATAATTATGCAATCCAAGTATGTTAGTATGCAAAACAACAAAAACCAAAAAACTTTTACGTAAGTTGGAGTAAAAATAACAAATCATAAAAACAGACCTCCGTATGTAAACTGTCAATAGGCTTTTTGTTTACTTTCGTATAGCGAATTATTTTCTGAAAAAAATTCTGCATTTTTTCTGCCCTTTTCAAGATTTTGCATTTTTTTCGTTCTTTTCTTAAAAAAATTTTGTTGATCTTAAGATAAATCGTTTCTTTTCTCGAAAATGTTGACCACAAAAGTATAACAAATGCAGAATTTTCTGACCTGTAAAATTCGACGGTTCTGCATTCTGCCCTCTAGTAACAACAGATCAGCCAATATTACATAAAATATGTTGCATATTTTCTGTTTTTTTTTAGCTCAAAAGAGGTCAACCTCATGTATGTTTAGATCAGAATCTACAGAAGTCTGCATTTTATGAGGGCAGAATTTTTTCAGAAAAGAATGCGCTATTAATCACACTGTTTTCCTACTGGGGTAGTTCTGAAACAAAAGAAAACGAAACAAATACGGCATCCCTTGGAAATGTCGAGAAATTGAAACGATTTTCAGTTTGGCTGATAAAATTGCATTCCAACTCAACTTTCCATGAAGTAAGCAATCTTATTTTATTATTATAAATCTTAAGCAAAAGTTTCTATTATTAAACGAACAATGATTGGCACAAACTTTGGCATCTTTCGACCATCACAATCGGGTTCTGGCAACAATAGTGGTCAGCACAATTCAACACTCATCGGCAGCAGCGGTGGCATACATGTTGGCGATGATCGACCTCAAGGAACGCAGCTAAGCGATTTTATACTACAGCTGGAGGATTATGTGCCCACAGTGCCAGATGCAGTAACAGCGCATTATTTGAATTCAGCCGGTTTCGAATCGAATGATCCACGCATTGTGCGTCTTATCTCCGTGGCTACACAAAAGTTCATATCGGATGTTGCCAATGATGCTTTGCAACACTGCAAGACACGCACAAATAGTCAAGCAGGTGGCGCCGGTAGCAGCGGTCAGAGTGGAACAAGTGCGGGTGCAGCTGCTGGGACCAAGGTAATAAGCAATGTAAGATTGGGAAAACATTTAATTTTACTTTTTCTCTATAGAATCAAAAGCTATCGAAGGATCGTAAATACACACTCACCATGGACGATTTGACGCCTGCAATTGCCGACTATGGAATTACTGTGCGCAAAGCAAAGTATTTTGTATGAATTCAATTAGAAAGTTTCAATAAAATTGTTCATTTTCTGCATTGGGATAAAATTAATGTGTTTCATTATGTTGACTTGATTAATTGCAATCAGATCAGCTAGTGATTTTTTCCTTTTCATATTGAAAAACTTTGTTGTTGTTGTTGTTTCTTTGGAACATAGAAATAAAATATATAATACTATAATAATATAATATATAATACATTTTACTTCTTTGCTTTGGAAAGATTCGTTAGAACAATTAATTGTTCTAACTTTGACCTTAAGCTCAATAAACGATTTTAAACTATCAAACAACTAGAATTTGTATTTAAAATCAAATATGATTTAAACGATCAAACATTTAGAATTTGTATTTAAATCATATAAAGTCAACATAATAAATATAGAGGTCATTTAGGAAAAAACTTTAATGTGTTTCGATAGAATCTTAATGTAGTAAATTTCTTTCATCTTTTACATGAAAAGGTTTAACTCGTCATTTATTTTAAAATTATAAATGGTATACGAAAAATACAGTTTGCGGATGGTCTAAAGATTATTCTAGAAATATACAAACACGAATTTTAGATCAACACAAATGTTAATTTTATTGTTTTGCCTTTATTTTAAGCATATCCATCTAAACAAAGTATTGTGGCTTTCGCATTGTTATGCCATGATCCGCCAATGCCGGAGTCAAATCTTCAATGGCCAGCGTATACTTCCGGTCTTTGTTGGGCTTTTTATCCTGGCAAATCAAAATAAATAAGAGTTAAAATATATATCATTGATTCGCGGCAGTTATTACCTTGTTAGAGCCATGTCCACCCGAATGTTGGCTGTTGCTGGTGCGCGTCTTGCAGTGCTGTAGTGCATCGTTTGCAATATCCGAAATAAATTTCTGCGCTGCCACAGATATGATTCGTACGATCCGTGGATCAACAGCCTCGAATCCTGCTTGGTTTAGGTAACGAGCAGTGAGTGCATCTGGAACTGTTGGTATGTAGTCCTCTAGTTGTTGAAGCAAATCTCCGAGCGCCTGCCCTGGCGCTTCTTCCAGTTCCGTTGGTGGACAGGTTGGCGATGGTGTTTCTTGTTCGTTTTCAATCACCATTTTACGGTAATTTTTCATATAAAAATCAATTTATTTGTTTACAGTTTCTCCCTTTCGTAGAATTTTACTTTGACACTACTAAATGACGCAGGACTGCAAATGTATTATAATTTATACCTTGCCACCTGGCCCAAAATACCGATTAATTTTACTTTAAGGCCCGCACCCGAATATTTTTTCTAATTTTTATTAAATGTATTTGGGCAATAACCTAAGCCTTAATATGAAAATAAAAATTATCGCTCTCGTTTTGTTAAGGAGATAAAATTCGCAAAATTTTGAAAATTCAGTGCAGTTACTTAAGTGTGAGGAAGCCAATTTCTCCTTTTACTTTGTAAACATTAAGGCGAATTTACACAATTCACTATCATCGTTCACTTTGGATGAATCATCTAATTTGTAAAATGTAAATAAAGTTTCATCTTTAAAATTAAGATGATTGCCTTCCACCTTGAAGACTGAAAGAAGTAGAAGGTCTTTCTACTTTTGATGAAAGTGAAAGTAAATCGAACTGATTTGCCATTCGTATTACAACACAATTGAAAGGTGAAAGTTTATATTTTTTTATTTGAACATCAATCATACTTCTCCATATATTACAAATTTGGATTGCTAGATTTGTTTGTACGGCTTTTATTTATTTAAATTGTTAAAACGTCAATAAAATAAATCAGCCAACTGATATATTTTGCATTCAACACCGTGTCTTCCATTAAATTTTAAATTTACGCTTTGAAAAATGTAAATTAAAAATTGATTCGCTGTCATCGTTCAAGGTTCACTATCATCAGCGGGTTCACATGATCCTACATGTTGTCACGCCTGGTGTGAAATGTTTTAAATTCAAGATAACATGTTGACAGCCGGCTGTATCGAGCATTCGAACGGTCAAATACGAGGCTTGTCCTGCAATGCGTGACAACATGTACGATCATGTGAACACCGCTATATTTTAAGTGAAGTGTGTAAATTCGCCTTTAAGGCTGGATTAGCCAAGCGTAAGGTAACGTAGCGCGACGTTGCCAATTGTCAAGCTAAAATCTGTTTAATGATAAATGTGTACAAGTCGTTACCGAAATCGTAACGTGGCGTGACGCAGCGTAGAAGTCTGTAGAAAATAGATTTCTACGCAACGTTACGATTTTTGGTAGTTCGACAGCTGTGTTAGAGCCTGTTCTCACGCGCCTTACGTTAGGCGGATCATCGGATTAATTTTGACGTCTGCAGGTAAGGTGGGAAGTGGGAAGGTGACAAGTTACGTGAGGCAGCATTTTCAAAAATTTTAAAAATTTTGCGATTCATTTTGACGTCTGTTACTTTGAAGTTTCATTGTGCCTCATTTTCCTCGTGGTTCTCTTATGTTTTAGCGCAAATAAATTTTGTTTTGCATTGGTTGGGTTTTCTGTTTGCGTTGCTGTTTAATTTAAGACTTACAAAGTAATGAATTCTCCGAAATTTAACACCACATTTATGGACTGTTCTCGGAATGCAAAATAAGGCGGGCTTAAAAAAGTCGGTAGTAAGAACACCTGACAGATGCATAGTGTCAAAATAACGCCATTACTCTGCCTTTTTTAAGGCGAGTGAGAACAGGGTCTTACAAGCGAAAAAATTTGTTTAACTTCACATTTTTGTAAATTTTAATACTATATAAGAAAGCATGCAATCTTTTATTGACGAGGAGAAGTAAATAAGCCTTCTAGAATAAAATGAGTGCCCTGCACTACGCCGCCTGCAGTACGTTGGATTACGATTTCGGTAATCGCTTATCCTCGAGGCAACGTCGCACTACGCTACATCCCGCTGCGCCACCTCACGTTACGCTTGGGTAATCAAGCCCTTAAAGGGCTACCAGCGAACAAAATGATAAAGAGTTAATAGGGGCTTTCAGACCATCGTACATGTGCGATGACTTGGGCATGCTCGACGACATGTACGATCATTCGAAAGCAAATGAGACCGTCGGACCGACATGTCGGACGAAAATCAAAAATTTTTGATTTTTCTGCCGGTCGGACCGACATGTACGATGTTATGAACGCAAGTCGGTCCGACTCGCTGCATTTTTTCATTTCATTAAAAGCGTCAGCGGGTGAAGAGCAACGAAGCGGATAAAATATTAGAGAAAATTAATATGAAAAACGTTTGAAACATTTTATAATTGTTTATAATTAATTATAATTGATAAACAATTCTCTAAATATGAAAAATGACTGCTAAATCATAAGGTCATAAAAAAATTGTTCTGCCATTACGCCGATGTGCTCTATTTGAGAGCCAGCAATGAAATGAAGTCGTCGCACATGTACGATTGTTTGAAAGCTCAACAAAATAGTCCCGTTAGTTTGCCGTCGTACATGTCAGCGTACAAGTACGTTCGTCTGAAACCCCCTAATTGCTCGGCGGGCAAACGAACATAGTGTAATATGTGCATAAGCCATAGTTGCCAGTTTTGATCCCACCAAAATACTCTATTTCCCATAGCGTGGGAAAAATTCCCAAGTGGGAAATTACAGAAAAAAATTCCCACATCCATTAAAAAATGCAATTCAATTAAATTTAAAAAGTCAAGCAGTTATAAAAGTTACAGAACATACATAAACATGAGCATTTCATTTTCAAACACTGTATATAGCTTTTATCTATCTTTTCTTTATTTTCCTTTATTTATTTAATTTAGCTACTTTTGGGCAGCTTCCCCTTTCTTAAAGCCATTTTTTCACACTTAGGCAAATATTTTAAAAATTTTCTTCTATAATAATAACTTGCTTTTGTACACTTTCAAATTCTAAAGTTTATTAATTGATAATAATTTGTTCCCACACACTTAAAAACGCAGTTTAAACACAAAATCCAAAAATACGACAACGCAATTCGAACACAAGGAACTAATTAAAGGTTATATATCAAATGGTTGCATTTTTAAATTTTGTATTTGCTTTCATTTTCACCTGTGCGTGTGTTCATTTCAATGCATAAAAGTGGGAATGTTCGCAAAATATGCATTTTTAATATATTCTACGTTTAATCGCGAGTTAAGCCGGTGCTAACTCTGTATCAACTCACCATGGAGACATATATTGACTTGTTAACATTTTTATCGTTTGCTACATTTTGTTTTGAACTAATTCAATTCAGCATTAGAATTTCTTTCTTTTTTTTTTATTAATATTAATTTTTCGTGATTTTACCTACAAGAGAAGCAACAAAAATGTTAAAAAAAAATTAAAGAGTCCAACTCGACTCGATGTTATGCATGGAAACGCTTTCGAGCTAGCAACACCACCAAATTAACAGATTGCACGAATTTCGCTTTATAATATTGAATTCTAAAAGTGGAAAAACATTCAAACGGCAAAATTTATTCATATTTATATGAGGAAACAAAAATAATGCGTGGGAAAAATAGATCCCATAAAAGTAAAAATTCCCATGGGAATTCCCATTTCCCATAGCAACTAAAATTTCCCACAAATGTTAAATTTCCGACAAAACTGGCAACTATGGCATAAGCGACATCTGCTTGTCAAGTTTTCTAGCAAAAACAAGTTTTTTTACATTTTTTATATACAAGCGCAGTGTTCCCTGCTTAGAGGTTTTCCCCTAAATGTAGGGGAATAAAAGTGAAATTGGATTTTTAAAGGGTTTTATATGTTTAGGGGGTTTTTTAGTGATTTTTTTGATATATTACGCAACGAGTATAAATTATACCAAGAGATTGCTTCATCCAGCGTTCCAACTTCTTTCCAGACTATCAGCCATCCACCGACAGAAAAACCAAAACAATGACAACCAACGAGTTTTTGTACTCGTTATTGACGCATTGCTGTGAGTAAGAAGAAGTAAACATGAAAATGAATACGACAAGTAACGAAAGGAGAAGAAAACAATATTATAAGTATGTATGTGAATGAAAATGTAACTTCTATTTGCCACAACTTTTACAGCTTATTTTTTTGTGTTAATTTTTGGGATCTTCTTGTGTTTGACGAATTGATGTTGTTTCTAGCTGGACATTGTTGTTGCGATTTTATTCTAGCTAGATTTTGGTTGCATCTGCAAATAATAATTTTTTCATTAGCCGAATAAAAAGACGGAATTCAGATTCGGCTAAAGAAATAATTATTCTTTAATAAGGAGTTGCAAATATGTTTTTTTTTTTCATGAAGAGAAGAAAATTGCTTGTTACCCATTTGCTTTAATGTTGTTGAAATGGTTTTTATGTAGGTATTTTATTAAAAGATACCAAAGTTACAAGCAGTCATGATTTTATTTTAAGAAATTTATTTAAGAAAATGATTTTATTTTTTATTAAAATGTCAATTTTACGACAAAACCATTGATCGTAGATGCATGTATATATATATATATAGTATAGAATAGTATAGATATATATTAATATTATATTTATTATTATATACACATATACTTATAATTTTATTAGTATTCTTATTAGGTTATCTTAAACCACCAACAAAAATATACCTATCTGCCCAATCAGAAAACCCTGCAAGCATAATCAAAAGTATATTTTGATTCAATTGGAAAATATTTAAGAATTCCATGTCGTTATATTAAGATATTTATTTCAGATAGATTTTTTGTTGAAATGTATATAACTAATCCGAGTAAAACAATTTCATTTAGAACATTTTATTTTTTAATATATTTTTATATTCTTTGTTTATCACGTAATTAAAATGCAATGATAAAATTTTTAACATTTATTAGAATAATTTTGTACAAATGTAATATTGTGACGAAATTTGTTGTGAGCAGTTTTATCATGCATTTCTTAATTGGTTGGTTTTAAGCATTTTAAACATTTTAAAAATAAACAGTTTTAAACATAATATATATATACAGTTTTAAACATTCATAATATATATGAATTATTTCATATATATTACTTTTGAGTAAAATTTCATGTGAGTATAATAGCATATATTGAAACGATGGTATTTTTTTTTATTAAATATTTACAAGTTATTAGTTTATTTTATGAAGTTTAAGGTATTTATTTAATACAATATGTGACTATTGTCTTCTGTACATGCTTTTATTGGGTAAATTTTGATGACCTTTTTTGGTTTTTAAAGCATTATTAAAGCACAAGAGGTTTACATATTTTTATGTTTTTGTTCAATGTAAAAAGTGAACATTTCTGTATTTTATTACTATGTTTAGAGGTCAGTTACATGTAAATGCAGACGTATTAACCTCGTATATGATTATTGCCATTTTTTTAAAAGTTTGAAGAATACGATACTTTTGCATCATCGGGAGAATTAAATGGCAAGTTTCATGGTTCCGTATGGTTTATCAATGGATTTAATTGTTGCGATAAATGCCAATTTTCACAGTTCTGTAAGGTTGATCAATGAATTTAATTATTGCGATATCAAGACTTTGGGACACAAATTTATTTAAGCATCCTTCAATATAGAAACATTTAATTGCACCGAAAAATTTAAGATTTTATTGTTTAATTAGAAATCATTAAGCTTTTAAGTAAAACGTATGCATAAAAACATGCGATCCATCAATGTTGTAATTATTACCCTAAACCATGACAGCCTTGGTCATCAACAACATCAATTCGTCAAACACAAGAAGATCCCAAAAATTAACACAAAAAAATAAGCTGTAAAAGTTGTGGCAAATAGAAGTTACATTTTCATTCACATACATACTTATAATATTGTTTTCTTCTCCTTTCGTTACTTGTCGTATTCATTTTCATGTTTACTTCTTCTTACTCACAGCAATGCGTCAATAACGAGTACAAAAACTCGTTGGTTGTCATTGTTTTGGTTTTTCTGTCGGTGGATGGCTGATAGTCTGGAAAGAAGTTGGAACGCTGGATGAAGCAATCTCTTGGTATAATTTATACTCGTTGGCAATCTCTTGGTATAATTTATACTCGTTGAACGTGGAGTCTAAATATTTTGCTAAAGCTGTCGAAATTGTGAGTGAAAAGCTGATTTTGTATTGTTTGGAAACTCAAGTGTTTGATTTTGATTTGTACAACAAAAATTAAAAATCGCGTTCGCCTTGTTTTGTATAGAAACCCAATTGTTTTTTTATAGATTAAATAATTTATAATTAAAAACTATAGCAAAATGTTAATTGATATTTTCTTTTTGTGGGGATTTCCAAGTTATTGTAACGATTTTAGGGGTTTTTGACTAAAGCTTTAGGAATAAATTTGTTTGGTAGTTGGTAGCACTGTACACGCGCTGACAGTTTGCTGGCAAAATTCTCCTTCTTTGCGTCTTGCATTTTCATTTGTAAATATAAAAATATATAAAGTTTTCTGAAAATTACTGAGTCAAAATTGCAATTAATGCAAATTTTAAGCGACGTGCCAATAACTAATTTCAGCTGGCTATTCCAGAACGACGAAAGTCAGGCGAAAAGAGTGTGTCGGTAAAAGAACGAGCTGTCAAAAAAGGTGTGCAAAGTAGCAGCAGTCATCATAGGCAGTCACACACCCGGAGAAAAAGGAAGAAATTAGAAAATTCCATAAATTTGCAAAATTAGGAAAAATTTAATTAAAATTTTTTAAATCGGACGCTGTGCAAACTTAGAACGTTTGCTTATTTGGGAAAAGCTATGGACACTATGCCCTCAGCAGAGTTGGTGTACCAAGGTATATGTACTCTTTTCCACAACACCGACCCTAAAGAGAAGGAGAAAGCCAATAAATGGCTCGAGGAGTTTCAAAAATCTGTGAGTCCCAATAGGTGTATGTGACAAAAAAGTTGCTCAATAGTTTGTTTTTTCTAGATCTACTCCTGGACAATTGCCGACGAACTGCTGCAGCAGAAACGCGATCTGCATTCGTGCTACTTTGCGGCACAGACTATGCGAAACAAGATACAGAACTCGTTCAACGAGTTGCCGCCAGACTCGCACGGCTCTCTGCGTGACTCGCTCATTGCACACATTGGACAAATAGATGCAGATACTGATCCAATTATAGTTACGCAACTGTGCCTGGCTGTGGCCGATCTAGCGTTACTCATGGCAAGCTGGAAGCAGCCCATTCCCGATTTGCTCGACTCTGCTCTGGCCAAACAACCGCAGTCGGTTTGGCCATTGCTTGAGATTCTTACACTGCTGCCGGAAGAGATCGATTCACGTTACCTGCGTTTGGGCGCAAATCGACGCGAGGAAATTCACAAGCAGCTTGATACGGCTGCTCCACATGTGCTGGAGTTCCTCTGCCTCTGTTTGCGAGAGGTCGACATCAGCAATGAACGTATTTTAAATGCAACACTGCGCTGCTTTAGCGCTTGGATTGCAATACATGCAATTCCGTTGCAGAATTTTAGTGAAAATCCAATCGCACAGCATGTATTTCGCTTGCTCAGCTTAGGCGATACGTCACGGAAGCTGCACGATACTGCCACTGAGTGCCTGTGTGCTTTGCTTAGTTGCCTGGAGGCCAAACTGCCAAACAATCCCTGCAATATTGAGCCATTGCTTGAGGCACAGATTTTTAATGGCGTGTGTGCGCTAGAACCGGCCTACCACACCAGTGTGGCACACGAAGATATCGACAAGACTATGAACTATTGTCGCATCTTTACGGTGCTCTGTGAGGCATTCTTTCTCGATATGCTGAATAATGTTGAGGTGCCGCATTATTCACTCAAGGGGCTGGATCTGGTGCTGATGTGTGTAGGTCACTTTGACTATGAAGTGGCCGAAATCACATTTAACTTGTGGTATCGTATCAGTGAAGAGCTTTTTCAGCGCAACAACGACAAGCTGACTTTGCACTTTAAGCCACATATTGAACGGCTGTTGGGAGCGCTCTATCGTCATGCACAAATTGATGCAGATCATGATGGACTGATCGAGGAGTCTGACAGTTTTAATGTAAGTCTGGTTGAATGCTATGTTGTATTGAAAATTATGTGTTGGTTTTTTTAACATTTCAGGACTTTCGACGTAAGGTTTCCGATCTCATCAAAGATGTTGCATTTATCGTGGGATCGGGTGCTTGTTTCAAGCAAATGTTTATGACGCTACAAAATCCAGGCGCAACCTGGGAGTCCACAGAATCCGCGCTGTTTATAATGCAAAATGTGGCCAAAAATATTATACCGTAAGTTTAAAGAAAAAATATCAAGAAGATTGTAGATTTGCTTAAAACTTTGCTTACATTCTAGTGACGAAAGCGAAGTGATTCCCAAGGTAGTGGAAGCCATACTCAATCTACCCGAAAATACACACATTGCTGTACGATACACCTCAATCATGCTGCTCGGCGAACTTTGCGATTGGATTGAGAACCATCCCGAATCGTTACAAGCCGTGCTCAACTTTCTGCTCTTCTCACTGCAGCAGCGTAATGGTCAGGCTGCCGCTGCTGCTATTGCGCTGACATCCATATGTGCGGCATGTCGTCAGAAAATGGTTTTCCACATTAGCGGCCTCATTGAGATTGCGCGCAGCTTAGATAGCTTCGAGATCAACAACGATTTGGCCATTGGTCTACTAAAGGGCATTTCGCTAATATTATCCCGCTTGCCACGCGCTCAACTTGAACCAGCTATGCGTGAAATAGTATCATTTCAACTGCAGCCATTGGCCCAGCTAGTTGAGTCAGCAGCAGCTACACCCACAGCAATAAGCAAGGGCGAACGTACGGATCCAGCTTACTGGATTGATCGCGCCTGCGCTGTTATAAGGCACACAAACCCCGATGTGCCTGAGGATGAGCAGCATCCCACACTGCAAATACTCACCGATGCCTGGCCGCTCATTTCCAGTGTAATGGACAAATATCAGACAGACATACGCATTATGGAGCGCACTTGTCGCGTCATACGCTATGGCTTGCGTATGGTGCGCAAACAGGCATCGTTGCTAGTGGAACCTTTGGCGAAGCAAATGATTTGCCTTTATTCAGTGCATCATCACAGCTGCTTCTTGTATTTAGGCTCTGTGCTAGTGGATGAGTTTGCTAAGAGCGAGGAATGCATACCGGGACTGCTGGGCATGTTAAAAGCCTTTATTGAGCCCACATTCAGCATGCTGCAGGTCGAGAATGGTCTGAAAAATAATCCCGATACCGTAGATGACTTCTTTCGGTTGTGTTCTCGTTTCATTGATTGCTGTCCGGTGCCGTTTCTGCAAAGTGCGCTTGTGACACCGATTTTTCAGTGCGCTCTGCTTGCTTGCACTCTCGATCATCGAGAAGCCAACTCTTCGGTGATGAAGTTCTTTTGCAATCTATTGAAATGGGGGCGTAATTCGAATTATCGTTTGCCTGAATGTCGCCCATTAGTCAAGGAAATCGCACAGCAGAACGGCGAAGCTCTAATTATGAATTTGATTCATGCGTCTGTATTTTGTTTGCATTCGTACATGCTGCCCGATGTGGCTGAAGTTATGACAGAGTTAAAAGGTGTGGTAACTACGCAGCTGATGGAGAGCTATCTGAAGACTGCATTAGATGCTTTACCAAAGAAGAATAGCGGCGGCTATGTGACAGCAACGCAGCAGCAGTTGGATGAGTTCAGCACTACGGTGTTGAGGTACCTAGTTTTATCACTTTTATTTTAGTATTTTTTATTTATTAATTATTTTCTTCTTTTCATTTCCCACACAAATCAGAGCCGACAGCACTAAAGCCGTTAGCATTGCTTTGAAAACTTTTACACGCCTCTTTCGCTAAAGTTTCGCGGACAACAAATCATCTATCGCAAGGAACCGCCAAACTCAAAAGATTGACTTGATGAAATTTTATTGTATTCTGTACATTTTTTTAAAACCTAATTTAACAAAATTTTAAATTTGTTATTCTCTTCTAAGATAAGTAAAATTTTTATTAAAATTTATAAGTTCAGACTTCAGATGAATTTATTATTTATATATAGAATATTATATATAATTTCAAATCGACGAACCCATTAAGTGGATTAAAAAAAAACAACCATAGACCTAAGCACTTCATCTTATTAATACAATCATTTAGCATATATATATTTTTTTCAATGCAAGCAGCACCATGATTGCAATTTTTCATACAATTCGTGACGAGTTAAGTCATTTTTATTTGCATTTTAACCGAAATCCTACCCGAAAACAAAAATTTAGAATTATAACATAATAAAGTATATATATTTATTATGTATATTAAATAAAAAACAAATCACCGATAGATAGTGTTAAATAATCTTTGTAAATGTAATATTTAAAAGAATCAATGAATAAATGTGTAAGAAAACAAAGCAAGTGTTCAGTGAACGTAAATTGGAAAAGCAGTGTGAAAACAAACAAATGTTATTAACAATTTTGTATCTCTTCACAGAACTCGAATTGACTTTTGTATTTAATTTTTGATTTGGAACACATTTTCTGGATAATTCCTTGTTTAAAAGTAATATACTATGCATATATAGATAGTTAATTAACTATAGAACTTAATAAGGACATCCCCTGAACATTGGTTAGTTGATTGGTTCAGCTTTAAAAGAAAGTGTTTTTTGACTCAAAATAAAAATATAATGGTAATTTCAGTACTTGAAAGGACTCTGACCAAGATTCTATTGATCAATTGTGTTGTGAGTGTTATAAAATGTTTGAACACAAGTGATCGAGAACTGAACCTACGAATTTTATGCCGGCTCCGAACGGCTTATGTTCCAGAGATCTGCAACGAATACTTAAAAATAAGTACCTTTCGTTCACAACTCAGTGATTCAAATCAGACATTTGCAATGAATCACATTTTTAATCAATGAGCCACTGACTCAAAAATGAGTATGAAAAAGTATATTTACTTTCCAAATAAGTATTCATTTGTGATTGATTCAAAACAAAGTAAATCACATTTTTGAATAAAGAGCCACTTACACTAAAATGAGTATGAATATGTATAAGTAGCTTCTAAAGTAGTACTCATATGTGATTGATTAGAAACAAAATTAATCAAATAAGTAAACAATGAATTAAATATAAATATTCCTATGATTTAGAATTGTTTGAGGTCAAGATCATTAATATTAGATTTGTTGATGCTTTGATTTACAGTATTCGTAATATAATGAAGTACTTAGAGTATTTGAATTACATTTTCGAATTTTAAAAGTTTTTTCAATACAAGGGTACATTTTTTTTTTACAATATAAGTTGTCGTTGATTTCGACCCTAAAATTGTTTTGTTTTTATTTTATGTTTATACATGTTTTGGCAGTAAAAGGGAGTCGCTGATTTCGTACTATGGTTAAAACTTAATTTTTTTAAAAAAAATATTTTTAAATGTTTTGACAGCTTAAGAGGGTCGCTGATTTTGAGTCTGATGTGAAAATATAAAAAATTTTTTGACGCTAGGGTGGACCCTAAAAGTATTTTTATTTGTATTCGTACATGTTTTGGCAGTAAAAGAAGGTCGCTGATTTAGGATCTTATGCCGAAATTAAAAAAACAACTTTGACACTAGAGTGGACCCTAAAATTTTTTTGTTTTCCACTATTTGTACATGTTTCGGCAGTAAAAGGGAGTCGTTGATATCGAATCTAATCACAAAACTTAACAAAAAAAAAAATTGATACTAGGATGGACTTAAAAAATGTTTTTTTAGAATAAATTTTGACAGTATAAAGGGGTCGCTGATTTCTTGTCTCATATGAAAATATAAAAAAATTTGCTTGACGCTAGAGTGGACCCTAAAATGGGTCGGTGATTACGAATCTAACGCCAAAATTTAAAAAATTTTTTGATATTAGGGTCGACCCTAATAAATTTAAAAAAAAATATTTTTTACATGTTTTGACAGTAAAAGGGGGTCGCTGATTTGGAATCTTAAGACCAAATTTTAAAAATTTTTTTGATACTAGGGTGGACCCTAAAAATGTTTGTTTGTTTTTCAGTATTTGCACATGTTTTGACAGTATAAGGAGCTTTAGATTTCGAATATGCCAAAATTTAAAATTCTCCAAAAAATGTTTTTTTGTTAAATTTTGTACAAGTGTTGGCAGTATTAAAAGTTCGCTGATTTGAAATCCGATGTCAAAACTTAAAAAAATTTTAGCACTATGCACCATTTAAACAACAATTTCCAAAAGTTTTTCAAATCAATATTGTATTAACTGACTACATAAAAAACATTTTAGGGTAAGCCCTAGTGCCAAAACAAAATTTTTTTAAATGTTGGCATCATATTCGATATCAGCGACCCCTTATACTGCTAAAACATGTAAAAATACTGAAAAACAAAAAAGCATTTTAGGATCCACCCTAGCGTCAAACACATTTTGTTACATTTTCACATGAGACTCGAAATCAGCGATTCCCCTATACTGTCAAAACACGTACTAGTACTTAAAAAACATTTTTTTGGTCCACCTCAATATCAAAAAAATTTTAAAATTCGAAAATGTGATTCGAATACTCTAAGTACTTCATTATATTACGAATACTCTAAATTAAAACATCAACAAATCTAATATTAATGAGCTTTACCTCAAACAATTCTAAATTATACGAATATTTATATATAATTCATTGTATACTTGTTCGATTCACTTTGTTTCGAATCAATCACATATGAGTACTACTTTGGAAACTACTTATACTTATTCATACTCATTTTTGAGTAGGTGGCTTATTAATTCAAAAATGAAATTCATTGCAGATCTCGGTTCAGTTCTCAAGAAGCTTTACATGGCAGTATTTTACTCTTAGAGGTTTGCCATTGTCTGTAGAGAGGTGGCGGCAGAACATAAATATTAATTCAATTGAAAAAAACATTCTGTCTGAGCTGGTAATTGAAGTTGGGCTACCACGGGTTCTTCAGCTTACAGGCCACGCATTCTACCCAGTAGACTACGGATTTTCGTCATTTGGTTTCACTAAATATATGGTTAACCTTTTTTTTTTTAATTTTTTTTTACATCCGAAGAATGTAAATTAAAAACGGTATTATTTTCATAAATTAGTAGCTTTATTTTTTAATGTGTGTTAAAACGTAATAGTTCAATTTTGTTCTGCTACTCAATAGCTTATTGTGCAGTGATGTTATCCACTTAATAACAAATAAATAAATTTAGTAATACGTTTGTGTTTATAAAAAAATATTTAAAATTATTGTTTAATTTGCATGAAAGCACCCGCAGAAAGCGCTGGCGGTCCGCCAACAGGTGCCTTAATTCCCAATAATGCACACAATTCATTGCGTATCGGACGCACTTCTATTAGTGGCAAGCCCCAATCAGTCTCTGATAATATATTCAAAATATCATCCATGTTCTCTTCGGGAATGTCAGCACATGCATCGCCATACAGCGCAAGAGATTCATAAAGTTTTGTAGCGGTTGTCTTGCGCACATGCACGTGTGTGAGACCAAGGAATATGGACATCTTTGATAGGATTCTCTTACAGAGACTGGGCACTTGTATGAGCTGACAGAAAACATTGATGCTCGATACAAGTTTGTAGAGTTTTTTGAAACCCTTGATTTCAAGATTTACTAAACGATAAATATCTTCGGCAAATTGCGATGACTCATCCAGCAAAATTGCATTGATGGTGCCTGGGAAATGTATAAATAAAATAAAATGCTAAATAAAATACAGGCATGCATACCGGAACTTATAAGTATATCCAAGAAATTCAGCATTGGATAGGTGACACGCTCATTTAATAAATTCTGTTCGAAATTAAGTATGATCTCTTTGCAAAGACGTGGTACCACAGCAGGTTGTGAGCGTAAAAATTGGAAAAAGGCCGCGGAAGAGTATTTTATCTGCAAAGAATTAAAGCTGAAGTTATTTGCAATAAAGCTCTCAACGCTTAATCTATTAAAGACTCACCAAAGATTCAGTTAGTTGACCAATACTAGCGGTTAGTCCGAGAAGTACACGCTGAGAGTATTCGGGAAATTCTAGCAAGGCACAAAACATTGGGAATGTATGATCAGCAAAAAGCCATAAAACTTTAGAAGGATCTTCTGAGAATATTGCTTTAATACGCTCGTGCTGACAAATATGCGGAATAGCTGGTTCGGCATGAATTATATTACAGAATAGGCGTCCGGCCAGACCACGAGTACGATCAATTTTCTCAACAGATTGCTGGACAAAGCATAGCAGTATTTTGTGTACATGCTCAGCAAGCAACAAATGTTTTGGACATGAGATCAAAAGTTGATAAATGGCTAAATTATAAATTAGGGGAGAAATATGATAAAGTTTACTCTCTATACTGATATCTAAATGAAAAAAAGTACCTGCCATGGCTGCTTCGCGTACCCAGGCGCCTATATCTCCACGATTATCTAAGGTGTACTCCTCCATAGCCTTTAGCAAACATAAAATTACTTTATGCAGATACTTTGGATTGGCAATCGAAACTAAAAAATAAAATGATACGATATATAAAGACCATGATTTTAAATTAGTGCTCTAATCGTACTTGTGGCATTTTCCTCGAAACCCACAGTGTCTATTAGATTGGTCAGTGCCTTGACACTGTCCCGTCTAGCCTCACTCCACTTATAGGTGATGATGTTTTCATTTTCATGCAATGTCTCGCCAGCGATTACCGCCTGCAACGGTGTCAATGAATGCTTGACCAAGCAATCAACTATGGCATCAATGTTTGAACTTATCATTGATTTTGGCAGAGCTCCTAAAGCGCTGATATAGCCCATGCGCACATGTTCCTCAAGGTCATTTTCCGCACCTTCCAAGTAACTTTTTATAATTTCCGCATTGCTGGCACTTCGTTTGGGCGTGTCATAAAATGATTTGCAAAGCTCAGCAAAAGCGTGAGTAGCTGATTGGCGTACAGGAGCTGTTTTGTTGATCAAGCATTTGTCAATGACATCCTGCCAGAATTCTTTATGGAAAGAAAGATAAAAGAAAATGGAAACAAAAATTTAATAATATTTAAGATATATAAAAATCTATATATTAATACGCAAACAAAAAGTTTGTGTTCCCTTTTTTTCTATGTTACCTTCAACATATTCACATAATACTTATATCGATGGATAGGTATTTTCGAGTAGATTTGCACAATATATTTTTTATTCATATATGTTGTCATTAAGACAGGTAAAACTGAGCAAATGTAAAACGCTTTTTTTACCAATGGGACAGTAAGAAACTACAAAGTGAAAAAGCTCTGTTGAACATCGCTGCTGTAGCTTACAAAAGCAAGAGTAGAATGCGGGAGTGACGCAAACAATTGAAAAGAGCTGAGTAGCATTATTGTTGTTGTTGTTGCTTTCTCTGAATTTCTCTCAGCGTTAAAAAAAAAACAGTTAAACTGCTGCTTGATTCATATAACACTTGACGCCAAGCCATTGATCATGGCAGAATAATGAGGTAGGGTAAGTAGCTTTGACAAGACCTATCGATAATGTCAAAATCATAAAATATAGTGCTGCCATATCACAAATTAAAATCCAATGAAAAATCCATACTTTGTCTTGGCGTTTCTGATGAAATTCTTAACTAGCAGTACTTCAAAACGGGGAAGTACAGGTTTTTTGTTTTAGGCTGCCCGCATAGTAAACGCCGAAGCAGGCAGGCAGGCAGGCCCTGCGAAGAAACGATATAGAAATAACTTTTTTATCTCTTGTTCACATAGTTTTCCTGTGCCTGTCTGCCTGCCTGTCTGCTTCGGCGCTTACTCTGCGGGCAACCTTAGGCAAGCTTGAAGCAGCATTATTCTGCGAAATATTTTTGTATGTTATAATCCAGCTTGAGCCTTCCACTTCAAATTTATTATTGGTCTTATAAGCGTGTATTTGTGTTTTTCATAGAGAATTTTGTGTAAAGTTAAATATATTTTAATAACTTTTAAAATTATAAAAATGGCAAAAAGAAGTTATGCAATTTGTCGGACAACGGTACTTTGGAATGAATTCAAAGAAAGTCTTAGTGAGGATTTCGTTAGATATGGTCATAACGAAAACATATCATTCAATCGAGCGCAGTTAGAAATTCAAGATATATTGATTACACATAATATAGCATGTACTTTGATCGGTTTGCCTGTACCAACAGCATTACCAGAGCATGATGACACAGATCTTTTTGATCCTTTAGAGGGAGATTTTCTTTTTAATGAAATTTATAGAAGTGCTAATAATGAACAGCGTGATGTTATTGATCGTATCATACGTGAAGTTCAGTATCACGATACAAGGTCAAATGTATTTTGTTTGACAGCCCATGCAGGTTGCGGTAAAACTTTTACTCAAAGTGCTATCATTCATAAATTAAATTCTCTTAATCTAAAATGTATTGCAACTGCGTTGAGCGGAATTGCTTCAACATTGTTTATTGGAGGAAGGACTCTTCATAATACTTTTAAGTTGCCAATTAAAATTATGGAAAACACTGTACCCAATATCAAAGAAATTAGTAGCTATGCTAATTACATAAATTCGGCGTCGTTGCTTTTAATTGATGAAGTTTCCATGTGTCCGCTTCAAGTAATGATATGCATAGTTACTTTGTTGAAAGATATATGTGTCAATCCAGAAAATCAAAATAAGCCTTTTGGAGGAAAAACCGTACTTATATGTGGCGATTTTCGTCAAATATTACCAGTTGTCCATCATAGAACGCATGCAATATTAATTGAAAATTGTGTTACGAGTTGGAGCGAATTTCCCTCTTTTCATCATGTCACTTTGTCTTAAAATATGAGAGCACTTCCAGAAGAAATTCAATTCGTTGAATTTGAAAAAAATTTGATAAAAAAATTTATCACATTACGATAAAATTACTTGTGATAATGAAGCTGAGGCAAGCAATTATCCAGTGGAATTTTTGAATTCATTGTCTGTTAGTGGCTTGCCACCACATAAGTTAGAACTTAAAGTAAATGGCATTGTTTTATTAATAAGGAATTTGAATACGAAGGAAGCATTGGTAAACGGCACTAGAATGCGCGTAAAAGCATTACATAATAATGCTATCGATTGGGAAGTATTGACAGGAATTTTGATTCCTCGCATAAATTTAACTTTTTCTGGAACAATAATGCCATATGATTTCCAGAGGACGCAATTTCCAGTGATCAATGCATTCGCAATGACAATTAATAAAGCACAGGGACAAACTTTCAACAAAGTAGGAATTTTGTTACGACGACCTGTTTTTTCGCATGGTCAACTGTATGTTGTCACGAGTCGAGTTAGATCGTTTGACAGACTGAGCTTTTATGTTTCTGATATTGATGGACAAGGACATTTGGCTAACGATGAAAGGGTGTTTACAAAAAATATAGTTTATACTGAAATTTTAAATCATTAATTTATTTATTTAATATGGAATTATCTTTTATCTTGATTTATTTGTAATACTTTTATACTGTTTATTTACTTTTACTTACTTATTTACTTTACTTTTAATTTATTTATTTACTTTAAATGAGTATTATATGTTGAAAAAATTTTTGTTATTGACGCATATATGCTTCCTTTTTTGTCCCTTATCACTATTTTCCTCATAGCGTCAAGGTAAGCATTAAGAATTTCCATGCAAACTAATAACAATTCATTATGTGAAAAAAAACTTGAGTTTCGTTACCTTACAGAAATAGATGGCCGAATTTCGGCCACAGGCGATACTAGTAATATATAATCTGCAGCAAAGGTTTCTGTGTGTTTAACACAATTCCTATTGTTATTCAGAAAATATCACATGAAATACAGAGATTCAATTTAAAATTCAGAGAAGAGCAATTGAAATTTAGAAAAGATCAATTCAAATATAAAATTGATTAATTGAAATCAGGAATTCCATTTGAAATTCAAAATTTGAAAAAGATCATTTGAAACTCAGGCTTTTATTAAAAATTAGAAAAAAAATATTTTTTTTTAAAGAATTAAAGAGAAAATGGATAACCATTAAAAGTATAAATCGTTCTTCTCCGATGGGTTAGGTTAAGTTAGGTTAAGGTGGCGGCAGGTCTTTAGACCAGCCCACTAAGACCAAATGATTGGTCAGTTGTGATACCACAGAATGGGAAAGGGAGTAATGAAATGAAAGTTTTGTGTAGGATGTTTTAATGTGACAGAAGCTGTAGAAACATTTGATATTAAATCTGAAGCAAGCCATGATCTTGATTAAATCAAGTAACTAAGCGTTCCTCTCCACAAACTTTTTCCAACTAGGACCGTGGTCCAGGACAAGAACCCGGGACCCCTGAGCAACAGTCAAGCACGTTACCACTAGACTATCGAGGCCGCATATGGTACTGTTCGGTGTGTTTTAATTTTTTTTTTAAAAACACACCAAAACTTTTAATAGCTTATATCTTCTAAACTCAAATAGATAGACCGAAATAGAGCTTTTTTCGGGATCAATATCCTTAATCTTCGAATCAAATTAGTTTGTTATATTCCAAATAAAAATATTTCAAAGCACATTTTTGTGGAATTTATAAAAGTTATGCTACTTTAAATGGGAGATTGGCCGAATTTTGATACGAGTTTGCCAAATTTCAAACTCAAAGCGAATATTAATAATCTTAGCATATTTGCATACTTTTAATTCATTAATTTAATGTAAGTGGAATTTTTAGAGACTTAACCATTTTCATATAGTTACTTTTTATGGGAGATAGATGTGGTTTTTATACTATTTTGACAAATTTTAGGTATATGGTGAATATTTGAGACCAAAGTTTATGTGCTTAACATTGAATCAATATAAGTCCTAAGAGATTTCACCAATTTGTTAAAGTCGCTTTGTATGGGAGGTAAGCGTGGTTTTCATAGAATTTTGACAAATTTCAATAATATGCTAAATTTTTGAGCCCACAGGTTATGTGCAAAATTTCAAGTCATTGCATTAATTATTTTGTAGCATTTTCCGAGATTTTACCGATTTGATAGTCACGTTGTATACGAGGTAGACGTGGTTTTAATCGATTTTAACAAATTTTAAATATATGGTGAATATTTTACTTCAAAGCTGATGTGGGTCATTCTTTTAGAAATTGCACACCTTCCAGGATTTTATGTCTTAGATTCGGCCGAAAATTTTTTATAAATTTCTTAGAAATATATTTATATTTATGGAGTTCTCATAAGCCCACAGTAGCAAATTCTTCCCGCAAAATAACACCATCAAAAAGGTTGATCCAATACTCTTAAAAACCTATAAAAGTTTGCCACCCTTAAGGATTCAAAATCATGTGTTTGTAATGATTTTAACTAGATGAAAAGCAGTTCTAGAGAAACGAATACACCAGTTATGAGTTGGTGAAAGTAGATGATATCAGAAGATTTCCTTCCCTCAATTAAAGATTAAAAGTGTCAGCAAACCGAACAAAACGTCTTTGGATTCTTTCTATACGATCAACATGCACATTGCATACTTCAAGTAAGGTCGCACAATTGAATAATACAGCTGTTGGCGCGAGTTCGCTAATCAATTATTTTAATTATCTCGTCCAAACACTTGTTTTTTAAATGCTGTCTTATTCTGTTTCTAGTTATGTTTGAATTTGTCCTAAGCTGTTTGTCAATACTTTTTTAAATTTTTGGAGTCTGAAAATTATCAACCTGGAGCAAACAGCAATCTTTAAACAATAAATTGTTCAAAATAAAAAGTTATTTTATTTTTTGTTGTTATTAGGCTATCAAACTCTTTGGCCCAGCGCTTTATTAAACCAAGCATAGAAGATGCTCTCTTACAAATGCTATCAATATGCATGCTAAACAACAACTTTGAATTATCCATGCATATACCAAGGTCTTTGACGGTAGTTACATGACTTAAAGCAGTATCTTTTATTTTCTAATCAAAAATTAAAATGTTCCTTTTACGAGAAAAAGTCACAGTTTGAAATTTATCAGGATTTAAAAACATATTATTTTTAGATCACCACACCTCAAAATGATTTCAAGTCTGACTGGAGTAGGTCTGAATTGTCTCTAGAATCAATTGTTCTGTATATTTTCATATCGTCTGCATAAATAAGCAAATTAGAGTGTTTGAAGATGTGAGTAACATCATTAATAGCCAAAATAAACAGAAGTGGACTCAGGTGGCTTCCCTGAGGGACACCCGATTCTGCAACAAATTCGAAGGACAACACGTTTCGGAACCGTATTTGATAAAATCGCTTCATCAAATGCGATTTGATCAAGCTTACGAAATATTGCAGAAATCCCATTAATTTTAGTTTAAATAAAATAAGATTATGTGGTAATTTATCAAAAGCTTTACTTAAGTCAGTGTAAATATAATCGACCTTGCTACCAGAATCAATAGATTTCAAGCAGAATGTAGTGAAGTCGAGGAGATTAGACACAGTGGATCTGCCAGTAACAAAACCATGCTGACGAGTTGTCATGACTTGCCCACAGTGAATTTTCACTCGATCGTACACCGTTAACTAAGTCTTCATTTTGTAACTGAAAAGATTTAAAGGTTTATTTGAAATTATTTCTTATTTATTCCATACCAGAATTTAAATACCATACCTCATTTGAAATACCATACCTCATTTTGCGATTTAATTCAAATAATTGAAATCATTTTTTAATTAAATTTGAATAAATTTGAAATGAATTAAATATCACCTTAAATTAAATCTTAATGATTTAAGGTTAAAATGAATGCAATCTTTGTTTTTAAATCATGTTGTGATTGATTCATTGTTCAATCTTCAAATGATTGATTTATTTACAGCTCTGATAACTATTATGTATAATAATAAAGAAAGCAGAAAAAATCACAAAGTATGAGTTAAATTAAATTTATATTGAGGATATAAAATATAGCTTGGCACATGAGAATATTATACAGGGAAATCTTAAATTTATCTTTAGTGTTATCTAAAAATATATCAATTAAGTTTATGACTTTATTAACTTCACTGATGCAACGCGACAGGGGTTCATTTAGTGCATAGACAGTTCTATGAAAACTTTCATAAAGATGGAAGTGACTTCGAAGGGATCTTTTTTTTATTAAAAAAAAAATCAAAGAACTAAGGCGTGCGCCTTATACAAACAAGGTTTGGTCTTTGACCTGAAAGAAAAGGGATAGATTATTTAGAGGAATTGATTGGACGTGAATTATTGATTAGGGGAAACAACCGTGAAAGACAATTTGAATTGCTTTTAACCGAGGCTAGTGTTATGCCTTAAACTTAGCAAGCATTTTCAGCCCTTAGTTGTGTTCCCTGTTCTTTAATTCCACATTTTCCACAATTTATTTGTGGAGAACATAGCTCAAAAGGCATGGAGTAAATCAACCATTCCTCTTAAGGAAATTTTTTCAGATACTTCACCGACTCGAACTGGCGTCCGGTTGAACCGAAAAAATGCCCCACAGTCATAATTACAACCTTGAACCGAAAGATTGCCCCACAGGCTTTCTAAAGGACTCAAATCTGGACTAACAGCAGTCCACTCCAGCACGGGGATATATTTCAGATTCAGTGGCTCGGGCAGAGTGTACAACCCGTGTCAAAGTTATAACCGCACGAATGTGATGGCATTGTCTTGTTGAAATTCAAGAGTTTCGTCTGCATGTTTGTTGAGAAAGGGCAATAATTTGTTAGTTAAAACATTAAAGTTTGAGTTTATCCGAGTGGTTGGAAAATTTAGATTGATCTTTTCAAGGGCACCGACGGCACCCCACACTATCAGTGCACGCCACTGAAATGTCTTTTTAAAAAATATCGGCGTTCACGTCGTATATCCCGCCAGTATCTATTGTAGCAATCTGTTCCATGCAAGTTCAATTTAATTTCATCAGAAAATATTATCTTGAATGAAAATTTCGAGAAATCATCAATGTGCAAAAAACTAAATTTTTTATGAAAACAATATCGTTCCAATTACGTCCCATATTGCTACGAGAGAATTGTTTACGCTTCTCTTTATGTTTGCTGGTTAGTCGAGGGGCTGGTTTTTTCATTTTAGAAAACCGATTCTTCCCGGAACCATTTAAAACGCTCTAAATTGTACTTCGAAAAGCATCCAAGTCGCATTCTGCCTTTTTTTTTTGCAAGCTTTTTGTGCTGTTGCTAGCTGTTTGTGAAACACGACAAATTTCATAATTTCCGATAACTTTTTGAGTCCATCCTGATTGTTTTTCGAACCGTAATTTTCCTTATCTTTTACAATATTTCGCACTACTCGTTCTCTTCTCCTGATCAAGCAACTTATTTCTCGAAAAGACTTGTTACTGAAAAACATTTAATGTTAATTTGATTAACTTCTCAACAAGTTATAAACTTTGAAAATCGGATAAAAGATATATTTAATATGGAGTAAAATGTAATGACACATATTTTTTTTCAATTTTTCCTCTCTAGTTCCCGAAGGGGGAGGGAGTGACCATCATCCTTGCATTTTTTTAATCAAATAATCATGGGGAATCACCAACCAAGGGAATTAATGCTATATCTGGGAGGTCTTGTATATAATTCATGCAGCTTAAAATATAAAAATACGGGTGTTACTATTTATTTGCACATCACTGTACAACAAATGGTCTCTACACACTTATCTAACGGTAAAAGTAGAAACACGTTCTCATACCCACAACAAAAGGTATTATTAAAAATCTAGTGCGGTTATAATTTTGACACGGAGTGTATCACATCTAATAATTTAATATACATTTGTGCATTCGATTTGCACAAATGACGAAACCGGTCTTATTCATCAATGATCCGCCCCCATGGTTACGCGCATACCTAGTTTGTCGTGGCTGTTGCAAATCGCTCTAGGTAACCATCGGGGCCGTCAAAGTTCAACCTTTCCTCATTACTTAATATGACATTCCGGAATTCCTTCTCTCAAAAGTTGTATTTTTCGGCAAATGCTAGACAAGCCGCATGTGTCATGGTAGAAGCCTGGGTTGAGAGAAGCATGACTCATAACTGACGTTGGTATTTTCGTCCAAATTTGTTGGATTTTGCTTCTGGTAACCTTTAGATCCACATGTGATGCTATTTCTTTACAAGTCATTCCTTTCTCTACAGCAAGAAGTCGAATTCGTTTTTTACACCGTTGGTTTATCACGGATTTCCTTTCACTACGCTTGATTAAGCATAGTTGTCAGGCTTTTTTTTAAATGTATGCTATGGTGTTTTGTTGGCAATTCACCCTAGCACCTATTGCACCTACTTTCACACCAGCTTCACTTAAGACTTATAACTTCACGATCTTTCTTTAGATAAAGTGATTCCACGTTGCATTGTTATTAAAAAATAAAAAAAATAAAATAAAATGTGCTTATATTTTGTTACAAAAAGCCATTTAAGTTATGTTAACTATATAACTTAGGATAGATTCACGCTTTTTTTGACTAACGGTAGTACAAATACGAGGTAGAGAAGAATTCTCCATATGACTAATAAACACCAAGCTTTTGAAAAAATTTTGGCAGACCCAAAAATATTGTATTGTTATTATAAAAATATTTGTGCACACATAAATATTTTGCTGAGGTATTGAATAAATAAATTTCCTTGATCTAATCTAGCCAATTCAAAATAATACACCCAATTTTATTTTGCTACTTTTTCCCTATTATTTTTTATAATTTTTGTATGGGATAACATCACTTTGCGCCAGCTAAAATATGTTTCAAGTCATATGAATAACAAATTACTCGATGTTATTAACGATGGCTGAACAGAAAATTTTATAGTGTCATTTTTTAAATATAATTTAAAAGCAGTTATAAAAATAAGTACACTAAAAAAGCAACATTAAATCATAAAGCTTACCCAAACACTCATCAGTAGCCTCGATTTTGGCCAAACTACAATTACGTATAAAATCTGTGCAGCACATTTTCATTAACTCGCCACTCATACCTGAGGATTAAAAAACATTATATGCTAAACATCACCAATTTAGTCGCTAAATCTACCTCTGAAAAGATCACGCTTCAGGAACTTCCCCACTAGCTCATTCAAGTCACATATGGATTGGTTCGAGATGAAAGTTTGTTTATTTTCTGATGAAATTTCCAGTTTTCGCAACGCTAGCGTTATTTCACCTATGGCCAAGACGCTGCCATGACGCGTATTGATGTCAATACCATCAGTTTTGGCAAACAATTGCGACAAAACCACATCCGCCATGTGAGCTGGCGCACGCAGTGTTAGTTTATGCAGTGCTTTTGCTGTAAGTTCACGAATGGCCAAATCCCAATGATTTACTTTGCGTTCCACCAAATGATTAATCAGTGGCTTTTGGTACTCCTCAAACTGGGCTATAAAATCACTTATGTTAAGATAAGAATTCGAACGCAATCCGACCGTAAAGAAATCCGTTGCTGTGGATATTTCTATGCCGTGAGGAAAGTTACCCAAGCGACCAACGCTTTCTTGAAAAGCAGCCGAGGCAGCGCGTCTACAGTTGATCTCACGATCAAAGGCTGCTACCGTCAACAAACCTGTTGATATATCCTGTACAAAGGGTTGTAAATCCTCCGGATTGTATGCGCGCGCAAAGGCCCAGCACATGTAACAGGCTGAATCACGTATATGCTGACCCACTGACATGTAGCCCTTCATTTCGTCGTAGAAGAGAGCTTGCATGAGCAGAGGTACCAGCTCACCAAAACGATGAGGCAGCAGCAGACCACGTTTGGCAAGCTCTGCCAAAGCTAAGCAACCACCGTGCCAAGCTTCGTGTGGTTCTAGAGGATTTAAAATATCGACCACTGAGCCAATTACCTCATCGGCCAGTTCCTTGTTCAATCGATTGGTGACACGCCCCAAACCCTTGGCAGCACTCCAGCGTATATCGTTGCCGCCACTACGCAAGCCTTGTAGCAGCTCCTCAATCACCTCTTCAATAGCATCGGGCACAATGAATTCTTCTACGTCTGTGGCATCCGGTGCATTATCGTTTGAGTTAGCAGAACTTGGATTCTCAGCCGCAGAGACTTGATTCAGATTCAGAGCCAACGACCGTGTGCCTAAAGTGGTAATTTTTATTTAAACATGGAGCATTTTTTAACCGGCATTCGATTAGATCGCGCCTATACCATTTTTTTACGTACGTAGTTCACATACCATTTTTTTATATTTTCTTCAATTGCACTAACCTCGCTTATAACGCCAACCTGCTATTCTAGGTTTTAAATATATCAAACCAATGCGCTGTATGATCTTAATGTAGTATTTGTATTTCAGAAAATCTGTACTTTTCTTGTATTGACAAGAGATTATCCAATGCAGCAGCTTTTCCGCATATGGCAGCAAATCGTCACGTTTACCATGCTTCAGTATGGCAGCTACTGCCGCCAGCTGTCCAAATTTAGCCTGCTCCGTGTCAGCCTGATTTTGACTGATAACCCAATCGAAGTAGGGCTCTAAATATAGCTCTTTTATATCTACACGTATTAGAAACTTAGCCGCCAGATATGCTGCTATATGACTGCACGTGTCGTTCGTCTCAGAATACAATTTGCATAGTTCAAAAATACGCTGCATCTTTGTCTTGATCTGCACATTATTAGTTAAGCCAGCTGGTTCCATGGAAGCGTCTGTTGCATAGGCATCTAAGCGCGACATATGAAAAGGATTCAGCACAAGTATAGACATCCAAAGTAAAAGCATGTAGCGTGTTTCCCAATTCTGGAATTCCTTTGGATTTTGCTGTTCGAGCAAATCAAGAGCAAACTCCAGGTCGCTCAGCTCATGTGGCAGGAACTTTACCAATACCTTGTAGGTGCGTACCTTGCAAATGATGTACAAATACTTGAAGGCTGCATGCATTTCATCTTCCAGCAGTGCTGGATCGCGTATTTTGCCTAGAAGTTTCTGTAGCAGCTGCTCCAGGTTCTTATCCAACAGATGCGGCTGCTCCTGATATCTAATTATATACATGGCGTTATTTGAATTTTATTGCACAAATTTGAGTGTCATTCAAAGCTCACCTTGAAAGAATCTGTGTGAATTGCTCAAAATCCCTTTCGAATTCTTTCTCCTGAATCGATTTTATAGAATCGATCATTTGGAGCACCTGCTCACACTCCGCAAAATGAACCAACGTATTTGAGGTAATATCCTCATCATCGCATTGCATCATTTTGCTGTGTAAGTTAATAGATTTTACTAAAAATTTTCGATAAAATTTGATTTTTTTCGACCAGCCGGTTGCTGAATGCGGGTGCAGCCTGGAAAAAAATGTTTGGTTGTTTTCTGTTTTCTTCGTTTCAATTCAGTTATTCCTTCGCAGATAGGGCTGTTCACATTTCAAATCGCTCATCAAATCGTTTGTCAAATACAATAGAACAACGTGAAATTTTCATGGAATTCCCACGTTGTTCTATTGGATTTGACAAACGATTTGATGAGCGGTTTGAAATGTGAACAGCCCTGATGACATCAAATAATTTCAATTTCACAATGGCTCAAGCCATAGTTGCCAGTTTTGTGGGAAATTTTAATTACTGTGAAAAATGTGAATACCCATGGGATTTTTTAATTTTGTGGGATTGTAAATAAAGAAAGAAATACACTTTCTACAGCAATGCTCTCAGCAATTCAGCATACCAAGAGGCTTACCGAAAACCAAAACAGCTATCAGTCTGTTTTTAACAAAAATTATTACGATTTGCTTACGACAAAAATGAAAGAAAATTTATATTTAGAAATATAATAATATATAAGCAATACGACGTTGAATTTTCATGATGTAATACTTAAAAGGTCTCAATTTTAAATGCAATTATTAATGCAATAGTTTACTTAAAATCATTATTTTCTTATGTTAACTCTTATTATATGAAAAAACAAAAATTTTTGCTTTTCATTATAATTAAAATATTAAACACACTTTGACTGATGTTTTACTATATACATATAAATATATATTAAATTTAAACTTAATACATTTATTTTCCATGAATTTGTTTATTTTATATTAAAATAATATATGTATGTAAATTTCTTTTTCCTCTCATTCATATATAAAATTTTATTTGTTGAAAGTATTCTATATGACCTATTCTTTATTATTATGTTAATTCTCTATGGTTTAAATACAAATTCTTAATGTTTGATAGTTCAAATCATTCTTGATTTTAAATGCAAATTCTAGTAGTTTGATAGTTTAAAATCGTTTATTAAGCTTTTTAAGGTTAGAATAATTAAACACAAGAAACAACAACAACAACAACATTTTCAATATGAAAATGAAAACATAACTAGCTGATTTTATTGCAATTTCAACCCTGCTACAGGCTTCATCAGAAACCTTTGGGTGTATTTCTTTATTCATTCCGGATAAAGGAGAGAACGAATAGAATAGATTGTTGTTTATCCAGAACAGAATGAATAAAGAAACAGTATTGGAAAAGAAAGAAAATTTTGTTTTTATTAAAACCAGAAACATATTTTTCGTATTTAATTAAAGACAACAAATACACCAGATAAAATTTAAAAAATAAAAATGCAACAAAGCAATCTAAAACATTTAAAGTAAAAAATTTTTCCATTTTCATTTAACGAAGTTGTACTTCAAACAATCGAATATAACCTCACATACAAGGAATATTCTTTTTATTCTACCTTAGCTGATAGTATAAAAAGAACGCGTTCAGAATATTCCGTAAGAATAAAGAAATACAAAATGAATATTCCGGATAATCAAAACTGAATAAAGAAACAAAAACAGTCATTCCGAACATCTGGAATGAATAAAGAAATACAGCCTTTGTGATGCCACCACCTGGGATTGATCCTGGGTGTGGAACGCCGTGCCAACGCATTAGCGCACTGCACCACAGAGCCGATGAGATTTCAGAGTCAATTTCTCAGTTTTTCTCAGTTTTTTCTCCCTTTCACACTTTTTTCGTTGCTGTTCTTTTTTGTTTACTATAGTTTTTTATGCTTATGTTAAAATTATGAAAATTAACAAAATTTTATTTCTTTTATATAAAAACGTATTCCTCACTTGCTGTAAGGAAATATTTTATACATATTTAATTTCAATTTATTTGCTTAATTTGTTAGCATGAAGTCTTGAACATGCCTCTAAAATAACAGTTAATAACTTAAAAATATTATTGAGCAATGAATATAAATTAATTAACAATCTTGAATTTTAAAATATTGATATTTAATAATATTTAAATAAAAACCTAATGTCGTTTTAATTAATTTTAATATAATTTAAATAAAACTAAATTTAATTAATATAATTATCAACAATTTTGGTTCTTTTTCTGACAGTATAAAGAAAAAAGGAAAGCTAAAACGCAAGAAATTAGATGAAATAAAGAAAGGAAAATAAAGAATAGATAGATAAAAGCTATGTAAAGTGTTTAAAAGTGTGTAAATTAAATGTTTATGTTTATGTATGTTCTATAACTTTTATGACTGCTTGATAAATTGAATTTTTTACACTTTACAAAAACAAAATACACGTACATTAAAAATCTGCACAAGTGCTTTTCTACTGTAGCCTCAAACTTGATTAGTTGTGCACTAGTGTGCATTGAAAAATTTGACAACTTTGAAATAGTGATGGTTGTGTGCAAGGTGCATTTATACGGTTGTGGCACTTGAGAGAAATGCACTCTTTTTCGCCTTTGCTTGCACCGTCACTCTGCTTTGACCCCTTTTACATTGATCAAGACTTGAAGTCAAGTTTTTTTGACGTTCTCTTTTGAACTTGACGAAAGCTTTCACATTGTTCAAGACTTGAATTCAAGTTCTTGTCTTCTTTCCTTGTTTTCTAAAAATAAAACGAGATAGGTAGCAAGCAAATGAATTAAAGTTTATAGAAATTTGCAAACTGAATTTTATTTTTTTACCACGATGGAAGTTAACAAAACGTTTTTGCTTAAAAATTTAATGCAAAATTAAATTATATTATATGCAAAACAATTTTAATGCAACTGAAGTCTAGCAATCTCACATTGATATGCGAAAAATAAAATAAAAAGCACTGTCAACAACGCGAAAATAGCAAAAGGAACACGAAAAAACCCGAAAATTGCCGGTACAGCTTCAAGTTTCTTTTTCCCTTCCGTCGCTTCCGAAGTGCGGCGAATTGCCTACAAACTCTGAAACTTGACTTCAAGTCTTGACCAATATAAAAGGGGTCTTTTCTTTGTTCTATGCATTCATCTTCTTGCTTTCTTTTTATCCATTCTGACAGTTCGACTGAGCTCGCTCTCAAATGCCACAACCTTATAAATGAGGCTTGGTGGTGTGTTCACGCAAACCTAACTGCACAAGTCCTCAATTACATAGGCAAGTGCACTGAATCATAAATACCCCTACTGTAGTGCTCAGTCTACGTGAAACAGGTTTTCTTATGCGGACCTTACATGGTCAATCATTTGACATCAAGCAAGTGTACGTGTGGATTAATGCTATTCTTGACACACATCAATCATTGGGTCAAATTTGCATTCTTCATTATTTTTCATGGAACCAATTCATGGTCCGTGTGATGAGTTAAACGGACGATTGTATTGCGTATATAGCATTACTTTCTATTCAAGTCATTATTAGCTATGCATAAAAAAGCGTAAAAATAAAAGGAAAAGAGTTAAGAAACTCTGCCAACAATTGTTTGTCCTCTTAAATTATTGGTTTACAGCTTCTTTTTTCCAGCAGACTGTGAACTGACGAAAGATTGATAAGTCTACTTTTATATTTGACTATGAGCACTTGTTAATACGTATAAAGTTAAAATAATAAATAAACCAAGCTTCTACCGATCAATTTGTGCTGAGCATGTTATTAAATTTTAGCACACCAATGATCGAGAACCGGTCTACGAGTCTTATGCCAATTGCGAATGGCTTATGTTCTCAAGAAAGTTTACATGGTTGTTTTTTACACTTGGTGGTTTGTCATTGTATGTAGAGAGGTGTCGGCTGACTAGAAATATTAGTTCAATTGAAAAAACTTTCTGTCTGAGCTGGGGATTAAACCTGGATTACCGTGGTTTTTTAGCTTACGGGCCACACATTCTACCCCGTATACCCCTAGAAGAGAGGCAGATAGGAATGGATATGTTTGACAGAAATATTTGAGGTGAACCAGTAATAGAATCTGGCGATGCAATAAAACTATCTGTGGTTTACGTCTACATTTTTGATACACAGGCATAATTTTGCTTTGCTATAACGCACCTTGTAAAAAATCTGATCTAAATTATATGTTAGACTGAATAAAGTCTAGATTATGGGAACAAAATTTGGTGGCTGTACCAATACTGCAAGATGATAAAACAAATATTTAAAAATTATATCACTTTTTATGAAGTTATGTTGACTCTTTTAAAATTGTATTTTTAGCAAAGACTACCTATTGAAATTTCTGATACATATAACAATGTCATCAAAATCCGTCAATCCATTGAAAAGTTGTGAACTTTTACCAACTTGTAAAAATGAGTTCATGAGCCCTAAAGAGTTAATTTTCAAAAAATAAATCATGGCAAATCACAGCATTTTTATCATGTTTATCTTCCTATAGCTTCAGCAAAAGTCTGCACTCAGTTGAACAAGGCTAAAGTTTAATTGAATCTACTATTGTAAGGACAAAACTCAGAACAAGGCAAACTTTTTATTATCCAAAGATTTTTATAATATGTTCATGCTCATAAGAAAAAGCTGCTTTTAGCTTTTTCGAACTGCTTTCAATCTGGCTATAATGCAGCATGGCTATAAGTTAAACTTAAGTATGGCTGATGAAACGCATTTTTAGAGCTTATTTATCATGGGGAAAAGCTATAAAAAGGTAAGAAAGAACAACTTAAAATCAAAATTATTCGTTTTTGACATAAAAACAAAACTTTTTTAGAACAAAAATATGTATTTTCATATCAAAAATTTGCATTTTTATATACAAAATTATCAACATTAAAACAAAATTTTCTGTTTTCAGATTGAAAATTACACATCATACTATGACCTATTTTTGAAATAAAAATAAGAATCATTTTCAAAATGAAAATGTCGTAGTTGATTTAAAAATTTTCAACTTTAGCCTACTTAAGTTACTGTTTATTTTTAATTTAAAGTTTGAATTTTTGATTTTACGTTGTTTTTATTTGTATAGAGAAAAGCTGGTTTTTATGTTGCGTTGAGTTGTTTTTTACGTAAAGCTTTTTTCAGGCATGAATTGGCTGTTATACAACAATTTAGAAAATGATTTTACAAAAATATTTCAGCGGATTTTATAAAAGATTTTTAATTTAACACATGATATATTATTTTTTAATCTTTTTGCATAAACTACACACTTAATAAACTACCAAAGATGCACAATTCAAAATTGAAATTTTAAGTCCCTAAATCAGTGTCGGGCACATTTTAATTTTCCAAACACACGTGTTTGGAAACAAAATGCTGCTTGAGCGACGTCGACACATGTACACTATAAGCATCTTCGTGTGCCTTTCAATCGTGTGCGTTCGGCTGTTGCTTTTTTTGATTTTTTCTAAGCAAATCAAGTCAGTTGATGTTGAACACTTTCTGTGGTTAGGTCTGGGGCCGAATTACAGCATCCGTGAACGAACGAGCTTTCGAATCGAATAAAATTCCACTCCGATTATTTTTTCGTATTACAGCATTCGATCGAACATGAGTCGAAATTTTTGTATGGCAGCAATCGATTATTTCATCATCTCTAGCTGTCAAATACTATTTTGTAATTAAATTGTGTTGACGTGATTTTGTTTGTCGATTTTATATCAAATAGAAAATGTTTCCATTGATATATTTTTATTTAAACTCCTCGGAATCGAAAGATGAAGAAAACATAGTGAATCAACGGATAGCGAGAAGAAAAATTCGGGATAGTAGCAATCCCTTGTCATTGCCTTACAAGCAGCGTAAGTCACATAAAAACTGGCATAAGTGCAGTTTATGGCCCAAGCGTAAATAATTTTTATCTTGCTTTTATTAAATGTATTTGGGCCTCTTTTATCCAAAAGTGCATAAATAAAATGTCGGTCTTGAATGGTTAGGAGATAAAATTCAGTGAGAAATAAATTTGCAAAAAGTTACCATTTCAAGTGTATGAAAACAACCAAATTTTTTTAATGTGAAATAAGTTGTACAAAAAATGTTCACTTATTAAAAGGTTGAAATGTGATCTCTTAAATTAGATATCTTTTGATACTTTTGAACTAAGGAGACCCGTTTAATTCCGATAAGGATACGTTTAATAAAAGTAAGAACAAATTATTTACGCGGTGGCAATTATTCTTAAAAAGCATGAAAGCAACACAAAGTAATATGAATTGTTTTCAGATTTGTAAAACGCTTCCGGCTTTCAAAAGAAGCTTTTAAATATGTGCTGGACGAGCTTAGCATTGAGGGTCATATGTCGACGTATGTGCCTAAAATGCTCCAGTTAGCAGTGACGATATCACTATTGGCCAGTGGTAGCTATCAGCACACAGTTGGTAATGATTATTGCCTTGGACTGTGCCAAAGCGGTGTGTCCAAAATTGCATTAAGGGTCTTAGTGGAAATAGAAAGGAAGCTGTGTCCAAAAATTATTCAATTTACACCTTTGTGCGCTCGCCTTGTGCAAACGCTTAATTATTGCTGGAAGCGGTGGCAGCAGTACAACTACATCAGCGCAGCTGGCAGCAATGACCAATGGCAGCAGCGACTCTTCCGACAGCAACGGCAGCCCGTCATAAAATGGCAAAACTGCTGTAATGAGTGCCTTAAATGCAGCACCCACATTAGTCAAATTTTGTTGACGTGATACTTTTGACCATAGTAGAATTAGAGAAGGTATATGCATTTCAGAGAGGCAGACTGCCGGAACTGTCAAAACGAAGTTGACAGCCCATACAAAATCTGAAAACGATGAGAATGCGATAAGAAAGCAAAAATAGGCAAGAATAGCAAAATGCTTGAGTTTGACAATTCTGGCTATGAGAAAAAGAGAGCAGTCAGAAATGCATATACCTTTACTAGTTCTAACATGGTTTTGACTATCACAAAAACAATCTGTCCACAGGATAAAAAAGTAACGTCCAAGCAAACCGATGAACTGCCACGAAAAGTATGGGAGCAAAAGAGTGATGAGTACAACAAACTAATGTAAGTAACATGCACAAAATTCTAGTTAAATTTAAAGAGGTGTATATTTTGTTGGTTTTTTTAGTGACGCTGGTTTTATTGCATACTGCTCCACACGTCCCTATGACTCACTCATGCCGTCCGTCTATAGTTACGGCTCTCACAGCCCTTTGCCGTCAGCTAAGGGTGTACACGTAGGCGATTTTAACCCTACATCATGCATTAATGGTGCTGTTGCCAACAAGGATGGTAGTGGCGCTAAGACAATTTATGGTATGGACAAAAACATGACAAAGGCGGAAGACATTAACTTCCAACAACAGCAGCAGCATATACTAAACTATCGACAGCAACAAAAACATATTTGTCGAATGAACAGTCTTTGTAATTTTTATAAATGTTTTACTTTTTGCCAATGGCATTGATTGTTTAACAGATATTTCATAATTTCAAATGCGTTTAAAAGATATAGTCCGACTAATTCATCTTTGGTCCAAAAGTTGACCCTTATTTGTAAACCTGCGTTATTTTAAAATTAAATATATGTATTTCAAGTTTTCTATATGACCTATTTATTATGTTGATTTTTTAAGATTTTGTATTTTAATTCTAAATGTTTGATGGTTTAAATAATTCATGATTTTAAATACAAATTCTAGTTGTTTGATAGTTTAAAATCGTTTATTGAGCTTTAGGTCAGGTTAGAACAATCAATTGCTCTTTTTTTGTTCTAACCTGACCTTAAGCTCAATAATCAATTTTTAACTATCAAACAACTAGAAATTGTATTTAAAATCAAGAATGATTTAAACTATCAAACATTTAGATTTTGCATTTAAATCATAGAAAACCAACATATATGTGTTTCATTTAAAGCACTTTAAATATCTCGTTAGCTTTGCTTTGCATGTTGCTCAAATAGAGGTTAAAAGAGAAACTTTTTCTCGCTGAGAATAAGAAAAAAAAAATTGTATGATTATGCTCTTATCATGACAAAAAAAAATTATATCACAATAAAATTATAAATTTTTAAAAAAGAAGTTAGAAACTCTGTGTGAAATGGAGTTTAAGTGTTTTATATTATGTGAAGTTTTAATTGAAACTTTTTTATTAATTGAAACTTGAAATATACTAAAATAAAGCTGTGGGGTATTTTAACTTCACTCCAGTCAAAGAATCTATATTGTTTTCCAAAGAAAATAAAAAATTTGTTTAATTCTTAACAAAATTTATTTTATTTTTGTCTTTTTTCATAAAAAAATTTTAAAAATCACTAAAATTTGATGTACAAAGAATATTTTTTCTCTCCTACATGTAAAAACAAATTGCAGAGTACATTGTATCACAGATTATTTAATAAGGTCCTTACACAATAAATCCTTTTTTGGTGGGCTGGCGGCATTAAGGTTTCTTGTCAAATGATCCCATAAATTAACAGTCGTCGTTGTCAAGTCGATGGGCTCGATAGGAATTCCGCTAGCTAAATTTACTGAATCGTGTTTATTTCATTAACATTTGTTCTCAAATAACACATATTTTAATAATTATTAATATTTTAAATGTAAAAATAACTTACATTTTTGTATATGCAAAGCAAATAGTCCCACTCGTCTACAATTTTCCAATCGAATGAAATTTCGAAAAACTACATCGAACATATGCTCGTTCACGGAAGACATAATCCCGAAATTCGTCACCAATTTCTCGTTCATACTTAGAAATGATAAAAAATCGATATATTTTACTCGTTCACGGCAGCTGTCATACGAAACTAACAAAAAACAACAGATTCCGTTCGATCACGGATGCTGTAATTCGGCCCCTGGTCTGCATCGATGAACTTCAAGCTTAAAACTGACGAACGCCAAGTTGCTCTTCGTTTTTCTCTGCTTCACACACAAGCAAAGAATATGATAATATCAGTGATGTGCGGCGTAGAGAACATGATGTCGACAATATTATTGTCGACGGTGTCGAGAATGTCGTGTAGACAATTGCTTTAAACGACGTGTAGGTAATTAATGTAAAAGGCTGCATGTTTATTGTAATATTTACTTAAATTGAGTCCAAGTTCGAAGTATTCCTTATTTTTACGCCTTCTGGGCATGGCTTTTTTTGTTTAATTGTAAAATTTGTTACTTTGTGTTAATTAAACGACTTTTTAAAAGGTTTTAAGAATCAGCATAATCTAAATGGAACTTGCATTTTCGCAGTGTTGCATTTTGTTGACATTGCTTACACAATTCTCGACATTGTCTACATTGTCGACACATTCTGCATTGTCGACACCAAAATGTCGACAATTAAAGACGACGCGTCGAGGAACATCACTGGATAATATATGTGTGCCCATCACTGCCCTAAATAAATACCAGTCAGTGAATATTGAGAATTTTGATAGTGTAAACCTAGCTCAGCACTGAGCACAACTATCTCTAATTCAAAAAGAAATCGATTTTTTATACCTCTCATAACTAGTTTCAACTAATTTCCGCAAATTTTTTATTCAAATCCGAAAAAGTTCATACATCCTATTTTAAGGAAAAAAAGACAGACACTTTTTATCACAAAAAGCAGACTTTAAGGTTAGTATTTATCTTGATGAAGAATCTTTTTTTCTTGGTAATAAAAACAATTCACAATTTGAAGAAGTTAATAGCAAGTCAACCTTTAATTTAACGTACATACGATGGACTCTTCATATATAAAAAAACGTAAATAGAAGTTTAGTAGATAATTTTTACGAAAATTACATATTTATTTTTGATTATCAAATTAAGCTAATTATTGTTACGTGCAATTTTTAATATATACAAATATTCGCCCGGAATGCGACGCTCCTTAAACTTGATTGCGTCAAACTTTAACTTTTGTAAGATTAAAATTAATTCATCCGGTTTGTTCTCACGTAATAGAAGTAAATACAAAACCCCATTTGGCGACAGGATCTCATCTAAACGTTTCAACATAGCATTAATGATGCGTCTGCCTGCCAATCCTCCGGCCCACGAATAGATAAGGTTTTGCTGCGTTAGACTTTTAGGGGAGTTTCCAAATGTCGCATTTCCATTGTTCAACTCTTCATCGGTGGTCACAACGTAAGGAGGATTAAAAAGCAAAACATCTACACTGTGCTCACGCAAGCCATCCAATAGATTGCAGCACAATGTTTCCACATTTGCGTCATTACGCTTTGCCGTACACTTAGTGATGCGACAGGCGTGTGAATTTATGTCTGTGGACATGCAGAAACTATGCTTGAATTTCTTAGCCAAGGCAGTTATAATAACACCACTTCCAGATCCAATCTCCAGTATAACGCTCGGTTTTAAGTGCTCCAAATATTCGATATCATCTTCTAGCGCGTCTAGTAGTAAAAAGGTATCTTCCGCCGGCTCATATACATTCTCAAAGTCTTGCGCTGTAAGGTGATCAGTTAACGGAGTGTCCATATTACTCTAATTCCAATTAAGATACGTTAGCAGCTAAAGAAGAGTCTAAGAGTGTCTGTCTACGTTGTTGTTCCTTTTCGATAAGCTTGTGGATAGAATTCAAGCGTTCCTGGCTTGTACTTAATATGTTGGTAATTACGGTGACCTTATGTTTGACGTTTATCAGTTCCTTTACCTTCTCGGAAAACTCTGGAATGTTTTGTTGGGCCTTTTCTATTTCACGCAGTTGTGCTGCTAATGCATCCAGCTGCGCCTTAAGTTCCCCCTGTGCTACTCTGGTCGCTGTTATGCGCTCGTCAAGTTTTTCGACAGACGGCTTGAATAGGTTAATTATTCCTTCAGCTAGAATATCCCGAGTAGGATTATTGCAAAAATTTTCAGTGTTTTCGTCCAAGGATGTTACAGTGCTATCGGAATCCTTGTCCATGGCAATCCAAATTGTTTTCATGCAAAATTTCAGCTGCTGGAGAATGACATCAGTAAACAGCTGATTTATCAGGGATGTTTTTAAGGCATATTCGATTTTCTTTAAAAAGTTCTGTTTGATTTGTTTTTTGATGCAGAGATTACGTTACGCTGCAGTTACGCGTTCAAGATTTTGCTTTCTAGTTGATCATACATACTGCTTCTCAAAATTCAGTTGAATTGACAGCTGTGACTTATACTATGTTCACACTGAAAGCTAAATGCACATTTATGAAATCCACATTTGCGAACGCTTTACTCGTACACTCAAAGAAATATTCTTGGTAAAATTGATACATAACTTTTGTTAATCTCTAACAAAACCAAATTGTCCAATCAATTCAATTTTATCAATATTGCATTATTTTTTCGTCAATTCAAAAGAATTTCGTCCATTTAATTAAAAACAGCAACAAATTCAATGCGTTGTTTTGAAGAAATTGTTTTACTAGCTTGAAATATAAGTTTGTTAATTTGATTTAAGCTTACTCACTTTGACAGACTCGTCAATCAATCGGAATAAAATTTCATCATTTTAATAAATAATTTTAACAAACTAAATTAGTTGGCTTGATAAATAAGATTGTTATACTGAAGAAATAATTAATGCCATTGATAATCGATTCAGTCAAGTGGACCATATTTCCATTTCATAATGATAAAATGGACTATCAATTTCAAAAAGCCTTTAATCATGACAACAGAAAGAAATGCTTGGTGTTTTGGTGGCGTCACTTGCCTTTTTAAATCAAGTACAAAATAAAGTTTAGGAGATAAAATTCGGAAAAGCTTGAAAGTCCAGTGCAATTTTTTAAGTGAGTGGAAGCTAGTACCCTTTTATATTATTTTACCAACCCTAAATGTGATCTTTTGAAATAAATTTTTCTTGATTTTAAGTGCACCAGTTTTGCCATAATGTACTGTCGGTGACTACAAATTGAGTTCTTTTCCAATGAATTTGGCAGGAGTTGTGGTTGTTTATTTATTTTTGTTACATTATTATATATTTCTATTATTTGTTGAGATTATCCGTGCTATTCGTTATTAGTGCTATTCACACTATAACAATTCACAATGTGAGTAGCAATGTTAACAATACTGTGATTTATAATAATGTAAACAGCGCTAATAACGAATAGCGTGGATAATATCAACCTTTGTGAATTCCATAATTATATTTATATATAAAATGTAATATGTTTATTAAATATAAAATGTAATAAAATCTTTTTATCAGAACAAAAAAACATTTTAGTATTATTGATAAGAAATATATTTTCAACAGAAAAGCCTTTTTTTATTCAACATACCATTTCTTCATGTTAAAATATTCTGTATTTATATTCACAGATTGTTTTATCAAGTCAATAATTAAAACGCGATATTCCTGATAAAGGCTTATATCAATTTGAAGCATTCATTTATCAAATCAACAAAATAATATTTGGTCCATATGATTTTAACTTATTACCTTAAATTCAATTGACAAAAGCTTTTATTGACTGTAAATTGACAAAATATTTATCAACTAAACCTACGAATTAGTCAATATGAACAAATATTTATTTGAGTGTAGGAGTAACAGGGACAAATATATAGAGTAAATGCTCTAAATGCGCATTTAGCTCTCCGTTTGAATTAAGCATTAGTCTGCACGCAACTTGATAGTCAATTTTATTTTTAAGATGCCGTCGTCAAAGAAACAACTTCAAATGTTTGCCTTTTTTGCTTTTTCCCACATTCGATTTTTCCGCACTATAGGCTGTTTGAAGAAATATATTTTTTATGTTCTTCACGTCTTCAACAGACATTTTCATGTTAGCAGAAATTGATTGATATGTCTTAACTATAAGAATAACTATATGGCTTCTGTATAGTTCTGTGAATCGCAACACATTTGTTTTATCCATCGTCGTATTGCGGTAGAATCTTTGTAAAACGAAACACGAAGATTTATTTACAAGAACTGTGATCAGCTGTTTAACTTTTCTGTCAAGTTGCCACACGACTTGAAGGGAAAAATTTAAATCTTAAGGTCCAATTATAATAGACGTTACACAAAGTAGAGTTATATTTCAAATGTCATCGTAACTGGACAGAATGTAAAAAATATTAAAATTAAAATTTTCTTAAAATTTATTTAAACAGTATTTTTAAAAAATTTTTCACACTACAACATAAAAATCAACGTAGATTATTTAATAGCTTTTAAAATGGTGGCTATTTATAGCATGTTTTCCTATACATATTATAAATAGGATATTTTCCTAAGTGTATATTATAATCACTTGTATGTAGAAAAGTATTTTTTGAAATAACTAGCAACTGCTCCAGTGACATAAAACCACATTACGTTACTTATATTATAATTAGACGTTAAAGAAAGTATTTTATTTGGTTTGGAGTGCATATGACAAAAATAATTTTATGTTTTTTTTGACCAAATACAATGAAAAATTCTAAATAATGAATCAAAAAGGAGATGACAATAGCGATTTATGGGGTGCTGCTATTAAAAGGTGTTCTTTTCTTCAGACCAAAAAGCTTCGATACAAAAAATCGATACCTGAGTTTTAATCGAGTTTCAATTCAATTTTTAAATTTGGTTGCTTACCTCAAAATCTGTAAAAACATAACTTTATCTTTGTCATTATACTGCCGATCCGAAACCCCTAAAGTGTTATATGAAGACAACCACGATCTCCTATATAAAATAAAAAAAAATATTAAATTGAAATTTTATAAGAACAATTATTGCATGTTTTCATATTCACTATTACAAAATAGTTCTTTTCTCTTACATTCTCATTATTAGTATGCAAAAAAAAATATTTTATTCCAAAAGCTTTAATTTTCCCTTATCATTGATATGTATTAATACATAAATTTTGTTCACTACATATTAAAGAAATTAACCCATCATAGATAGAATTAACTCTACATACTAAAACAATATCTAAATATTTTTAACTTGTATTTGTATTGACAATTTCCAAAAAATGGTATAAGTAGAATGCAATAGAAATACAATATATGAGTCGATACTTTTCAAAGTTGCCTAAGTCCCACAGAAAGCGTTTTATGGAAAAATTAATGTTTTTACATTTATGTAAATTCGCTGCATACTTTGTCGAAAATTTGTTATTAGTTTCAGCATAGCAATTTAAAACATAAAAACATAAATGTTAGACTTAGGCGAATATGATATGTATGTACATTTGGATTTACTCAATTTTGATAAAGATTGATATGGACTATATAGCAATTAAAAAAAAATTGCGATTGCGATTTATGAAGCTAGAAAAGGGCTCATTCAGTAGGTCCTTGATGCACAAGTTCGAAAGATATGACTAGAGATAGGAGACATAAAACGAAATTGATATTTATTTAAATTCATTTCAGTTAATATTAAATAAGTTAAAATGTATTTTCCTGTAAAATTTTTCATTTCAGCCTTCCTGGTCTTCAGAGAGCATCGGATTTCAGTAATTTGATAAAGTATTTTTATAAAATTTAAAGTCGGGTCTATCCCTTCAAGAGTTGTTGAGAGCCCAAGCTATACGCCAGGTTCAGACCTGGAGGAGGTTATGTCGGAAGACGCTGACATAACGGTGGTGGCCAGCCACAAATCTGGAGTGGTACTTCAGATTAACCTTCGTCACTCTAAGCTCGCCTCGGCAAATCTAATAGGCCACCTGAAGGAGGGTGTATTCAATGTAGTCCTCATCCTAGAGCCCTGGGTATGCGCTGTCATGGTATGCGGATTGAGGACGGTGGGTTATAAGACGTTAGTAGCCAACAATGTAGGTATGCCAAGAACATGCATCGTAGCAAAAAAAAAAATCTTTTATTGCTTCATAAGTACTGCAAGCCTGACAAGGACACTTACTGATTGGCTGCAGCCTACTTATCTCGTTAGGAAATCCCGCCTCCAAATAATCTCAGAAAGCTGGTGGGCGATGCCCGTGACATGCGTCGAGGGGACAACATTTCGGCCGACGCAAATGCACACAAATCCGTGTGGGATACGGATACTAACAAAAGGGGTGAGTTACGTTTTGATTATTTATTAAGTACCAACCTATATATGCAATAGGTTTGAAGAATCCACCTTTATTATCAAAAATACAAGTGAATTTCTGAACATAACCTTAGTCTCAGACTTCATCTTCGACAAAGTAGGCGGTTGGAGGGTGTCAAAGGAACACTCTTACTCCGACCACAGCTTCATTGAGTATAATTTATACGATAAGTCTCCCAAACTAATACCCCGACTAACATTCGCTAAACTAGGGATTATATAAAACGGCATGCCGTTGGCAACTGTCAAACTGCTGCTCAAAGAGTACCCACATCTAAAGCTAACTCAAGATGGGCTAAACTCTCAACATACATAACAATAAGGCTTATCTGGCCGACTCTAGACCTCAAGCGATCGAGAGCCCTTCTGTCGCTGGGAAGGCAACATGGCCACAGGGCAATGCTTAATAGGCAGACATGCATCTGGGAGTTATCGCAAATGACTTCTGCAGATGACTTCTGTTCCGCGCTCGCTAGAAGAATGCATAAATATCTGGGGTCGTTCTTCTTTTCCGGTGTGGTATTGTTCACGCACGTACAACAGCTGCCGGCTCAACCTAACCTAACCTAACCATCCCTCCAAGAGTCTCCAAAATGTTTTTTAATAATCCGTCAACGTCTGTCAATTTCTCAGACCTTACTTATTTCTTTGTCACGTCAAAGATTAGGTGAAAGATTTAGCAATGACTTTCTCCGTTTGATGACATATTTAATTTACGTATAGGATTGCTCAATATGGACTAAAATTTTTGTAGACTTTTTCTCCAATATAATTCGTTTAACTCTGCATTCTTCCACTCGAATACACGTACTTTTGATGCTAAATTTCGGAGTTTTGCATATCGATGTACTCATCAGGACATATTATTATGCCCTTGTAGCGAATTTGCTTTTCAGTTTAAGCCAAAATGGCTTGTGGAATGAAGCTATGACCAGTGACAGAAAAAATCCCTCATCATTTTAAAGAATTTAGTAAAAAGACCATAGGAGCTTTTTTGGGGTAAAGAAGTTTAAAATGAGAACACATAAAAATCATGGGATGTGAGTTAGAGTCTATAGGTAAAACTTTTAAATATATTGCAACTATTAGAACACTACTGCCTAGAGTTCACTTGTCAACGGCTGGTTAGTAAGAATACAAATATGTTTACCTTTTTAATCTTATCAGCTGCATTATAAAGGCACTCCGAAAGCATTCCTATAAGGATAGAATTTTCATTTATATAATTCAAAACTAATCGAGAATACTAATACTTATACTAATCTTTGTTTATTGTTAAATAACGATAAAATAAATAAATCAACAAAATATGCTAGCAGAAAGGCTTATGCAATAAAATAGAGGATGAAATGCTTTGTTTTGAATAACGGTATGTATGTACCATATGGTCAACACAAAAATATTGTGCTTCCAGATTTAACAAGTTCTATTAATTCCAGTCGTATGCTATTGCTCATAATTTTTTCCTTCTGATGAGTTAAATGCGTCTCGAAGGATAAGCTTTATAAGCAAATCAAAATAGTTTTATTTTGAGGCCTATAGTTTGTTTATGCCTACCACAAACTGAATATTAAGAAAAAAGATTTATTTCCATTTTAGTTGAAGTACATATTATCTATTAATAATCATTAAAATTTTTTACCAATTCCACAAAACAAAAATATTTGACCACCTAGTTACACTGTGCACTGCTTGCACGACGCGGAAAACGACTATAGCGGAGAAATTGATTTAAATAAATTAAGTTAACTTTGTCGCGAAGTCAATACTAGAATTAGCAAGGTCACCATTTTTCCAGAGTTGCTTTTACAAACGTGGCAATGTTTAAATTTTAGAACTGGCAAAAAATGTAGGACTCCTTTTCGAAAAAGATTCCAAATAGTTGAGGGAGATAATGAATGTAAAAATATTTTAAAAAGCATAAGTCAACCCATTTTCTATATGGGCCATGTCACACGTAGCGGACACGGACAAATTTGTTGTTGTTTTCACGGGTAAAAGAAGCTCTTTCAATTTCCAGTTTCTTATTTTACCCGCGAAAACAACAACAAATTTGTCTGTGTCCGCGCTAGTGTGACATGCCCTATGCGACAAAAATAAAAACAAAAAATATAATAATATATGGCTCTGTGAAATAAGTCCCCAGGAAATAAAGCCCCAAAACAAAAACGAAATAAGGTCCCAAATATGGGGCTTTATTTCATTGTGATATAAAATAAAGCCCCAATTCGACGAAATAAAGCCCCAACCGAAAATGAAATAAGGCCCCAAAAAACGACCAAATTTTTTTAATGTGAAATAAAATGTACAAAAATATTTACTTTTTAAAAGGTTTAAATGTGATTTACTAAATGAGATATCAATAAATGAAATCCTTTGAGTATTTTAAGAAATACGAAGTATAACTCGTGTGGCTCCAAATGTGAAAATTTGTTTTTCTATGTATGAATATATATATGTTGCTGGAAGTCCAAATTAATTCTCTATCTAATAGGCGGCCTTCGGCCAATGCTCAGGGATTACAACCCGCAGTAAGTCAAACACCGGCTACGCTGTCTACGGTACTTCTGTATATAATTCTCTTTATAATGAAACATGAACATAATTTGTGTAAGCAGTGCATAATAAGTAAAATAATATATCTTCATAGGTAATTAATGGATTTTTATGATAAATGGCTCGTTGAATAGGTACCAGAATAGCTTTTCTTTTGATAACCATACTTATTAGTTTTGTATGAAAATAAAAAGTTATCGCAAGTTTTTCAGGCCAATTTTTACAATTTTAGATTCCTATAACTCCCAAACCACTTGAGAGCGGCCTGAAATTTAAAATGAAATGTAAAATTGTAAAATTTGAGCTATCACTGTTCTTCAATTATGCTAAAATAAACCCCAATATGATGCAATAAGGCCCCAAACTTAAATATGCCAGTTTTTTAAAAGGCTGCGCAAAAATGCACCCCAAAATAAAAGGTCTCAAATCTTTAAACGGAATCAAGCTCCAATATTAAGGAAATTGCACCCCAAAATTTATGAAGAATGACCCCACAATAAATAAAGACACCCTTTAATTGCTATTATTTTTATTCGTAAACATGAATGAATTAATCAGGCCCTATCGGGAATAATTTTTCACGCGAAATCGAAAAAGGGTGCTTTCATTTTTAAGATAAAGCTTAAAAACATTTTGAAGATTTTTAATGCAAATTTGTTGATAAACCGTTGATGAACAAAATTGCATTAATAATTTTCAAAATTTTCTTGAGCTTTATCTTAAAAATGAAAACTCTCTTTTTCGAATCCGCGTGAAAAATTATTCCCGAAAGGGCTGAATATCTTCAAGAATTCATTAATCTTATCAAGAATTTGTAAAAACAGTATTCCCCTGTACGAAATATTTTTATAAATTTGTAATCCAAATCGTTTGAGCTTAGATGATATAATTATAGTTTTGTAAATTTCTATAAATTTATAAGAAAACTTTGTTAGTTCTCTTATATCTCGTACCTAAAGTTTCATTTCAATAGAATCCAATTTATGTTCAAAGAGTTGTTTTCCTACTCGTAAGATATCTTGTGGAGTGCAAACGTCGCAAAATTTTCCTTCCGACAAAAGGTTTACTCTTGCTTTATAGGTCTCTTGCCGACATTCATATTTTGTTATAGTTTTATAAGTGGATTTTTTTTGCTATATATCATTTTTTTGATTTGCTTTACAGGTCTCTTGCCGACATTCATATTTTGTTATAGTTATATAAGTGGATTTTTTTTCTATATATCATTTTTTTAATCGAGGACATAGTTAAGTTCACTGGTCCTTCTTTTAAAATAATAGTGGCAAAAATATCAAAACTTAACATATTTTTTAAAAATTTTCAATTGAGAAATTTTTAATTGATTTTAAATAAAAAAAATCGAAAAGTTGTTATAACAACCGTATCCAAGTCTGACCCTCAAGGAGTGTTGAAATTTTTGGTGGCCTATTTTACTAATTATAATAGAATAAAACCCTAATTCAAAAAATGAAATAAGGCCACAAAAATCGAAATAACACTACAAATATTCATGCTTTTAATTCCTAGTTTAATTTTTGGGTCCTTATTTCATTTTAATCTTGGGGCCTTATTTCATTACGTAATAAAGCCCAATTTTTCAAAAATAAAATAAAGCCCCAAAATAGGAAATAACATCCCAATTGTTTGTGTTGTTGTTTTGTATAGAAATGTGTGGGGCCTTATTTCATTTGTAGTTTGGGGCCTTATTTCATAGAGCCGTAATATATAAGGCCATTCTTAAAAGCTTGAACTTAAAAAATTATGCAGTTCCAATATACTACCATTTCAAAAGTATACCAAACAATTACAAGCAAACGTGGGTTCTGTTTGAGGTTAACATTGCTAATTATTACCATTTAGAACGGATGCGATTTTCCAGTGTCCCGTGTTAAATCTTCCCCTAATACAAGCAACACATGCCTACGACGGATGGCATCTGCAAGGATACGTGTATAAAGAGATACACACAGAAATTGCTGTTAAAAACATCCCAGTAAAAAAGTGGATCATCCTATGAGTGATCTGGGAGTGCTCCCTGAGGAGCACTGGAGTGCTCCTTATTGATCCAAGCCAGGTGCATTTTGTGTTCTCTTTTAACATTGCATGTCCTAGGAAGGGTAGCGCTCCCTTTAACATCCCAGAGGAGCTCAAAAGGAGCGATCAATAACTGATCCAAATGGATCAGCAAAGGAACACTTAAAATATTTTTTTTTTAAAGATCAAAGAACCAACATGCGCCTTATACAAACAAGGTTTGGTCTTTGACGTGAAAGGAAAGGGATAGATTAGCTACAGGAATTGATTGGAACTATATGTGAATTATTGATTAAACGAAACAGACGTGAAAGACAATGCTTTCAATTGCTAGTGAGTGTTATGCCTTAACCTCGGCAAGCATTTTCAGCCCTTAGTTGTTTCCTGTCCTTTAACTCCACATTTTCCACAATTTAGTTGTGGATTTAAAGTTCTCCATAATTCGTAAATGTAGAAAAGAACAAAGAAAGTGAAAAGAACCATGCCCGAACCCGGAGTCGAACCAGGGACCTCTGGATTGTTAGTCTAGCGCACTCTCCACTGGACTACAATGGTCGATTTTTCACAGAAAATAATGATCGAGTTTCTTACAAAGCACATGCCTTACTTTATGTTCTTTTTTTCATTGATTGCTCGCCTATTGATTTTATAAAACAGTAAAGGAGCACAAGGGCACAAGTGCTCACTTTTTGATCGAATAAAACAGCAAAAGAGCGCTCTCTTGTTGCTCCTCATAGGAGCGATCGCATGTTTTTTTACTGGGATGCTACTCTCACCACACACAAGACGACTGATGACATTATTATCGGTGTAGTAAGAAGAAATATACTATTTTTCCAACAGATGGCTTTAGTAATCTGTATCTCGCATTGTATAAATGCGATGGCGTTAGAAAGATAAGATTGCGTACTAAGAACCTTTTAAACGGTTTTGTGATTGATTGACCTAGCTTTGTTTGAACACTAGTAAAAGATGAAAATCAACGGTAATCTTCATGTCATAGATGCACTACGCTCTGGAAGACCCATTGTCGATAAAATGATGAGATCATGGAGCTATTTTTTATCTGCGAATTGCTGCTGAATCGAAAAAAATCTACATTTTTTTTAAGCGGATGGTGATGGGTGATGAAAAGTGGGTCAACCACGACGTCAAGCAAAAACGGTCGTGGTCGAGTTGCGGTAAGCCGACGCAAACAGTGGCCAAGCCAGGTTTGACGGTCAGGACGGTTTATCTGTGTATTTGGTGGAATTGCCACGGAACCATCGACAAAGAAACTCTTAATTTGGACCTGTACTGTTGACAATTGGACCGTCTGAAGGAAGTAATTGCCCAGAAGTGGCTAATAGCAGAGGAATTGTGTTCCATCAGGACATCGCCGGACCATACTCATCGATAGTAACTCGCTAGAAGCTCCGAAAGCTTGGTAGGGAGGATACGTCTACCTTATAGTCCGGAGCTGACAGCAAGTTATTACCACCTGTTCCTGTCTATGGCGAATGATTTTACATTTGAAGCATTCACCCCCAAAAGACGCTTGTGAAAATCGACTGTACCAGTTCTAAGTCAATAGGTACAAAGTTTCTATGGAAAAGAGAATAATGATATTACCTTCAAAATGGTAACAAGCTATCGAACAAAACGGTGTATGTTTGAACTAAAGCGGATTTTCTAACTACGCTCAAAATAATACATTTCAATTTCATGCAAAATAATACATTTCTTTTCACTACATCTGTATATCGCATTAATTAGTTAATTACTATTTTATATTTTTAATTCTATTGTCCTTTAATATTACTCTTACCATGTTGAGTAATAAAAATTAAGTAAAACCTCAATATAGTTTTCAAAATCATATACCTACATATTTAGAGATTTCTTTATTATATACAGCATTAAAGCAGATGCTCGTTAATGGAAATTAAATTTCCCAAGATCTTCACCGTTTGACCTTCAAAAATGACTGCTTCCTAAATAAGGCAACAATATTTGCTGATTCTCTCAGGTACTTACGATAAAGTTATTGGGAAATTTACTTGATGCTTGCATTCCAAATAGAGGGTGGGTTTTTTTCATACTCAGCGTAGCTTAAAATTTAACAGCACGCACACGTGTAGCATACACACACACACACACACACACACAGAGGGAAAAACCACCCCAGCCATTCTTTTAAATGCTCTTGTTTCTGTTAAAAAAAAATCCGTGAAAATGCTGCAGTCCAAACAAAGAGCGGACAAACGCATTTTTGAGTACAGTTCACTCCAAGCTATTGAAAATAAATGAGTTCACATGGCATTTTTGTTTACATTTATACGTTTAGTGTCACTGTGAATAAAAAGGTTCTCCAAGTTAAATTTATGTGAGCTCTCAAATGTCCGAGTCTCTGCAGGCTGGGTGGATACTGGTAAGAGAACATAAAATACAATAATAATGCAAGTGTAAAAGGGTGGTGGGGAGGGGAAGGATACCATACATAAATGTTTCCTGCACAAATGTATAAGCCTCGCCCAGCTGAGGAGTTTCTATGTCTTATATTCTATATTGACCATAAATTTTTACAAAGTCAAATCAAGAACACATTCCAAATGTAATAAATTGTTATTGATTTTTTACTGTTTGGTTAATCCTTATGTCCTTTTTTTGGGGGTATATTAATTTTTTGACAGAAACTGACGTCATAACTTAATTTTCTTCGAAAGTTACCAGTATTGTTATGCTACTAATTAAAAGTTGGAATGAAATTTTTGTTGTTTTTTTTTAAAAATAAGTAAATGATATTTTACTTTGGTTTTAATTAACAAAGATTTCATGTTTTTTATAAACATATGCATATACTGAAGATATATGCATTTGTAGGCATTTGATTGCAAAATACAATTATAGTTGAAGTATTTACAAGGATTTTTTATTTTTACACAAAAATAAAGTTTTTTAATATTTATCTTTTACCTTTTCGAGTATGAGTTGTTGTAACATAAGAATTTTTAAATGTTTTTCAAAGTTTTCTTCACCAAAAATTATGACCATATTGTTTGAAAGTGTTAAAGGAACAACTTTTTTATAAAAAAAGCAAAATTAGAGTATTCCAGCTTTTTTCCCAATAATTCCTTTCGCCTAGTTAATTTTTCTGTATACATTATCGCATTTGCCTTATTACCTAGAACAGAGTTCCATTTAAAGTTTAAAAAATGGCAAGTTTTAATGTAAATCTGGTTGCAAATTACCATTGTAAAAAATCTTTACTTCTATTGAAAATTCGTCATTTTCTAATTTACGTCATCTATTTCTCTTTATAATATTGTACGGAGGTTGCTTAAAAATGGATTTTTGTCTCTGGAAAAAGCTTTGTAGTTACTAATTGAATTATGTAATTTTTGGCAAAAAATTTTCAAAACGTAAACTATTGCCATTTTTGTTTTTGTAAGAATTAATCTTGTTAGGATTTGGAATTTTAATCGATTTATTATTTATTTTCTATATTTTATTTTCATCTGCAGGACAGTAGTTTAAAGCATCTACTAACATGAGATATGCAAAAACTCACTCCATCTAATTATTACTTACCATGATTCAAATTATAAGAATAAATTAAAAAAGCTCTATCGTGTTTTTGTTTTGGATTTAAATTTGTTTTATTTAAATACTTTTTCTTGTTTTTTTTGTTTGTTTTTTTGTTTTTTGTTTTTGTTCAATTGTAACGTCTAATTCTTAATGTGGTTTTGTGTTTATTTTTTCAATTATTTTCATCTTATTTTTGTATATATTTAATTAATATAATAATATATTAAGTCTTACATATTAAAGGAAAAAATCTTGCATCGTGGGTTTTGCTTTTCTTTTGTTGATCTTTTTTATAAAAAAAATTACACATAATACAATTAAAAATAATAATAAGAAATAAAAAAGTATTTCTTAAAGTAATATATATATATACTTTTTGTTGTTGTTGTATATTTATACTTTTATGTTTGCTTTTATTAATTTATGTTGTTTGTTGGTTTTGTTTTTTGTATTTTTGACTACTTTATTATTATTACGCTTGATCGTCTGAACCGGAACCGTCGTCATTTTCATCGTCATCATCTGAAACAATTAAATATTTTTAAATTAAAGTGTGTGTGTATATATGAAATAATGTATGCGATTTATTGTAATTGTTTGGATAGTAGAAGGCAATATTTGTGGAATATAAATAGATAAATGATTGCTTTTTTATTTTTATCTTACTGATCAAAGAGAGAGTAGAGTTTTCTTTATTGGTCTGAATTAAATTTTATTTCAATAAAGAAAACTGTTAAAAGTTGAGTTAGAAAGAATATTTTTACTTTAAATTAATCCACTTTACTAGAATAATTTACCAGACGATTACAAAAAGTACATCAGAAGTAGACAGTTTAAAATTGCGATAATTACTTTTCTTACCATCACATTCTATATCATCTTCTTCTCCATCATATGGTATGTCGTATTCGTCACTTTCAATTTCACTGTCACCTTCTATGATTTCATCTAAAACTTCCTCATCATCTGAATCGGCATCGACGGGCTTTTCTTTCTTAGCTTTCTTTGAATCTGCAGATTTGCCCTGAAAAATAAAAAAATAAACCATATAAGAAGATGAGCATTTTTTCAACTAAATAAATAGTGTCATTATTTTGAGGAAATATGAGCTATTCGATCAATAATTTTTACTCGAATTTTGGCTCATAAATTTTTAATATTTCGATAAAACCTTTTCTTTTGCAAACAACACGTTTTCAACTCGCGTCAGTTTTGTATTTCACCATAAAAACGTCTTTTCTCAAGCTAACGGTTAGTAAAAATAAGTAATGAATATAAGAGCATAATTGTTGGCCGATAGCCTTTGTTGCTCGTGCCGTACAAATATAGTAATATAATTATTTATAATTGTATTTCTAACAAATAAATAAATAAATAAAATAAGAGCATAATTTTAAAAAAAAAAAAAAATGCAATGTTAATAAATAATTATTTCTAACGGTACCCAGTACAATTGTCTCCCAAGCATTTGTATCTTTTTCGACAATGCCTAAGAAAAGCAAAGGCAACAATGCGTTCAGCACGGCTACAGTAAAGCCTTGTATAAAAAATCCGTTACAGTACTGTTCATAAAAATATCACTGCGATAAGTATGAAACGACGTGACAAGAGTTGTCGTGGCTCTAACGGGTTGGCTAGGGTAGAAGAGGATCTACTAAAGCAAAACTGTACCCACCGACCAACAAAAAAACAAATTTATGGTGCTGCGACCTCATGTTGACGCAGCTGTGTAAAAGGTAGAGAACGCTTCAGACACATGGAAAACAACAAGAAAATTCAAAACGTTGACACGGTACTCACACGGAGGGTGACGTTACTGGTGACGGACGGAAACACCAACGCTTTGAAACGGAGTAAGCAGCGCTGCTCTTATCCGCAAGTAACACTCGCATTCGATAGGTTAGCCTAGCAGCCGGCACTAAAGGGACGAGGTATGATTAATTGAAGCAAAGAGCATGAGAAGAGACCGGTAGAAGCGGTTTGGCATAAGAGCAACGCTTGTTTTCATAACAGTCAGCAAAAGCAGCACGAGTTCTCACATAGAATTATAAACAATTTTTTTAGTACATGCTCTTTTTTTGGTATGTATAAATAAACTTAGTGCTAGAGCAAGCATTTAGGGCGAACTGTATGTATGTAATTGAGCGCGGTAACGATACGACACATGTGGGTTCCCGGCAACACTCTCTCTTACCGCTTCAACCAGTTCATTGGAACGTTTTGATGAAAGGCATGTGAACGATCTGCCACTGTCTCGTGCTCAGCAAAATTCGAAGCCAAACGAAGAATAGTGACTGTTGTCAGACGGTGCTTCTTGTCTACGATAATTTCGACGTTACGTACGTTGAGTTAACACAACTGAACGACTATTTTCAATGTACAGCGTCACTATTTCGGCGCGTTGTTTCGGCGTAAAGCGATTCATGGTTGAAATCTTACAGAATTGAAGTTTTAAAAAAACTGTCTGCTCAAGTTTACATACGGATATAAAATATGGCGCACCCTGTATGTATGTACATAGACAACATTAAGCGTTGACTTATATATTTGGAGAATAGCGCAAGGTTTGAAGTACAATGAACGCGAAAATAGCGACAGCAAAAGTAGGTGAGAGCAAGAGAGCAGAGTACATAGGCTCCTACTAAGTACTCCGAATACTCACGTACTTGTATTTGATATGTACATGTTTTTAATCGGGTTTTGTTTTTATTTTGATGTATTGTTGTTGTTGTTGTTGTTTACGTTAGTTGTCTCTTCATTGTAATCAACTAGCATTGTTTTTGTTTAAGTTTGTTTTGAATATAAATGAGAGACTGTACATAGTTTTTTTAGATACATCGAAACGAAAACAAAAACTTAACTTTGCCATCGAATATATGCACTTTTATCAAAGCTAATTGGAGTATCACTAGTTAAAAACTTAAAAGACTTTGTCGTGAGGTAACTAAAAAATAGATGATGAATTATTAACATGTTTCAAAAATTACCGCGGACCAGCCTGTTTTTCTGTATTCAAATATGCAAACACTTTGGGAGAAAATGTGTGCGCAAACATACTAAAATGCCGCCAAAAGTCTGAAAATTTTAAGGTTTTAAAACCGCGAATAGCTCTGATTTTCTTTATAAAATTTGTATTTGTGCTTTTTAAAAGATTATCCTATCTAGTAGTAGAATGAAAAGGTTGCTGTGTATTATCTATGTTAATTATAGAGCTTTTATTAGTTTCGCAGATGTCGTGTTAACCTATTTAAATAACGTTTTTGCAAATTTTCCGCATTTAATAAAGCACATTTTTTAATGCTCAATTTATATTTTTGTTCTAAAGTATACTCTCTATCTCGTTCTTCCTCTCTGTCTCTCCCTCTCTCGCTTTCTCTCCCATTTGCCGCTCTCTGCCTATCTCCTTTCTGCTGCTTAACTGCCAAACCACTTGACTTGTCTTTAATTAAAATAATGATTTTTATTTTGAAACGTTAAGTTTGTTGTTTATACACATACATATACGTACTCAGTATTATCGATATAAGTTGTTCAAAGCTCTTTTACACTTGCTTACTTTTTATATTAATGGCAAAAATGTTATGATTTTTTTTTTCTCTATGGACATCAGTGTGATAGGTATAGAAAATAAGTAACTAAAATCAAGGTAAGGTGCTTGCTTTAACGACCGAACGAACTGGTCTTGCTAGCTTTGTCTGACATTATTCAGCGCTCTGGCTTTGCTATACTCACGCCTGTGTGTCATTAAGAAAAGTGGCTAAGCAATTTGTATAGGCCTGTGATGAAGAAATATTAAGACTTAATTTGCTTTCGTACACGCCGCATCTCCCAGAAATAGACATCTTTTTCCAATATATACCTGTGTTGGCAACAAAATTGTTAAGATTGCCAGAAAAGTATAAATAAAATAAACATTATTTAAATGTTCGTAACGACATGTGAATACTAATGGAATGGACGCTTTGTGTGTTTAAGTACTTTATATGTAATGAAAATCTACCAATATGTATTTATGGCCTCTATACCGCTTAAGCCAAAGTGGAATCGACACAAATTGATAAAGTAAACCTTCTCTTCACTACTCGTAGATTATTCCCTAACCATTTCTTTCAAGCGTATGCTAAAATTATTGAAATTTATTTTCATAAAATTATTCATTCTGTATTCAGAATTACAAGTCATTAACAGACAGTTGCTAAAACATACATAGAGAGAGAGATGGAGAGTCCATTTCTTATTTACCACACAATTTTCCGGAATTCATGTACAAAGAAATTATTTGTGGGTGTTCTGCTTTTAATAACGTAATGAATGTGCCTCACGAGCACATTATGTATAGAGTGAAAATTTATTGATTTTCCTCTTGTGTTGCTTTTTCTAGAACAGTAAGCAGAAGATTCTGTCGAAGAGCAAGATATATGTATATATAAACATATACAGAACTAATGCTTTGCTGGATGTGTATATACATAAAATATATAGACTTTAGCTAAAAGACAACAACGTGTTCTGAAATAATTTTTCGAATTAATATCATGATTAAAACAAGAGGTAATGTTTGGCAAATGCATAGCATTTAAAGTGCATAGAAGCATTAAGTACTTTTTAAAGCGAAAAAATGGCGCGTTTATAACATTGCAACACTGCAACAATGCGAATGACACTAAGTACAGTGGAGCACAGATAATATTTCGTTTGCATAAAAAGCACTTTTTCGCTTAGTGTCTTTTTTACATCTGTAAAAAATTAAAATAAATTTTTTGCATTCCACATGTTCTCGCTCAACAAACGCTCTTTAGCTCTTAATGAATTAAAATAACTAATAGTTATTTCCGAGCAGTTTAGCAGGACTTTTACCTTCTCCCTCTCACTTTTTCACTTGTGTTTCTATTAACTTATATGATCAAATTCAAAATATTAGGATTTTCTACGATGGAACAAATGAAAATAAAAACTCAAAATAATTAATATAAATTTTTGACACTTACTTCCGCCGGCCGTTTTGATGCTTTCACAACCACGGCTGGTTCCTTTGCTACCACAGCATCTTCATCATCATCTTCTTCCGCTGCTGCCGCCTTCTTTGACGCTGTGCCATTGTCGGCGGCGGTTGACTCAACGGCTGGCTTTGACTTGAGGTCCTCTTTCACGGCAGCTGCCGCATCGACGACGTCTGCTGCAACTTTCTCAGCGACCAGATCACCATTATTTTGTTGTTCTGTAGCGGCTGACATTTTAATGTGTACTTTTTTTTTTGTTATATTTAGTTAAATATTAAAATTATATAACTTTAGTTATATTTTCCTCTGCGTGCAGTTTGAAAAATTGTAAATTATTTTTAAAATTTTTATAACTTTATTTCGCTACTTTTTATTTTCTTCTATAGACCAAGAACTGTACTGTACGCAGAACACAAACACACTGTTTGAATTTTACTAAAAGTGCCGTGTATATAAACTAAAAATACGTTCCTGCGCTCGCAACCCTCGCTCTCTATCGCACTATAAGTCTCTTTATCACTCTTAAATGCTCCTTCTCTGTCTTTCTATCTTTGAGTATTGTAGCTAGCCAGATAGTTTGGTAGGTAGAGCTAGATACATATATTTTTGCAATACAATATCTTTTGTCACTGCAGCGTTCGTTCAGGCAAGTACTCAGTTTTTGTATCTGTAAATTTTTTAGATAGGTAGAAACGTATATTTTTCACCACTGAGATGTGTACCCGTTGCTTGCTCGTGCTCGACTGAAGGCGTCTTTTGAAAAGCACACGCGAAATGCTGCAGTTGGGGCACCCAAAATCTTGTAAGTTTTTGCGGCTTTTGTAGATGGCAATCTGTTTTGATTTTTCTGATGCAAACCCTTATTATGGCAATACTTTATGCTACACTACTGTAAAGCTTAAAAATCCAAAATTTTTTGAGATATATTAAAAAAATTCCTTAAACAAAATTAAAATGAAAATCGTCCAAGCAAGTGGGTTTCTTGAGTTTTCCCATATAAACGCTGCTTGGGTTTCATGAGTGCGCATTTCTCAATCCACACACTCGACATTGTTTGGCGGTAAATTTGAAATTTGTTTTGTTGCTCGTTTGAAGGTGGCTGAAAGTTCGATCGTTCGTTGTTTGGTTGGTGGCTACGACAGCCGTCAGTCAGTTTGCCACTTGCTACATTTTAAGCTGAATTTACTGAAAAAAGCCATATAGGTAGAAGTTGTAGTAGAAGTAGAAGAAGAAGCAGCAGCAGTCTAAGCATTTGGTTAAGAACGCGCGCTTTTATTGTTTTGAATAAAAAGTATCTCCGCGTCATCGTCTCGGCCTATCAGCATGGTTGGGTTAGTTGTTTGTTTGGACGGACTTATCTGTGGTATTTTACTATTGTAAAAATTCATATATTGGATTCTTTTGTGTGTGCGGTTTAAAGCCCGGCTAGCAATAGAGCACATTCAATACGCTGATATTTCATGGTGCTGTCATAGGCTAAATGTTGTTAATGATTGGGTCTGGCAGTCATGGTTGCCAGCTTCCTAGAAATTTTATCAAAATTAAATTAAAAAAATGCGGTGGTTAGATTCTTTCAAAAGTTTTTGTTGCAAACTTTTTCCTTCATTTAATTTTGTATCGTTTTGTTCTCTAATTTAAATAACTAATAAATAAACAAAAACAAAATGTATATAAAACAATATATGCTTTTTCGTTATTTTTTTTCAAATTCATGTATTATTGACTGAAGAACATTTTGGAAATTTTTAATGCAAATTCGTTCATCAACCGCCAATATTTATGAGTGTAAACAAAAAAAAAATAATGTGATGTCTTTGTCTGCTATCTTAAAAATGAAAACTCCCTTTTCCGATTCCCTGTGAAAAATTATTTAGAATCGGTCTGAATATAAATAAACTTTGTTTGACTGCAAAAATAAATAAAAGGAACAACTTCAATTTTTTTAATAAACATAAAAACGATTTACATTGTAAGTAGATACTAGATAAAATGTACTTAGAGTTATTGGCGCATTATCATAGTCAAAGTAAAAGTCGACTCTAAATTTAGTATAACCAGTTTTGACAGTTTTTCAGTATAATATGTTGTCAAAAAGCTTCCACTAAATTTAAAGTTGACTTTATTTTGACTATGAGAATGTGCCATTGAGTTCTATTCGATATTTTGTAGAAATGATAAGCAACAAATATTCGGGGAACACTGGTCGCGTCTGTCCACTTATTAAAGGTAAGTATTAAAAAGCTCAGATATAATCGATGTACAATTGTTAAGACATTTTTAATTTAATGAGTGGATTACATATCGTTAATTTTCTCGAATAATGTCATAACTCAAAAAAAGTAATTTTGCATAAAACGCATATAAAGTTTTCACACCTTTTATGAATAGCTAGAGGAATTTTCTCTTCTCACGCGGAGAATATTCAAAATAATAACATGAAATTTTTACATAGTATGAAGCATGATTCAAAGAACAGTTCTGCACCATTAACCCAAAAATCTTGTTTTTTTAGTTACGGCGTTATTCGAGCAAATGAGCGATATGTAGACCGCGCGATTACTGCAGGATTGAAAATTATCTTAACTTAAGCTATTTTAATTTTGAAAAATACGTAAATTTGCCGCCAAAATAATTCATGAGAAAAAATTAACCCAATATCTCTTTACAATGCAAAGTTTTTACTAAATACCTTTTTCCATACCATTGACTATCTATATTAATCCAACTTATTTTCTGTATTAAAGTTCTTTTCTATGATTACATTTTAATTACGTAACTTTTGTTGATTTTATCTAATTAATTTTAGTTTTCATATTGTATGAAAAAAATAAAATAGATGGCAACCATGGAGTAGTTAGTGGTTTCTTCTAGAATACACTCGTTTGTATTCACACAAACGGATGGCTTTAAAAATCTCCGTTGAATACAACTATCTACTGAATGCTTTCATAAATTTTTATTTTTACTTGCGAATGAATGCGTGCTGGAGCAGGTTTTCTTGGATCTATTAATGTCGCTTTATTATTGTCCATAAAAGATGCACCTGTATTTGTAGATTGACAACAGTCAAGTGTGTTTGTATTGTTATTTAGTATTATATCATAATCAAGTTATCGTTATTAGAGTTGATTGCATGTGCTGGCGGGGTCAGTTAGTATTATCAAAACTACAATTTAAACCTAATTAATTTGTTTATGAAAACAATACCGAGATTCAAGCTGCTGGCTTTGTTGCCATTTCACTCGCCATTCCTTCAGTTATTGATTCAGTATGTTTCTTTATCTTGTTGTTTTGCTGTACAAATTCGGAACGATTTGCTGCTGATAACGTGTGCGGCATTGTTTGCGGGCAAAGTCAAATTGATGTGCTGCATTGCTAGCATGTGCGCTAAGTCAGAAAATATGTATAAAACTGCATATCAGTTTAAACCAGAGCCTAAAAATAACTCTTAGAAATTTAATTTTTGAAGTTAGTCCGACCGCTAACTTTTTATTAAATTAAAAAATTTAAAAATGACAACTTTTATTTATAAAATTATAAGTTAAGAATTGACTTTTACTTTTACTTTTAAAAATAATAGTTGTCCCTCACTTTTAACTTTTAAACTTAAAAGTAAGATTTAAATGTCTCCAAAAATTTTTATTTTGCAAACAATTTTTTTATAAGACTTTAAAGAATTTTATTTTAAAAAGTTGTTTTAAGAGTCTTTTGAGACTTTTATTTTAGAAAAGTTTTAATAAAAGTCTTTAATAAAAAACTGCGAAAAAAATCCAAAAAATGTTAAGACAACAGCAAACAATTTATTTCATCGATTGATTTTGTTAATCTTGTCAACTATTGGAAAGATCCATGTTTTACAAATAAATAACATACAATAGTGTTTTTTTAAAAAAGGCTTTAATAAAATAAAAGTCTCAAAAGACTCTTAAAATCAACTTTCTTAAATAATACATTGTGTCCATCAGCTCGAAATCTTGAGATTTTGTGAGATTTCGTAAAATCCATATTTAAATCAACAGAGTTCTCTACATAAGTTAAAGATTTCAAAATCTTGTGATTTCAACAAAATCTAATCCACCATTCTATAAAATGCAATGCGGCATCCCTGAAAACTTATATTAGTATTCAGCACTATTCAGCTTATGTCATCAGGGGTGTTCAAACCACTTATCAAATCGTTTGTCAAATAAAATTAGGGGTGTTCACACCACTTATCAAATCGTTTGTCAAATAAAATAGAACAACGTGAAATTTCCATGGAACGCACACGTTGTTCTATTGAATTTGACAAACGATTTGATGTGTGTGAGCAGGGCAGATTGCCTGTGAACAACGTGAAATTTCCATGGAATTCCCACGTTCTATTGGATTTGACAAACGATTTGATGAGTGTGAAGGGCCCTTATTATATTTGACAAACGATTTGATGAGCAGTTTGTCAAATACAATTGCTCTGTTCACACTCATCAAATCGTTTTTATTAATTGTGTTTTACCTGCTGATTTCTGCTTAAAATAATTTTTTTTTTACATAAAACTTATGAAAAAGTACAAGTAGGACTATAACTTAAAAGTTACGTACCAAAAAAAGGTTATAATGGCTTATCCAAAATGCCGCCTAAATTGATACTTGGTCAGTGTAAATTTTATTTCATACTTGTTTTTTACACGAACAAACTTTACTTTTCGAAAAAAGTTAATAAAAAAAGAGAGACATTTTTGAAGATATTTTTGGGTTATCAAAAAATGACAAAAATTAAAGTAATTTAAAAACACCCCCAAAAAATTCGGAAAATATTCAAGACGCATTGTTTGGATGATATGAATGCATGAACACTTTTTTCACAAAATTTTTTTTGAAGTAGGTTATTTTCGAGAAAAAATCCTTTGTGAATCTGAGAGTTTTTGCAAAACTTAAAAATATCTCAAAAAATTCAAGAAAAACTCGCACGTGTTCCTAGAATAATTCTAAACACTTACTAAAGTTCAAATAAAATTTTTCATAGGTTTTAATGGGCACATTTTCCCCAAAGTTATGTATTTCTTAAAATTAAACGACATTGATCCAGAAAGTAAATCAAAAATAAGAAGGATGCTTAAGATGGTAAAATTTAAGAGGCATGTGAGCTTTTGGATCTTAATTAATTGAAGATCTATGTCTGTTTGGCATCTATATTCTACAGTATTCTTTAGTTTTTAAAGCTTGAACTGCAGTGACTTAGTGATTTTTTTGCAATGGGTTGACTTTTGGATCATTGGGTTAAACAAAAGCTTTTAATTCGACTTCAGAATCATTTTTATAGATATGAAATTAACTTATGTGAGTAGACGAAGAGGAGATGGTTGTTTCTAGTGAAAAATCTTTTTAAATATTTTCGGTGCTGTTTAAATTTATGGACTTTGCAGAAGACGATTCAATGACTAACGTCGTGTTGTGTGTGTTTATTTTTTTTCATATAGCTAGGAAATGTAGACTCGAATAGCATATAATATTGAATTAAAATTCGCAAAATTATGTAACTGATAATTTTCTTTTCATAACCTGAACAATTTTAAAAAATTTTTTTACCCACTTATAAAGCAAACAAATACTCAAAAAATAATTTAACGATATCGCATACAAATTGTGAACACAGGAAACTAAAAGAGTTTTGAAATATTAAGAGATAACATTTCCAATTTAAACATTTTTCTGTATAACAGAACAATTTTATACTTTAAGTAGTTTTCAGCACGTTGAATTCTAAATAAAGCCTATGTTTATATTGCAACACAGCAATTTGGAGATGATGAGACATTTGTAGTTGTTGACGTCAGGCGTATTTTTACATCTGTGCTATACAACTTTTCATACGTTTGTCGGATTGTTTGAGCACAATTGAAGCATCGCATTCAGCATAAAAATCTAGAACGTTAGTACAGGGTGTTTTTGGGTACTGAAAGAGTGAAAGTGTCGGTTTTAGGTCTGGGGGAGTTTAAGAGCATGTTTCCAATCATAAACTTGGATAAATGACGGTTTCTTTCTGGCACTTCCAAGCGCCTATAAAAACAATTTCTTAATTTATCGTACAAAATATTTTATCTAAGCTTCTGTTTGGAAAATAATGTTTGTTAGCAAAAAACATTAATACTTATGTTAGGCATAATTTAGTAATCACCCTGCTTTGTTTTACTTTGGAAGATTGCGCCAATTCAGTGGTTAAAAAAGGCAAAATAACCTTACCAGCACTTCAGGTCTGCCGATTATGCTTTCGTGATGGTTCGTTAGTGAGAGACGGTGGATGGCTCATCAGAAAATACTACCGATTCTTCGTGTGTCGACACTCTGCTCATCTACAGCCCCATTTTAACCCAACGTGATGGTCAACGACTATTATTGGATTCTACGTTTTTCAACGTGGGTATGTTTCGTTGGCTTCGTGAATGAATCACTTACAACAACTGCTGTCATGAGCGGCACCAAATGCGTTCAGCGGTAGCAAAACTTGTTCTCTACAACTGATTGTATCAAGTTTTTGTTGAAAATCATTGGGATCCACTGATTTGTATAATATTCTGCTAATAAATAATTCCAATTGTATGAACAGTATTCTCTCGATACAATCACTTATGCTTGTTGATTGTGCTAGTTGGTAACTATTTCTATCTCTTAATTTTGTTTAATCCTTAATAAGGCAAAGGGCATATTTCTCTAACAACTTTTGGTTCAAAAACGCTGTGAGAATATTAGTAGTATATGTATGGGGGAAAAATGTATACTTATGTACAGGGCTCGGATTTTGATGACCTCAAAAACTGCAAAAAATGACCTAAAAAAATGACAAAAATTACCTAAAAACTGCAGAAAATTACCTAAGAAACGCAAGCAATTGCTTAAAAAATAACCAAAAAATTTAGCCTTAAAAATAAAACATAACTAAATTAAAATTTATTTTATACTAGCATCATTTTTCTACATACCCTTTCGTCAGTTTCACCACGCGCAGAGCTTATTTTATCGAAGTCTACAAGCAAAGATACTCCTTTGTCGAGAGGTAATGTTTTTGATTGAAGGAACTCTAGTGTTAAAAGAATATGTTTGAAAATTTGCATTTTGACATTTTTTAGTACAAAAAAAAAAAAAACAAAAAAATTATTTAAAATAACACTAAAATTACCTAAAAAACCGAAAAATGCTCTTAAAATTAAAAACTCCAAAAATGACAATAAAATAACATAAAAACCTCTAAAAATTACCAAAATATGCACTAAATCTATTAAAAATGACCTAAAACGATGGAAAATGACGAAAAAAATGTCTTAAAAACTTAAAAATGTCTTTAAAAAAATAAATCACAAGAGCATTGTGGAGCTGTCTTCAAATTAAAAAAATAACATTTTTATCTGACTTCTCTGATAGAAAAAGAAACAATTCTATGCCAAAAAATCGTCTGCTTTGTTGTTGGAGAAGTCATATAACAAATAAAATCGTGTTCATACTATCGGACATTCGTAATTTGAAAGATCTTATGAGAAGTTGTATGCTTTCTCAGATAGGGTGAAGCAGTTTTAAAATAATTTCAAAACCAGTAATATTTTAAAGGTGAGTGGTAACATTTTTAATATTAGCTTTCATGTAGTGACTGCTCAAATTTTGCACTAAGTTTGAATGTAGTGTAAATTTAGTCACTACCATTAAATTTAATTATAGTGCAACAAAATAACACAATCACTAAAATCTCTAGTGATAGTGAAGAGATCCTTCAGTATCACTAAGCTGGTAAAAAATCATTAAAAATATATGTAATTTCTAAATATTTTAATATTATTTTATAGGCTTTTTGATCGTAGGATGATATACAATTGAAAACACAGTTTTAATTAATTTTTCCCGACGTTTCGTTGGTTGTTTTCCAACATTTTCAAGTGATTTTTTTATTAAATGTGTTAAAATTATATGTGTAACATGTATTCTTATTTATATCTTTTTAATATATATAAAAACTTTAAGCAAAATTACAGAAATTTCGCACAATCTCTAAAAAAAAACACTATATGTAATTTCTGTAAATATATTTAGTGGTAGTGAAATGCTTTGTGCACTCATAATTTACTGCACTATCGCCATCTCTGACTAAAGTGCAGATATTGGTTTTCAAAAACATCATTGCGTATCATGAATTAGTATAGGATTTTTTAAAGCAAAGCTTTTTACGCCTCGTTTTGTGGTTTTTTAAATGATCAAATGCTTCTAAACACAATTTATTTTATTAAAAAAATAAATATCGTTATTTGAGTAAAAATATTTGATAACAAGTTATTCAAAATCAAACCAAAATTTCTGCTTTTGAACAAAAACTTTGTGAACAAAAAAAAAAAAAACAATTCGAATAACTATTATTTAAATCTCTGATCAACAGTGTTCACTTAGAAAAATTTAATATCGTTTTGAAACAAATTTTCATCAATATAAATTCATTCATTTCTTTCTCATTTAACCAACTAGAAAATAAGCACAAGAAAAAATTACAAAGTAGCACTAATATCTTGTTGATTTTATTTTTTACGGCTATGTTGGTCTTTTTGCTGAAGATGAAATTAAGGGATGTTTTACGAAAAAGCGATTGAAATTAAGCATATTTTAGAATATGTTTTATAAAAAGGTATATTATAGAGACCAAAAATTAAACTTTAATGTTACGTTTACATTGGACCAAATGACTCATTTGAAATGAGTCATTCAAAAATGTTTACTGTTGTAGAATCGTGTAAAGGCCCTAATCATTGCATCCCTGGTTCGATAACTCATCTTTAAAGTCGAAAGTTGAGTTATCAATTTGACTCATTTCAAATGAGTTATTTGGTCCAATGTAAACGTAGTGTAAATAAAAAAATGTTGTTTTGTATAACATATAGATTATATATATAACGATGGCGTTGAAGTGGGTGTGCTTAAAAAAAGGTGAAAATAAAGCCACATCATAGCTCGGCTCCAGATCGTCTGAAAAAAAAAACAAAATGCATTCGAAGTATACCCTTAATTACACATCATTTACCAAAATGAAATGAAAATATCGAAAATTAAGAAAATTATAATGCATGTTGTTATGATTATGTTGCATGTAAAAACTGGAAAAATTTTCCAAAGACGCTAATTTTGGTAAATGGGATGAAGAATTACTATATTAGAATATTAAAATCGGTCGATTAGTTTGCTTGCTGTAGTGGGGCCGTTTTGAAAAAAACGATGCTTCGAGAAATACGCGTTTAAAGATATTGTGCTCAGTTAAGCTGCTCTTGTAGTTAAAAAAATTTAATTTTCAAAAAATTCTTTGCTTAAAACCTCCCTTAATGAAACTAATAAACCTAATTTCGTTTTTATAAGCGTATGAAAAAATTCCAAATTGACCGAAAATATTTTAATATTCCTTTTCATAAGATGACGAAAAATTTGTTGAACAAATTTGCAAATTCCAGATGACTATTATTTTTTAATAAAACTTGGTTTGTTACAAACGTGCTTTATTTTCATTACACATGATGTTTTAAAAAAGGCTAATGCTATGTTCACACTGGGAGCTAAATGTGCATTTAGAGCACTTACTATATATATTTGTCCCTTTTACTCCTACAACTAGTAAAAAATTTAGCTCTCAGTGTGAACATAGCATAAGGGCAATTTATTATTTGAAAAATGCGAAACCATATGGTTTTATTAATTTTTTAAGTGTATTTTCAAAAAAATTGTATATAAAAAAATTTCCTATTTTACTTAATATCACATAAAATTAAAAATGCTTCACTTTATGTTATTGTTTTCAAAATAAATCTTTTTTAACTAACAAGACTTAACTAATATTAAAAATTTTATAACTTGAATTTGGTTTGTATTTCAGTATATTTGAGTATATTTAAGGCATCTAATACTATAACACATAATGTCAAATTTTTACATCGAATTTCTGCTAAATTAAGAAATGCCTGAAAACAATTTATGGGAAAAACCCATAAATTGTTATCCCTAATTCATAGCATTGAAAAATGCGATAGCACAAGCATTTTAATGATTTTTGCTAGTAAGTCATATTAACAACTCAAGACGCTATACCATCACTTAAATTCTCAAAAATTTTTAATCATCAGTGCTTTTATGGAGTGATGACTGTTCCATGCATTGCCAAAGCCAACTTCTTTGTGCACACAAATTATTTACTCATAAGTTCAGTGCTTGATTTGTTGGCACACAAATTGATCGTTCGTTTGTAGTATAATTTGTGAATAAACGAATAAAAGCTTTGTATTGTAGCGTGCCAAAGAAAATAGCAATTGTGAGACGTAACTAAGTGATCGTCATCGGTTGACTGCATTCGGCGTATTTTTAGCGGTTCTTCGCTACAAAGCATTAATTGAATAATTAAAAGATCCAGCCTGAGGCCTAAAATAAATTTTAACAAAAAATTTGATGAATTTCAGCGAAAGAAAAACAATACATTTTCTTCAGTGTATTTTTTGTTAAGACGAAAAAACAATTCATTTCCTTATGTGTATTTTCGATTAACACACATTTTCTTTTTAGTATTCAAAAATTAAAATACCCGTGACAACAACAAAATGTATTTATTACTCTCGTCCTGTGTATGCCTGAGATAGAGCAGCTCTGTTTAGAAATAAGTTTGTATTCTTCAAGGAAATGGGACTGAAGCCGGTTATATGGTCGACACAACAGATTCGCATGCTACTTGTTATTGGTCAAAAAAGATTCATATTTTAAGTGAGGTGATGTAGGGTCGATGGCAAAACAAACCTAGCTTTCTTTAGTTCCGAATTAGTGTGTCTCTGCAAGGGTTGCAATTACTTAAACAGCGAACGAAATAAATGAAATTACATTTTTGTTATCTACACTGCGCGTCATTAGTTTAAGGACAGCAATACTCATTAAAAAATTATTGTAGTATAATAAAAAGTATTGTAGTAAATAATTGATAAATGAATAAAAAATTAACAATGATTAAAAAATGAACAATGAATAGGTAATGAATAAAAAAAGAATAATGAATAAAAAAATGAATAAGAAAAGAAATTTTTTGAAATAATTGATAAATAAATAATAAATTAATAATGATTAAAAAATGAATAAGTAATGAATAAAAAAAGAATAATGAATAAAAAATGAATAATGAACAAAAAAAAAGAATAATGAATAACAAATTAATAATAAAAAAAAAAATAAATAATGAGTATAAAATTAATAACGAATAACAAAAGAATAATCAATAAAAAATGAATAACGAATAAAAAATGAATAATGAATAAAAAAAAATAACTGAAAATTCTGAAATTCTTTGTGAATTGCATTCTTTGTGAACAGCACATAATAAAAATTATTCATTATTCTGAATAAAGAAAATTAATAATTGAAATGAATAATAATTATTTTTTTAAAAATGAATGTGAATGAAAAATTTTATTTATAAATCAATTTTGCATACATTGAATGCATTCTTATTTCGTTATTCACTGATTCACTTTTTTGTGAATGAAATCAAATTGAATGCATTCTTTAACAGCTTTGCCATCTATTCATGAGATTATCTTTGACTGAATTGATAACCGCACATGAAATCTTTGAATATATTGGGGGTTGGAATTAATTTTAAAGGTTTTTTTCGGTTTTTGAGCATTTATTTAGAAACAACGGTACAATGTATATTATTCAAAGTATTGTCCATCGTTAGCTACAACATTTTCTCATCTTTCTGGTAGCATATGGATTCCGCGCCGGAAGAACGATTCGTCTTTTGAGGCAATCCCCGAATCGACCCATTTTTTGGTATCCTCGTAAGAAGTGAAGCGCTGCTCAGCCAAGCCATGCGTCATCGATCTGAATAGGTGGTAGTCGGAAGGGGCTATGTCTGGGCTATAAGGCGGGTGGGGTAGCACATCCCAATTCAGCGCTTCCAACGTTTCCTTGACGGTTCTTGCAACATGTGGCCGTGCGTTGTCATGTTGAAAAACCATTTTGTCGTGTCTTTTGGCATATTCCGGCCGTTTAACCTTTAATGCTCGGCTCAATTGCATCAATTGTTGTTGGTAGCGTTCCCCAGTGATGGTTTCGTTAGGTTTTAGCAGCTCATAGTACACGACACCCTTCTGATCCCACCAAATACACAGCATAAGCTTGGCGCCATGAATATTCGGCTTGGCCCTCGATGTTGATGCATGGCCGGGTGGTCCCCACGATTTTTTCGCTTAGGATTATCGTAATGGATCCACTTTTCATCGTCAGTGACAATACGATGCCAAAAACTCTTCCTTTTATGCCGTTGAAGCAGTTGTTCGCACATGCAAAATCGCCGTTCAACGTCTCTCGGCTTCAACTGGTACGGCACCCAATTTCCTTGCTTTTGAATCATTCCCATGGCCTTCAAGCGTTTGCCGACCGTTGATAAGTCGACTCCCAATGATTCTGACAATTCTTGAAGGGTTTGACACGGGTCTTCATCGAGCAAAACCTCCAATTCCTCATCTTCAAACTTTTTCGGCTGGCCCGGACGCTCTTTGTCTTCCGTATCAAAATCACCACTTTTAAACCGACGGAACCAGTACTCACAAGTAGAAATCGATGGAGCATAGTCCCCGTAAGCCTCAGTAAGCGTGCGTTGTGCTTCAACCGCTATTTTCTTCAAATGGAAGCACAAAAGTAAACCTTCCCGCAAATTGCGTTTTGTTGGAACGAAAGTCGACATGTTCACAGAGAAAAAAATATATGTTGTTTACACTTCAGTGGAATGACACATACTGAAAAAAGAAGCTTACACAATGTGCTTTGAAATGAATATAGTCACAGGTGTGCCCGATGCGATCTATTGATAGTTACGCCATCTCTTAGAAAACCTTTAAAACTAATTCCAACCCCCAATATTAGAAAAAGCAGATAATTTTCTTCAGTTGTTTGCAAAATGGCACGTGGTAAAAAGTTTGCAGCGTGAAAAAGGTAATATCGTAGCATATTTTTCAGAAAAAAGTCTTTTCGATAAATAAGTCGCTTGATCGGAAGAAGTGATCGAGTATTACGAAAGTTTGTAAAAGATAAGAAAAATTATAAATCGAAAAACAACACGCAAAAAAGTTTTCGGCAATTATGAAATTCGTCGTGTTTTACGAACAGCTAGCAACAGCACAAAAAGCTTGCAAGAAATAAAAGTAAAATTGCGACTTGAGAGCTTCTCGAAGTTCAATGCACCGCGATTGAATGGTTTTGGAAACATTTGGTTTTCGAAAATAAAGCCAGCCACTCGACCACGGTTGCCACTTCAAATTCCTACGAAAAAACCTATTTCAAACAATAGCAAAAATTAATAACCACGAAAATTCGCATGGTATAAAATTGAAAAAAAAATCCCATCGCAATTAAAAAAACCACAAAAAATCCCACGGACATTTAAAATAACGATAAAAATCCCACGCAAATAAAAAAAAAACACGAAAAATCCCATTTGTATTTAAAATAACCACGATAAATACCATTTGTATTAAAAAAAAACAAAATCTTTCTTCTATCAAAAGTTACCACAGTAAATAATACAGGCATAACAAATCGTCAAAAATAAAAAAAATTAAAAAGAACTAGTCTGTGTTTTAATTAGTCTTTTAGTAATAATAAGTATTCAATAAAAAATATTTGTTTAATCCACCTTAAACCTGTATACAGTTTACAAATAGAGTTCAAAAATAGTTTTTAGTCTTTAAAAAGCAAAACACAATATATATATTTTTAACAATTATTGCTCAGCACGCACCGCATCAAAAGTAAAATTCTATTTGACTGAAAATTCGATGAACAACGAAAATTTCGAAAGGGTTTGACGTTCAATACTCGTTCGATAACCAGCAAAGTTTACGTCGAAAGCAACTCGTAATAAGGGCCAATCACAAATCAATTTTAAGATATACCACTTTTATGTATTGATAAAAAAAGAAAACATTCACTGAAACTTATTTTCTCAATGCATGTAATTATGTCACGAGTGAAAGAACTTCCCACCAAACCAAAGCAACCGAAATCTTAACGAATTCTTTGCGAAAATCATATAGATGGATTGAGAAGATTTCGACAATGAACAAAATATGAAAAATATATACTCCTATGTATATATATTTATACATATTTTAACTGAAAAATAAAATCCTTCAAAACTAAAAAAATCCCACGTGAATTAAAAAAACCACACTCAATTAAAACATCCCATGGGAATTCCCATTTCCCACGGCAATTAAAAATAACCACAAATGGGATTTTCCCCACAAAGGTGGCAACCGTGCACTCGACTAACCAGCAAACAGAAAGAGTATCGTAAAATGTTGCTCGTAGCAACATGAGACGTAATTTCAACCGTCGTATGAAATTTAGCTTTTTGCACATTTACGATTTCTAGAAATCTTCTTTTAAGATAATAATTCTCTAATGAAAAGAAGTTTAACTTGGATGGATATACGACGTAAACTCCAATATATTTTAAAAAATTAATTTAAAACGCATCGTGCGCCACTTTACGTTAGTTTCGAAGCCATAAAACTCCCGTTGAGTGGCCATCACTTTCTTCTAATCTCAATGTCATGGAAAATGTATGGGGTGAGGGGCTTTAGTTCGCGCTGTTTATGGAGGAAATACCCAATACTACACGAAGGAAGAGTTGCAACAAGCTATTCTACAAGCCTGGGACTATGTACTTCAGCCAGCAAAAGTTCAGAATTTATTTGACTCAATGCCAAACCGAATTTTTGAGGCAATAGAAAAAAAAACAGAAACAACCATTATTAAAATAGACAATTAAACTGTATCTGGAAAAAGAACACTTTTTGAAGTGAAAAAAACACTGTATTTCTGTTAATGTTGTTATTGTTGTTCGTTATATACAAAAATTGATCTGAACACACTTGTTTTACGGTAAAACTAGACAATTTTTTAGATATAAGTAACACAACAAAAGATATAAGTAAAAATCTCGTGCGATTATAATTTTGAGACGCGTATTTTTCCCTTGACTCAACTTCTGAAAATTGCTTCGAAAAAAAATGTTGGGCCGGGCGTTATAACTTTTCAACTCGCTATAAAGGACAAATGCGAAACCAAAAATTAGAAAAACCCACGGAAATCTGTGAGCGCTATGCTTAAAATTACTATCACAAAAATAACTGATTACTCGTATAGTTCATCGTAATAGATCGAGTAGAACTCCAGATATCTTAGAAGCCGATTCGAAAAACCTTGTTTCGAGAAAAACGCGATTAAAGCCATAAAGGTTCTTGAATATCACGCGACATACGAATAAAATATATGTTACCACTTTTTTTTCTATTTTGTATACGTATTCTTAAGAGCTTACAGAACCATATTCTAACGAAAACCAAAACTGATTTTTAATTTTTTACACACTGCAATAGTACCTTAACTGCATTTGCATATGCGTCCGTTTACTCGCTGGCGCAATTTACGCAAGAAAATTATGGCAGAGTACAATAATTGCGTTTTGCGTTCAGAGTAAGCAGGGCTACAAAATTATTTAATATTTTCTACGTTGTTCAAATGTAATTTTTTGATGAAATGAAAAATCAAATGAAATACATCAAATCGTTTGATTTATAATAACAGAAACTTTTAAAAATTAGCATAAAAAAGTTATTTTAGCCAAATATCAAATAAAGTTTAAGCTATTCGTTATAAGTCATAAGTAACAAGCTGTCAAAAAACGCAATTTACGCAAAATTTACATTTTTCAACTTTCCTTACGTAAATTGCGTTTTTCCAACGTAACAAACGCAGGCACAAAACTCTCTCTCATAAGCTTACACACATCCTATTTTATTGCGAGACGGACGCATATGTAAACGCAGTTAATAAACTTCCAGCTTTATGTAATAGGTATGGCCGATTATATATACTATACAAACTAAATACCATAATCTGGTCTAATCCATCTGATCCATCCGTGGATTTAGTTCGTATACCATGAACTAATCTAATCCACGGGTTAGCGCTAATACTAGGTGAAGAAATCGGCTGTAATCTCCGAATTTCTGTATACCAATTTTTATGCCAAATTTGACAGCAGTTTTTACATCCGGTTGTCAAAACTTATTTATAGGTGTCGGTTTACACTAGCCTCACTCATCCGACTCACTTTAACATGACGCAGTTTTTAAATGTTCACACACAGAACTTGCTTTACTTTGAGTCTGAATATTCTTTTGCGCTGTTTTTCACCTAAAATATTTTAAAGCAATAAAAAATTAGTGTTAGCGTGAGTGTGTGCTTTTTAGCTGCATATAGCACTGTAAATTCGGCTGATCTAAAAGCACGAAATAAAAAACACTCAAAATGCCAAATCTCAAATCAATGTGAGTCGCAAAATTTTTAAAGCTTTGAGACTCTTGCCTCACGGTACATTCATCTTCCCACTTCCTTATCTCTTCTGTAGACGTCAAAGTGAGTCGGTTGAGTGAAATTGGTGTAAGCCGCCGCTAGTGACGCATTTGTCGATACATTTTGGCAGTCTGTTCTACCTGATATTTTTTAAGAAATAAAAAAATTTAATTTAATAAAAAAAAAAATCTAAAAATTATTTGTAGAAACGTATTCGAGTAAATTTGAAGTCACGAGTATAAAGTTATCCAAACTGAAAATATATGCAACACTACAGATAAAAGGTAATAGGTGTATTCACGATTCAGTGCACTTTCCTGTGCAGGACTTGAGGATTTGTGCAGTTAGCTTTGCGTGAACACACCACAATCACTTTTTCAAAGCTGTCAAAATTGTTCAATGCGCACAACTACTCAATTCCTCAAGTTTGAGGCTACAGTAGAAAAGTACTTGTGCAGATTTTTGACGTACGTGCATTTTGTTTTTGTGTAGTGCACTAGTCCTAAAGTCCTCAAATGTACTGAATCGTGAATACCCTTAATATTGTCATACCACAAACGTCAACTTTAAATATGAAGATGAAATTTCGTAAGTTATACAATATAAATATATACATAAAAGGTATTCATGCAAAGTGACAATATTATAATTTGAGCAATTAGCTATTTTTATCAGGCAGGTTGTATGAACAGCTTAAAAGTCAAGAGAAGTTCAAGCTCAGAGAGTAAAATGTAATTTGAGAGTAGTGTCAAAAGTATGAAAACGACATCTAGCTAGTTTCAAACACAAAAACAGGTGATCACCTGTCAAACGTAAACAGCGCATATATAAATTTGTCGATTTGTTTTTGAAGTAAGCCAATAAATTTCCTGAGATTATTTAAAGCATTTATATTACTTTTAATAGTTTTATTTAACCCATCGATAAATGGGTGTGTTACACCCGGGCTTCAATAAATTTTGGATTCAAGTTTTGATCTCTAATTTAAATAAAAAAAAAATGTTTGTAAAGAACAGATTATGTTTTATTTTTCTTTTTCAAACTAATATATTATTGACTTAATAAAAAACATTAAAAAATTTTTATGTGTATAGTTTTTATTTTCAATATCACTTTTTTTCTCAGGCAAAAAATATGTTCATTGACGGCGGGTTAATATTTAATATGTTATATAAAAATTTTTAAATTTATTTTTCACCGAACAACATAAGTAAACAAGAAATGTTAATTTTATATTTTCTTTTTCTTCTTGAGGCTTATTATGCTTGTTCTCATCATAAATTTTTCCAGCACACTTTGAGCAACTTTCGAGCTCTAGAGAGCGATTTAATACTTGTTCTTCTATCTTTTGATCTAGAAAAAGTACGGACACGTTCTAGCACATCGCAAGTTTCTACAATCGAGTAAGGAAAGAGACCTATTGTCATATGCTGCATATGCTGTCAATAAGTTTTAAAGTTGTTATTTTCAAATTTGAGATATAGCATTTTAATTGATTTGTGGGCATCTACTAGGTAATCTTGATTACCTTTTGAAGTTTGAAATATAACCATTGGGGATGACCTAACATTTTTCTTCATTAGTTTAAACAATTATAGAAGCAATGGGTGAGCGAACAACACTATAATCGTAAAATTTCAGCGTGTGTGCTCGAGTGAGAGCATAGTAGTTACCAACGAAAGTGTAGAAATAGGAATATAAAAATTAGCTGTTAAAACTTGTTTAGCTGCGATAAACGACTTTCGGAAACTAGTTTTGACTTAACGAATTCTAAACATATTTTAGCAGAAAATGAAACTGGAAAAGCGGTTTAAACAAGTTTAAGTCTGCCAATGTGTCACAGGTTTTCTATTGGAAGGAAAATTACTGCCAAAATTTCAGCTGAATCAGCCTAGTAGTTTTAGAGATATAGCATTTGAATTGATTTGTAGGCGGTAAAAAGGGGTGTGGCAACATTTTTCCTAAATCATCTACTTGAATTCAATTTACTGCCAAGTTTTGGAGATGTAGCATTTTTATTGATTTGTGGGCGGTAAGATGGAAAGTGACCAAATTTTTTCCTAAGCCCCATCTTCTACTTGAAGAAAATTTACTGCCAAATTTTCATCTGAATCGGCCTAGTAGTTTTGGTGATATAGCATTTTTATTGATTTGTGGGCGATAAAAAGGGGTGTAGAAAAAAGTTCTCATACTATTGCATTGTAACCTGACTTACATATGTTTGCTAAATTTCAGCTTAATCGTATACCAACAAGTTGTCGAAAAATGGTTTAAAATTTTGACGGACACACATACATACGAACGCAGCAGGTTAAATAAAAGCTTATAGCAATAAACACGTAAACAACGATTTGACATTTGTTTTTATGTCGTGAAGAAATGAAATTGTGCATTAACCAAGTATTAAGAGCGCTAGAACTCCGATTTCGGAAGTCCAGCTAATCCACGGTTTAGCTAGTCCTTAGTTCTAAAATCTGAGTATTAGTGGCTTAATACTCTGTGACGAAATGCATTTTCACTGATCCGTGGTGTAAGAACTGGCCTAATCCCCGGATTAGCGCTAATACTCTGTGAAGAATTCGGCCATTACTGTTCTAGCTGAGAACTGTAGTGAATACCATTGTTATATATCTGAACGTTGCCGCTGCAATCGAACAGAGCTAAGTATAGTGAACGCAGCTCATTTGATATAGCATCTCTGTCTATTTGTAATATTTAGTGGCCATGTTTATATTTTTGACAAGTGACAGCTATGGAACTTCCGGCTATTTGCCTTCTCTTTCTTTTCGTTTCTTTCTTTGACAGCTAAATTTCGTCAAGATGGTACGTTTTCGGTGGTATATGGAAAAATAAAATAAAATCGTAAAACATCACAGCAAAACGTGAATTATTATAAGTAAAAGTAGTGAAAGAATGAGTGAATGCATTGCAAGCTAATGAGTGATTGAAATATTGGTGCACAATAAAATCCAATAAAAATTATGGATAATGTAATAACAGCAAATTAATGAATTTTTCTCCCTTATTGACTTTCAGGTCAATGTGCCGAAACAACGTCGCACTTTTTGCAAAAAGTGCAAGTGTCACAAGCTGCACAAAGTGACTCAATACAAGAAGTCAAAGGAACGCAAAGGTGCTCAGGGTAGAAGACGTTATGACAGGAAACAACAAGGCTTCGGTGGTCAAACTAAGCCCATCTTCAGGAAGAAGGTATTCTATGTTTTTTTACTTATAATGCTGCTTGGGTAACATTAACAGTTGGCCTCAGAGATTAGTTGCTTGCCATTGTTAGCTTTTATAGTTTTTGTTGTTTGCATATTTGTAGAACTGAATTGCTGTTGGAATCTTCAAGATTTCTACAAGGCTCTTTGGTGGGATATACTTATGCTATATAAAAGTTTAAATTGAGTTTTTACGGTGTCCCTCCAAATGCTTGCTGCAGCTTCAACTGTTGCGCACAGCAGCTTGGTGACTGGAAGATTCAAACAATTTTTCCGAACCGAATAACTTCAAATTTAATTTAATTGTATTTAAAGTCAGTTGATATAACAGTATTTATCTCTTTTCTAGGCTAAAACTACCAAAAAGATTGTTTTGCGTATGGAATGCACTGAATGCAAGTACCGTAAGCAATCTGCTTTGAAGCGTTGCAAGCATTTCGAGTTGGGTGGTGACAAGAAGAGGAAGGGACAGATGATCCAGTTCTAAATTATTTTTCTACTACACCCGCACTATCAACAGCATTACCAACAAAAAAGTTGTTGCTTTGTTGTTTTTCTATAAACATCGTATTTGATTTTTTATTGAAGAAAATATTTTCGTGTTTTTAACGAAAACGTGTTTTTTTACTTGAACACATCAACGGTAAAAATGCATCTACTTTGTGTTTATATTTTTACTTAGAATGATGGAAAAATTAAAAAAAAATGCCTGAAACACAATTTTAAAGACTTTCTCTTTTATTAGCTCTGGAATTTATTTCTTTATGATAACTTCACGAAGTTACCAAACTATCTGCCTTGAGTCTATATTGGAACCAAAAGCCAGTGAAGATGACCTCCGGTTGCTTATCTACATTTACAGCCCAATTCTGAAGAATTTTCCCCTAGGAATTTGATAAGGGAGTTTTAATTTTTAAAATAGCATATGACGTCGCGTTGCTTTTGTTTACACTCGTGAATATTGACGGCTGAACAAATTGCATTAAAAATGTATAAAAAGTTCTTGAACCTTATCTTAAAAACTCCTTTTTCCGATTACCCGGGAAATATTATTCAGAATCGGGCAATTTATTTTCCAAAATCTTATTGAAAAAAACGAAGTAAAAAAGTGTAAATTCATTTATTTTGTTGGGCAGCATTCGAATTTACATAATTTCTTAATAAACAATCTTATTAAAAACTAACTTTACTTATTTTATATTAACTTCAAAGCTTAAAAAGTAATTTAGCGCTTACTTAGTTCACTTGGCTTGATATTGTTTCTTTTGTTTTATAAAAAATCTTTGTTTATATACTCCTCAAGAGCTAATACCGTCGTCTAGAATTAAGTTAGGTGTGCTGAAATGAAATAAGCTTTGATTAAAAAAAGGAAAAAAAAACCTAAGTGATCAAGAAGCAACGCACTCTAATATATCTGGCACCAATCCTTCAGACTGCATTTTGATTTTAACTGCAGTAGCTGGCACGCCAAAATGCACCATTTTAAAGAATTTTTTATAGCGTACGTCGTCACAGGCTTTGATGCCACTGTCGGTGGTGTCGGCTTCTACCGGCGTTGTTTCATTTGCGGTGGTAGACTCTGTCGTTGCACTTTCCAGTTTTGTTTCCACAGTTACAGCTGCTTCTTCAGATGTTTTGGGGGGTACGTTACTCACACCGTCGACAGTGCCTTGGGCATTACTTTCATGTTCCAAATCCGGTATTGAGGCAAGCTGTAATTAATTTAGAAATAAATCGAATGCAACCTTCGAGTGGAGTTATACTATTGTGAATACCTTTGCTTCTACAATTGTTAAGGCGGCCTCTACTTTTTGCATTTTCCTCTCCAGCACAATAAATCTTTCTTCACATTTTATCGCAAATTCATTAAGAAAGCTACAGCTACTTACCAGAAAATGATTAATGAAGGCTAGGATGCGCTTTTGATGCAGCGGCGGCACCTTCATGTATACAATTATAACTCTTTGTTAGTAATTCACGCTTTATATAATTCAATATCTTACTTTTGTTTTATCTATACACTCAGCCATTAGTTGTGATGCTTCCATTTTAAAGGACTTGGAATAATAATTAAAAAGTTGCTTAAATATTTTTAATGTTTGTTAGTTTGTTTACAAAAAACAGCTGATTTTCATTTATAGTAACGGCGAATGACAGCAGAACATGTTGCAGGGTTGCATTTACAGCATAAAATAAAAAGTTTTTAATGGTCTGTTCACACTCTTCGGATACTCAATAAAGGCCCAGTTATAATAGACGTAACGTAATGTAGTGAAATGTCACTGCAGCAGTGTGTTCTGTCACTTACTGTTTTATTTATTTATTGGCCAAACAAGGCAATGCAATTTACTTATTCTAACTTATTCTAACAGGTTTTGTTTACTTATTACTAAGTTTTTTGTTTTTCTTCTCCCCTTTCCTTGTTTTTATTTTATTTTTTATTTGGTGCTCTTAGTGGGCATACTCCGCCCACCGGATTGACATGATTTCAAAAACCATGTCAAAACTAAGAGAAGAGGAGGAAAACAAGAAAGACTATATACACTCTTAAGATACGATGTATATATATTATTCTCAAAGACTATAAGGACAAAAGGATGTAAATGGGAGATTTGGAGAGGGATGTTAAAGAATTTTGATTTATTAAACTAAATGCTTATACATATAAATCCATACATGTATGTAGTTTATCTGAGGCCTGTGTTAATTCTGATTTCTGAGTGATTTATATAGGGTTTGCTTGAAAGAGGATTTGGACATAGAAGGTGAGTAGTATATAGAGATATTATTAAATTCTCTGCAACAACGATTGATGGCTTCATTATTTGCATATGTAGTTTGGTGCTGATATTCAGTTAACAATCGAGTATGCCTAGTGCGCCTAATTGGATCGTTAAAGGAAATCATATTAGAAATATATTCGCTGTGAATAGCACCATTAATTACATCAAATGTGAAGCATGAGCCCAATAACGATCTTCTTGTTGATAGTGGCATCAAATTTAAAAGGCTGAGTCTATGTTCATATGATGGAAGGCTACAATAATCATGGGGGTTGTACATATCTCTAAGCGCGTATAGTAAGAACTGCTTTTGAATAGACTCAATTCTTTCTCTATGGGAATCGAAAGATGGATTCCAAATTATGCATGCATATTCAAGTATTGGGCGCACTAATGCACGGTACAAGGATGTAGTGACCCATATATTCTTGAATTCATTTGCACGTCTTTTTATAAAACCGAGCTGTTTGCTGGCCCTGGACACAATTTTATCATAGTGCAGATTAAAGCGCATCTTGCAATCTAAGACAACTCCAAGATCCATTATATGGTTGACCCTTTTTAGTTCGATACTATTGAGGTGGTAGGTATGTAATGTTACGTTGTTTTTACGAGAAAAGCTAATAACATTGCATTTATTGACATTAAGATGTAGTTTATTTTGAAAACACCATTGCTCAAGAGACAACAATTTTGATTGCAAAAAATTTACATCTACATCTGATTGAATTGAATAGTACATTTTTAAATCATCTGCATACATAAGATGTGGGATATCGCTTAGAACTTCTGACAGATCGGATATGAATATGTTGAAAAGAAGAGGACCAAGATGACTACCTTGCGGAACTCCCGAGGAGACTGCAATTTTTTTCGATAGAACTCCCTGGAATTTAACAAACTGGGATCTGCCGTTTAAATATGATTTTAGCCAACTTAGTATGGACCCTGCAACACCAAACTTTTCTAACTTATATATAAGAATGTTGTGATCAACTCGATCAAAAGCTTTACTGAAATCAGTATAAACAGCATCTATTTGGTGCCCTTTTTCCATTTTGACTAAAACATCTGATACCATAATCATGAGATTAGTGGTGGTAGATCGCCCTTTTCGGAACCCGTATTGCTGCTCATTTAGACGTGGGTTAATGAAACTTGTTAGCTTTTCACAAATAAGTTTTTCAAAAAGTTTTGGAATGGCTGACAAGATTGCTATGCCTCTATAATTTTCAACTGATCTTTTATCACCATTCTTGTAAATTGGCGTAAGATGGGATGATTTCCAATATGAAGGAAATGTCCCACAAACCAGTGATTCGTTAAAGATTATGTGTAATGGCAATAGCAGTTGGTCTAAACATCGCACCAAAAAGCTTGTAGGTATTAAGTCTGGTCCTGGTCCCTTTAATATATCCAGTTCTTTTATTGCATTAGAAATCTCTTCCTGGGTTAAATATAAACTATCAACTATAATAGTTGAGCTAGGAGAAGTTTCAGATAAGGTGGTAGGAAGACAAAAGACCTCCTTAAAGTGATCGGCATACAAGTTGCTTATTTCAAGAGAATTGGACGAAGTGACATTACCTTTAAACATAGACGATGGATAGCAGCTAGATTTGCGCTTCATGTTAACAAAGTCAAAGAATTTTCTCGGCTCTTGGACAATTTTTTCTCCGATGATGTTCGTGTACAACTTGTACGCTTCTTCTGACTTGATAGAGAACTCTCTTGATAGCTCGTCATATCTAAGCTTCAGTTCATCGCTTATATTATCAGTGTTTTTGAGAAGTTTGTAGATTTTATTTCTTTGATTCCTCAAAAATCTGAGATTGTTGTCTAGCCATGGTTCTGTGAGCTTATTCTTTTTCTTTATTATTGGCACATAACTTTCGATAGCGGTAAAAATGTGCTGATAAAATATAGAGACAGCACTGTCTAAATCTAAATTGAATAGAATATGATTCCAATTTAGAGAACTAAGATAACATTTTATTCTTTCATAATCGGCGTTGAGGTAATCGTACGCAATGGTGTTATTATAAGACTGGGTAAAGTTGATGTTATTAGCAGAGAAAACAACTTTTAAGGCTGTATGATGAACAGTGTTGGTTAATAAATTTTCTGCTCCCATGCATGGACTAACCTTCACTTCTTCATACGAGTTAGTAAAAATTAGGTCCAACCATCTGCCATTCTGATTTTGTACAGAAGAGACTTGCTGCAAGTCACTGCCATAAAAGGTGCTAAGTAAGTTGAAGTCTATGGCATTAGAAAGATTTACAGGAAGAAGAAAGTTGTCGTTTTCGTCGGTGACAAAAGATATATTTGGGCGATTGAAGTCACCAAGAATAACAACTTTATCTTCCTCTTTTAGGGAGGAGGTAAAGGTGGTCAGTGTTTCACATAGCTCGTTGTATGTTGTTTCACTTGAGCCGGGAGGAATGTAAACGACGCCTATGTACACATTGAGACTTTTACCTGAACAAACTCTAATAATTCGGTGATCGAACAGTTTATGGTTAGGTGTGTCTATTAGCTCACTTGAAAGGGAATTGTGAGATGCTACAAGGACACCACCTCCTCGAGAAAGACCTGTTGAGGAGTAGTCCCGATCCTTCCTGAAGACAGTCCAATTGCTATCAAGAATTTCCTCATTATTAAAGGTTTCGTTTAGCCATGTCTCAGTGAATACTAGGACATTGAAGTGGCATGATTTAGCGTCAACATAAAGTTTGTTTAATTTGCTTCTCATGCCGCCACAGTTATGGTAGAATATATTTAAGAAAGAAGAGTTAGGAACGATAATATTGCTGTTGCTCTTTACGAGATTTTTGAAGAAGAGAAACATGTTTAGCTCTGACATGAGCGCCATAGGTTTCCAGATCCACCTTGACTTGATCAACCGTTACACCGAGGTGCTCGTGAAAGCGGACAAATAAATTACGCAAGTCTTCAACACCGGTAGGAAGACCTTCTTGCTGAATTAGTACTCTAAGATTAGTTTTGGTCTTGCCTTCAATGCATGTTGAATCAGGGGCTTTATACATATAAGCGAGATACAGGCGAACATTGTTATAAACGTTGTTCTCCCTGAGGCGAGAAAGGGCATATCTGCTCTCAGTGCCTTCGCAAGAGTTTAGTGTCAATTTCACTTTTGGAGGAAGTAGGGGGTCTAAAAATGACGTAGGACTACCAGGTTGATTGCAAAGCTCATTTGAAACAGAAGATGGTTTTGGTAAACCACTTCCGGTTGGTGGTGAAGGATTAAGAGTATGAGAATGGATAAAATTTGGATATTTCTCACAATTGGTTTCATTATTGTTAAGATTAAATGAAACCCGTTTACGTGTTTGATGAGTTGGCGGTTTAGGTGCTAGATTGCTTCCAGTAATCATCTTATTATAAGATGAAGCCGTATTCTGGTTAATTATGGGAGAAAATATGGGGAAAATGCTAGTTTTCAGATTCCAATTAGAATCTGAATTATGGTGGGACTTAGGTTGCACAAACTTGTTTGATGAATAAGGTTTGGATTCAAGAACAGGTAGGTTTACATTTCTTTTATATAGAGGATTCTTAGAATTATGATTAGAATTAGAATAAGAATTTAACTTAGATTTAGAATTAGGACGGGAATTTATATATGTAAAAGAGTTAGAGCAAGAACTATAATTACTTTTAGATAATGGATTCTTGTTAATGTTAGGATTCCTTTCAGAAGATTCGATTCTTGAACTGCCAGAACTTTGTAAAGATCTTGATGTTTTAGACTTTTTCCCAGGCTTATTCGTCCATTCGGTTATTAACCATTCGCCGTGTCTCTCACCGTTGTTGTTCAAGAACATCCACGCATATTGACTTGGGATGTTTAGTTTGAAACTGCAGAATTTTTTTGCTTTATTGGATATCTTTGAACAGTTTGTAATAGATATGCCAAATTTATTACGAAAGTAAGTGCTCATCCAGGATATAGTTGTTTTAACTGTTGGGCCCTTAATGAACAGAGTGGTCTTGTCAATTTCATTAGAATCATGGAGTTTCTTTATTCTATTCTGCCATTGAGTTGAAGTCCATGACGTTCCAAACTTATGGATTAAGTTGTTACGAGGGGCTGCAATTGGTGGTGAGTCACGAGGTGAAGTGGCAGAGGGAGATCCAGGTTGTGAGTTATTGGTATTTTTGTTTTGTTTTGGAGAAATTGTTGATGAACGAATAGAATGAGCTATTGTGGGTACTGTTGATGGTGGAGATCCGATTTGGGGTGGATTCATTGCAATATTTTGAGGAGTAGCAATCGGTGTTATATGTTCCGTAGTGTCATAGGCAGTTAAAGAATTCAGATTAGTTGGTAAAGAGGTGACCTGTGGCAAACGAATAGATGCTTCCATTATTTCCTCGAAAATAGAGGAAGAGTTATGATGAGAGGCTTGTGGATAACTTATTTCAGCTCTATTGGGTGCAGATCTTATTTCATCCACTACATCTGCAAGCGTCACTCGAAACACTTCAAGATCATCACTGATATCACTTATTTTTTGATGTAATATTTCCAGCATTGGATCTGATTGCGGAGGTGATGGTTGGGGTTTGCCTGACTGAAGTGCGATATCCACATCATAGCGCAAAGATGTTAGCATGCTCAGTATATTTTTGGCTGTATTATCGTTTTTTAAAACGTCGAGGCTTTTTTTTACTTCTATATTAAGCTCGCTTATGGCCGTTTTCCAAATAAAATTTTTTTCGCTATCTTTGACTAAATCTGTTAGAATTCTCAAGTTTTTAGAAACATTTGAGATATCCGAGTTATTTGCTTTGCAGATGGACTCTACCCTTGCAAGATCATCGGATACGTGAGTCATTATTTCAAAATTTGGTATTTTACTGATGACTTGCTTATTAGCCGAATGCATCACGTTCAAGGAGTCACTAAGACATTTTATGGCGAGCATAACATGGGATAGTGATAGATCCATGCACTCAGCACAGAAGAATTTAAAATGTGATGTGTATTCTTGAAAGTAGTTTAAACTTCTTTTAGTCATTCCCACACAAGTGCCGTGGTAAGATTTTCCGCAAAGACCATTGCAACTTAGCTTAATTGCACCTTTGTCCTCAATAGAGCAGTTAATTTTGGCACAAGCAGGTTCCATTGTTTATTGTTTACTTTATTTGGTTGTTTATAAAAAGTTTTTTTTTTTTACTTTTGATATTTACACTTATTTCAGGTGCACTTAAAAGTTGGAGTGGGCTGTTTCTCTTATTGTTATTGTTTTTGCTTAATTGCAATATTCACACTTTTTCTTATTGTTAATGTTGTTGCTTTATTGCGATATTCACACTTTTTCGCGGCACACTTATATGCAACTACACATATATATAGGTCAGAGAACAAATAGAATAGCACAATGAACTATTGATCCAGTGAAATGTGTGTGTGTTTTTTTTTACTTTATTTAATTTTTTACAAAGGTCTTTTGGATAATTTTTATTGTTTTTTTTTATTGAATTTTAGGTGATTAAAATTGAAAGCCGAAAGAAACAAGCACAAATTCTTGAAAGTTAAATGTAAGAGCGGGTTAAAAACGACTGAACTGTTTGCGGTTACAATTGCAATTCTTTCAATCAATACTTTTCTTATACAAGTGATTATAATAGAAGTAACGTAATGTAACGGGACGTAAATATCCGTTCGATTTCGATTTCTACGTTACTTTACTTTACGTCTGGTCAAAGAACAACTAAACATTGAGGTTAGATTCGATTATTGCACTATCTTATATTGTTGAACTAAGCTTTTTGTTGAGTTTTTGTTATTAATGTGATAGTTTTATGTATCCACAGCTATGGATGACGAAGATTTAATTGTATTTGTACAGGAACGTGCAATTATTTACGTCAAACAACTGCCTGGCTACTGCCTATTATAATTGCTACAACGTTTTCTTACATTACGTCCCGTCACGATGACAGTTGACAACATTACATTACTCTACATTACGTCTATTATAACTGGGCCTTAAGTCTTTATAAACATATTAGGTCTGTTCGCGTACTTTTCTGGTAAAAATATGAAAAAGTCAAACGTAATAAAATTGAGAGAGAATTAACTTCAACTTTAAAAAGTAAACGAACGCTTTCTGGTAAAATATTGAAAAATGTCAAATACGTTTAAGAAAATCTAAAAAAAAATTAGCTGCTACACACACTCAGCTACCATTTGACAGTTTTCATCTTTTTACAAAATGAAATTCTTCTTGTAAAAACTTTAAAAACTTGAACGGAGAGAAAATGTGATTTCCTCTCTATTACCCAATTCTCTCACTAAACAAACGCTTTTCAGGCACTTTCTAATAAAAACTTTTGAAATATTGCGTTTGCATTCGACTACGCGAACGGGACCTATTCATTTATAACTGATTTCTTTTTACATTAAATATTTTGGGAAGAATACGATTACCGAGGCACCGCGATTTGAGAGTGGATTCGTAAAGTTATTTTAATTAAAAATAAGAATGGCCGAACAAAATATTGGTTTATCGATTTATTTTGAAATTATCGATTTTTCAAGATATATTTTTATAAAATCTTCTGAGAATACTAGCTATAACTTGCTGAGTATGTAACTGATGGGGAGATTACGGTTTCCGTGGCGATAAGACCTGAAAATGCAGTTTTGTAGTACTTATTGAGAAAATAAGATTCACAGAAGGAATTATCGATTTATAGTTTAGTTTTCAAGTTATCGATTTTTTAAACAAATTTTCACTTTGTGAAGCTTATATGAAAATTCGGCTATATTTCTCCTAATATTTTATCGATATGAATGATTCGGATACCATTCGAAAGAAAATTGATATATTTTTAAGATAAGAGATAAAACAAATCATTTCTTTTCAACCCGGTCACGCTACAAACGGTTTTTTAGTATATTTTAATTTTTGTTTGCATAAAACCGTCATTTCCTCTAAAAATTCCTTTGCTAAGGGGAAACTAAACCAACATATACCACGTTTATCCAAGGCTTCAAATCGATTTGAACGAAGTCAATTTGATTCAAGCCTTTGTATAAATTGGACTTCAAATCGTCTTGACAATTTCAAAGCGAATTAATTAAATCAAATTTAAAATTGATTCTTAAATTTTCAAGTCACTTAGAAAGTGCACATAAACAAGAATTTATTTTTGAACTGTTCCAAAAATAAGCGGTTTTGTTTTCATTGTCAAACTTTATTTGAGTTGCTGATTTGAGTTGTAAAATTTTCAAAAAGCCTCCGAAATCACTTTCTCTGTGCTTGAGTATAACCAGACTACATTAAACTGTACTGAGTCAAAACGATTTAAGAGAATGCACTTTAACGTGCCGGATAAACGTGGTAATATATTAAAAGCTGAAACAATGACCTTTAGATTAGTGTTTAATAGGCTGGGTTGATTTGCAAACCTATGTTGCCTAGGCGATTTTCAGATCAGGCAAAAAAGTTATTAAAAAAGCAGCTAAAACAAAACTGTGGCCAGAAATAAAATGGTCGTACCTGATTCAATCGAAAACCAGTCTCACATTTATACGTTAATGTGGTAAAAAATACATACGCACCAACGTTAAAATTCTATCTTGAGTTTTGTAAATTTTTTTATTTAGGAATTTTTTACGATACATTTTTGTACAAGAACGTATAAATGTGAGACTGGTTTTAGGTTGAATCGGGTACGTGGATTTTATTTCTGGCAACAGTTTTGCTCTAGCTGCACACGTTTACATACAAAATTAAAAAAAAAATTCCAAAAGAAAAAATTAAAAAAATTGAAGATGTGATGGGGTAAAGTGCACCCCTATCTCCCCTTTTTTTAATAACTTTTCATGTCTGATCCGAAATTGCCCAGGAAACATAAATTTGTTTACCTCCTTACAAATCGACCCAGCCTAGTGTATAATATGTAAAGCTTTTGTTCTCCATTGTTGCTGTATTTATCATTTTTGTTTATATAGCAGGTTGAATAGTACAATAGCTGCATTCCTTTCGCCTTAATATAAGCGCTATAACAAATTTTCTGAAAGGAACGGTAAGAAAAATGACTCTTAGAGAGCACTACCGTTGCAGTCAAAATTAAGTTCAAACAAACAATCATGATACAATAACTATTAGGTGGTGAGAACGTGTGTCGTTCACAATTGTTGTGAACTCTTGGGGTAGCGATACCTTAGTGAACGATGTTTTTCTCTGAATGTGTTTTACTCTAAACGTCAGAAGAAATGTAAGTTATTTAATTTAATTATAAATGGTACTCACTACATTTGTTAAACCCTGCTAACTTGGTAAACTTAAGAAATTTGTTAACTTCTGTCAACATTTTGTGTGGGAAAAGACTTAGTAGCTTGTTAGTTGCTGTAACAAGCTCAGCACCGCGTTTTTAGCTGATATCATTTGTTAAGTTGGAAACGCCAAACTTATTGAGTGAGTGATGAATCGTTTTGGAAATGTGGAACAAGTTCCAAATTATTTTTGATTTGTAGCTTAAAAGTCTTAAAAGTCCCTTTATTAATAAAAAAATAAAAATTTTGTAATAGGGTAGGTAGAGATTTAAAACATTTCAAAGGTTCTGAGTAACAAATGCATAAAAATTGTTAACGCACTGTTATATAAAATAATATATATTTTTGGTTACTGACTACTGATTATACGAGTTATTAAAACCACAGATTTAATATTAGTTTAGTTTATATATTTAGTATTAGTTTAGTTTAAAAAATTTACAACCAAAGTCTTTCAGCCTGGTTTGTTGAACAATTACCGAATATAAGGAAATGTATGATTGCAAGGTGGCCGTAGTCTATTGAAAGAGTACGTGGTCCCTAAGCTAAAAAACCATGGTTCAAAACCTAGTTCAGATAGAATGTTTTTTTGTTATTAGTAAATATCAGAGCTGTAAAATCGGCATTCATATTCAGAATTTTAAGTATAACTGAATAACTACATAAGAATGCATTCAATGAATGCAAAATTGATTTATAAATACCATTGGCAATTCACATTAATTTTTACAAAAATGATTTATTATTTATTTTAATTATTCATTTTCCTTATTAAGAATAATGAAATAGTTGTTTTATTCATTTGAATACTATTCACAAAGAATGCAATTCACAATTTTCATTTCATGCAATTCACAATTCAGAATTTGCAATTATTCTTTTTTGTTCGTTATTCATTTTTTATTCATTATTCTTTTGTCATTCATTATTAATTTTTTATTCATTTTTTATTCATTATTAATTTTTTATTCATTATTCATTTGTTATTCTTTATCAATTTTTTATTCATTTTACTCCTAAGCCATACATGAAAAATTTACAAAAAATGACTAATGAATAGCAAATGAATAATGAATAAAAAATGAATAATGAATAACAAGTGAATCATGAATAAAAACTGAAAAATGAATGAAAAATGAATAATGAATAAGAAAAGAATAACTGAAAATTCTGAAATTCTTTGTGAATTGCATTCTTTGTGAATAGCATTCAAATGAATAAAAAAAATTATTAATTTTTCTGAATAACGAAAATGAATAATTGAAATGAATAATTAATCATTTTTTATGACTCATTTTTTTGTGGATAAAATCAAATTGATCAAATCTTTTACAGCTCTGTTAAATCAGAGCTGTAAAAGAATGCATTAAATTTGATGTTATTCACAAAAAAGTGAATCAGTGAATAACGAAATAAGAATGAATTCAATTAATGCAAAATTGATTTATAAATAAAATTTTTTAATTTAAATTCATTTTTAAAAAAATGATTTATTATTAATTTCAATTACTTATTTTCGTTATTCGGAATAATGAAACATTTTTTTTTATTTGAATGCTATTCACCAAGAATGCAATTCACAAAGAATTCCAGAATATTCAGTTATTATTTTACATTCATTATTAATTTTTTATTCGTTATTCATTTTTATTCATTATTTTTTTTGTTATTCATAATTAATTTTTTATTCATTATTCATTATTTATTTATTATTCATTTGTTTTTCATTATTCTTTTTATTCATTATTAATTTTTTATTCATTATTAATTTTTTAACCATTATTAATGTTTTATTCATTATTCATTTGTTGTTCATTATTAATTTTTTATTCTATATTAAATTGCTATTAATTTTTTATTTATGGCTTGGGACCAAAATGAATAAAAAATTAATAAAGAATAAAAAATGAATAATGAATAAAAAATGAATAATGAATAAAAAATGAATAAAGAATAAAAATAAAATAATGGATAACAAATAAATAATGAATAAAAAATGAATAATGAGTAAAAAAAAGAATAATCGAAAATTCTGAAATTCTTTGTGAATTGCATTCTTTGTGAATAGCATTTAAATGAATAAAAAAAATTATTTATTATTCTGAATAACGAAAATGAACAATTTAAATGAATAATTAATAATTTTTTTAAAAATGAATTTGAACTAAAAATTTGATTTATAAATCAATTTTGCATTCATTGAATGCATTCTTGTTTCGTTATTCACTGATTCACTTTTTTGTGGATAAAATCAAATTGATCAAATCTTTTTCAGCTGTGGTAAATGTATGGTATGGTATGATATAATGAATGGCCTGGTATGTAAATGTACGAATAAAATATTTGTAATATGTACCAAACTACGTCCAATCTACGAATCCTATTCGGAACTGAAAACTACGAATAAAATTCATAGAATAGACGCAGTTATTAGTTATATTGATTAGTTAAATTTTTTGAGTGTAAGAATACGCATTGAAAAGTGCCTGTAAAACAAGGGTAAATGAAATGGTATCGTAACTTATCACTGCAACGGGTACAACATACTAGGGCAGTTCACGATCTTGTTGCATCGTTGCAAATGCAAAATAAACAGCTTTTACAAAAACAAAAAGCATATGTTGCAAAAGCTTTTCAATGCTTTTTGTTTTTGTAAAAGCTGTATATTTTGCATTTGCAACTATGCAACAAGATCGTGAACTGCCCTACTATTTAATAATGCATGCATGGTTTAGCTCAGCTTTATTTATATAATACTTTAAAATAAGCGTTTTTGAGTTCTCTTAAAAATAAATTAACATATATAATGAAAATAACGTCATATAAAATAAAAAAAGCCGTAAGTTACAATAAATTCAAAGTCGACTTTTTGATTGATTATTGATGCACCTCATCAATACACATGTTCCTGCTTAATTCTACACTCCAACAAATAAAAACGACGTTTTTAGTAAAACAATTTCTAAAATCACTAAGTTTGAGCGCAACATACAATTACAATTTAGAAAGTTTTGTGACTCTCCCGTAAAATTTTTTAATTGTAGCTTACGACTTTTTGTTTGAATATGAAGATATCAAAAAAATTCACTGCCTAGGGAGGGGGGCAAGCGCCCCCTTTACCCTCTGTGGACGCCCATGCATGTCTTTAATTCTTTTGCATGCCGAATTTACAATGGATATAACAACAATTTTTACCACGCAAGATTCGCTCATTGTGACTACAATATGTATAAAATGCTTAGCGTACTTTAAGGTTTCATCTCTCAAAAGCCCTTTGTAACGCAGAGGGAATATTTTACTGCATTAGTAAGTAGTATATTTCAAGTATAAAAATGTTATAATAAAAAATAAATATAGTAGCTAGTATAAATTCATTTCACTGCGTATTCGACCGAAAATGTTAATGGCAAAATTATCTCCTCTGCCTTATAAAGAAAGGGTTAAACGAGAATACGACGTGAATATTTTTAAGATGTTAGATTGGTATTGCTTATGTTGTAAGCTTAGATATGGAATCTGCAGATAGATATAAATATTTTTAAAATTAAATGTTCTATCCAATAAAATAAATTCGGATATAAATTCGAGAAATTCTCCAAAATGCAATGCTTTTTTAAAAGGAAAATCAAAATAATGATTGTGCTACTTCTAACGTATCTCTGTCTAATTTGAATTAATACTTAACTGAACTTTAAATACCCATCAATATTAAGTTACAGCTTTTAAGAATAGCACGAAGTTTATTCACCACTAATCGTAACGTAATCCAATAAACAGCCGTGGCTGTGAGATACAAACAGAACCACAAATTAAACCGCAATGTTTTGACTGGTCTGGGAAATAGTTGAAGTACCTGCTATATTTATTTCTCTTACAACAAGCAGTTTTAGGCATTTGAACATTTAATTCTGTTTTATTTTTCGGTAAGTTCCAACTGTTTGTAACAAGCTTAACACAATCGCTCAATTTTTGACACACTTAGCTTAGATACTTTGTTATATTTTTATAACATAGTTTTATACGTAGCTGGCATTAGTATCAATTTCATTTAAAACAAATTGTATGATGAAATAACATGCTAAATGAAGAACATCCAAAATATTGTTTAAGAATATATTCGAAATGTCATAAGGAAGAATGAGGACAATGCGGCCATGTTTGCATTTTTAAAAGTTTTTTTGGCTGGTTCCATGCAAAAATTATCTTATTGAAGGCAAAATAAGATAAGTAGTTAGTAATTGTTACATTTTAAATTTATTTATAGAGACAAACTATTTAAGTTAGGTGCTGTTGATATAAACTCACCTTCCAAGACGTTTTATAACCAAGTGGTAAACTGAAGAGTCAAGATAAACCGACAGACCGGCACTGGTTTAAAATCTTTAAATAAGTTTTTTTTTTAATATTTGTTTAAAAATGTCGGTTTTCGAAAAAGTTCTTGAACACTTTAGAACACAACTCAATAACGGATCGCTCAATTTAGTTATCAATTATGGCAAAGAATTTCATTACTAACAAATAATAATATAACATAGTTTTTCCAATTTTTTGTTGTTTCGAAGCAAACGAACGCAGTAACTTGCGTTAAATTTTTTAATCTGGCAATATATTTTAAAGGAAAATTTCAGTGAGAGGGTTTGTTCTAATTCATATTGAAATGGAGCTGCCAGACAAAAAAACCCAAGTTAGATGATTGCCTGCGTTTAACATTTTTTATTTGCAGTTATTAATGCTGTAACCATTATTACTTCCAAAATATGTTTTCCGCACAAACCGGCTATTATTTTACCTATTTCGCTTTCTTTTGGCATTGCGATTATAAATATTTATTGTCGCTATATTTGTATCAGCTGATAACACAATAAATTATAAGGGCTGCTCACACAAGTTGTTTATTTTTATGATTTCAACTTAAGACGTATGACTTTATGACACTTTGCAGGGACCGAAAATAATAATTATTTTTGAAATTTTAGATCAGTATAAAAAGTTGTTGTATAATTCTTTTAAAAATAGCAATGTGACGCTAGGGAGCTAGATATTTAATTTTTTAGATAATTTTTTTCATGATTTTAAAGATAAAAATCACCTCAAACCAATTATTTTTTGATGGATATTTTTTTCGGTCAGAAATAAAAGTTATTTCGATTAGAAATAACAGGTATTTTTCAATCAGAAATAAAAGTTTTTTCTTGGTCGTTAGGTTTTCGATCAGAAATAGCAGTTATTTTTTCAATCAGAAAAAAAGTTATTTTTTTCGATCAGAAATAAAAGTTATATTTTTATCGATTTTTTTCGATTAGACTTTTTTTTCTCAACTCAACTCTTCTTATAATATAATCTCTTTTAGCAAAAAATGCAGCAGTTGCAACGAACCAAAGCAAATGAATCTGATTGTCTTCTTGGGAAACCAACGAACTACAAACAAGGAAAAAGCCAAAATGCTGTCAAAACAAACCAATCACCGTAGTTACTTTTTATGTAAGGGGAAAACGTCAGAAAACCCCCACGATATATGATTTTTTTTTTTTAAAATGTATGTTAAAAATATATTTACTTTATTGTTGATATGAGTTTTTTGAATAATATTTATTTCTTACAGCCCCATTCTGGCAAGGTGACAATTGTTAGCCAGCATTTTTTATATTTCTATGTGTTTGTTGCAATTTTTTGATTTTCAAACAAAACTTGAGGCTCAAAATTAATAAATTTTAATAAAAATTGTTACCGGTTTTTGGATAGTGACAAATACATTGAAAAATTTTGTTTTTTGAGCTTCAAATTTTGTTTTGAAAACATTAATTACAAAAAAATTAAAAACAATGGGTAATAATTGTTACTTTGTCAGAATAGGGGCTGTTAGCCATAAACCAAGTTTGCATAAAAAAATTAAAACTTTTTGAAATTTTTAATAAACTGTAACTACGTTTTATCACCAAGTGTATTAACTACATTTGTTGAGTCCTGCTAACTTGCTTAACTCAACAAATTGGTTAGTGCATTCAAAAGTTCGTATGGTAAAAGACTTAGCAGCTTGTTAGTAAGTTAAGAAGCTCAGCACTGTGTTTTTGTTGAGCAAATACCATTTGTTAAGTCGGAAACGTCAAACTTATTGAATGTAGTGATGAATCGTTTCGGAAATGAGTTCTAACAAGTACTAAATTATTTTTGATTTGCAGCTCAAAAGTCTAAAGTCTGAGTAGCAAATGTATCAAAAGTGTTAACGTACTGTAATATAAAAATTAGGATACATTTTTTGATACTGAGTATTGGTTACACGAGTTACTAAAATCACAGATCTATGCTGCTCCATGATTTTGACATATCAGTTTAACACTTTGAATGCTGCTAACTTTAACAATTTAACATAACAGCAGGACTTAACTAATTTTACTGAATACCTTTATCGTTTTTATTTGGTTTTTACTTGTCGAGCACGAGCTACGTCACAATCAGTAGATAGCGTTTGAGTCGGGACATCTACTCTAAGATAATGGGACAAAAAGAAAAGCTTCTTTGACACTGTGACGTTAGCAAATCACAGTGTGAACGAGTTTTTATGAGAATTATTTTAATAACATCTGGAATACTTTTACATATGGGCATTTCCACCAAAAGGTCTACTGCGACTAAAAAATAAAAAGTTACTGAAAATTTTTTAAACTTTCATAACAGAGAAAAAATTTAAAAGTTTATATTGTGAGAGTACTAAGAGCTGATCTCAATTTGAATTTTGAAAAAATATCGACAAACATGATGAATGGCAACAAAAGTAGAAAAATGGTGACAAAAGTTGAAAAATTTTAACAAAAGTAGGAATTTTAACAAAAGTAGGAATTTTATAAGTATAATAATTAATCGTATAATACAAAGTTTAATTAAATTTTGTTCAGTTTTCTATTTTAACGGACCTGAATTACACTTTATATAATTTTTAAGTTCAATTAAATAAATAAAACTATAACAAACTGTTACTTCTTTGAAGGGAAAAATCTGTATATTATGGCTTGTATAAAAATAATTAAAAAAGAATTTTCAACGAAACAATTATGACTATATAGCAGAACATCATATAACATCATTCCAGAAAACATTAAAATATTTTTAATAAAAAAACTCGTGCACACTTCCCAGATTTTTTGATTATATTAATGCAGAGAAAAACCATTTCCATTTTTTGTATCGTAACGCGTCCTCTTTTGATTGCTTATATCTTTGGACAATACTTTCGATCGCTTCCACCTTTTATAATAAATATAGTACTACTAGAATGCTATCCAAAAATTAACACAGGACAAAAAAGTTTAAATATTTCTTTGCTTTTTTTTAATTTTAAACAACAAAAACAGCGTACGAACGTTACGTGCGTGACTATGGAAATGCCCATATTCATAATTATTTTGTTGAAAAATCGTTTTTAGTTTTTTTCATACAAACTATGATATGAAACCTTTCGATATATACGTAGTGTTATAGATTTCTTCTTTATAAAAGGTACAACTTTTTATAAGTTTTTTTTATATTATTGAACTAGAAAAAATGTAAACTGTAATTCAGGACCGAAAAAAAAGAAAACTAAAAAAATCAAATTAAATTTTGTATTATACCGGTATTTATTATACTTATAAAATTCAAAATTTCGTTCAAATTTTTAACTTTTGTCACCATTTTCCAACTGTAACTGTCATTCATAATTTTTGTTGCCACCTTTTCTAAATATTCAAATTAAGATTAGCTCTCAGTGCTCTCACAATATAAAATTTAAGCTAATGGAAATGATTTCAGTCAAAAATAATTTTTTCTTCTGTTCGAAAAAAATCGATCAAGAAATAACTTTTATTTCTGATCAAAAAAAAAAAAAATAATGGTCAAAATTTAACTTTTATTTCTGATTGAAAAAATAACGACCGCAAGGTAACTTTTATTTCTGACTGAAAAAATAACGACCACGAAGTAACTTTTATTTCTGATTGAAAAAATAACGACCACGAAATAACTTTTATTTCTGATTGAAAAAAATAATGATCACGAAGTAACTTTTATTTCTGATTGAAAAAAATAATGACCAAGAAATAACTTTTATTTCTGATCGAAAAAAATAATGACCAAGAAATAACTGTTACGAAATGGTTGATTGATAGCGATTATCGTTATTGGTGATCCCTGATACTTTGTGATAACCCTAAATAGCTCATTTTTACAAGAACCTTCTCCGTAATTGACTTTAAAAAAACTTCTGTACAGAATTTAAATTTTTTTTATTTTTATTTTGGAAGGGCACATCAGAAATTAATAGTAAAACACAGTAAAATAAATTTTTGTTCAATTTTTCGCCTAATGTTATGTAAAAAACTAACAGCATGTAAAACTAGCATATAAAAAATGTATATGAATAAATACAAATTCTAAATTTTTGATAGTTTAAATCGTACTTGATTTTAAATACAAATTCTAGTTGTTTGATAGTTTAAAATCGTTAGTGCGAGCTTGCACGGGTATTACAAAGATTTCTGATGAAGCCTTTAGCAGGGCCGAAATTGCAATAAAATCAGCTAGTGATTTTTTTCTTTTCATATCGAAAAAACTTTGTTGTCGTTTTTGTTTCTTTGGAAAGATTCGTTATTACAATTATTTGTTCTAACTTTGACCTTAAGCTCAATAAACGATTTTAAACTATCAAACAACAAGAATTTGTATATAAAATCAAGTATGATTAAAAATATCAAACATTTAGAATTTGTAATTAAATCATATAAAATCAACATAATAAATAACAAGGTCATTTAGAAACAAAACCTTAAATTTATATGAATATACAAATTTTTCATAACTGAAATAATATGAAAATGAATAATAATATTTATTTTAAGCCAATTCCATATAAGCCCATAACAGTAATGTCTCTGCTCAAAATCATTTTCAAATCTTCACTTGAGCTTAAAATACGTCAAACTTATATATTTAGCGCCAGGAGCTGCAAAAGAATGCATTCAATTTGATTTTATTCACAAAAAAGTGAATCAGTGAATGACGAAATAAGAATGCATTGAATGCAAAATTGATTTATAAATAAAATTTTTAATGCACATTCATTTGTACAAAAATGATTAATTATTGATTTCAATTATTCATTTTCGTTATTCAGAATAATGAGTCATTTTTTTATTCATTTGCATGCTATTCACAAATAATTTCAGAATTTAAAGTTATTCTTTTTTTATTCATTAATAAATTTTTATTCGTTATTAATTTTTTATTCATTATTCTTTTGTAATTCATTATTATTTTTTTTACTCATTATTAATTTTTTATTCATTATTCATTTGTTATTCATTATCATTTTTTATTCATTACTATTTTTTATTCATTATTTATTTTTTATTCATTATTAATTTTTTATTCATTTTTTGTTCATTATTAATTTTTTAATCATTATTTATTTTTTATTCATTATTCATTTGTTATTCATTATTAATTTAATATACATTATTCTTTTTTTATTCATTATTCATTTTGTATTCATTATTAATTTTTTATTCATTATTCATTTTTTAATCATTATTAAATTTTTATTCATTATTCATTTTTTATTCATTGTTAATTTTTTATTCATTTGTTATTTATTATTCATTTGTTATTCATTATTATTTTTTTATTCATTATTAATTTTTTATTAATTATTCAGTTTATATTCATTATTAATTTTTTAATCATTATTAGTTTTTTATCATAATTAATTTTTTATTCATTATTCATTTGTTATTCATTATTAATTTTTTATTCTTTATTCAATTGTTATTCATTTTTTATTTATGGCTTGGGACTAAAATGCATAAAAAATGAATAAATTATAACAAATGAACAATGAATAACAAAAGAATAATGAATAAAAAATGAATAACCAATAAAAAGTGAATAATGGATAAAAAAAGAGTAATTGTAAATTTGGAAATTCTTTGTGAATTGCATTCTTTGTGAACAGCATTCAAATGAATAAAAAAAAAATTTATTCTGAATAACGAAAATGAGGAATTATAATTAATAATAAATCGTTTTTTTAAAAATGAATGTGAATTAAAAATTTTATTTATAAATCAATTTTGCATTCATTGAATACATTCTTATGTAGTTATTCAATTGTTCTTAAAATTTTGAATACGAACGCCGATTTTACTCCAAAGAAATAAAAACAGCACATACTTTTAGGCTGATATTAAAACTGTTGCAGATTGTTGTATTGACTGAAATAACAACCCTCAATATCAAAACTAGTTATTAAGCGGCAAAATAAAACACATGTTAAGCTTATTTAATTGTTGATTTTGCTTATTTAAACCAGCTCAGGATTAAATGGAATCCTGAGAGAGCTTTTGAAATTTTAAATTTGAAACTTATCTCAACGTGGAATTAAGGCATCCACAGATTTTCATGTGATGATTTATTATTTACATCTTTACATGCTTACAATTCGAACAACTTGTTGCACTCATTCGGCATACCTATCTGCAGAATAGCAATATTTTGTTTATATGTACTCTATCACTCTCGAATTCTCACATCACAATTAGAACTAAACACACACAAGCGCAGTCAATTGAAATTTCGTTCTTAATACAAACATGAATGAAGAGCTACGAACCAGTAGCAGGAAGGCATATTTTTGTTGTAGTTCGGTGCCCAACAATCAGTCGTGCAGTCGTTATTAAACATTAAAAGCGTTCGGTTCGGTAGCAAACGAAAGTAACGGATGATAAAAAATTTTATAAAACCGATTTTGAACGATTTTGTGTAAATTGAGTGTGAAAAAATCAAAACCCGTGCGAAGACTTATATTAATTGTTATAGTTATTATTGGCGTTTTTAATTTTAAATATCACAATTACTCAACCGAGGGAAAAGAGGTTAACTATAATTATTGTTTTATATTTGTTTTTATTCAGTTATAAGAGCAATTATTTATTGTTGTTAAAAACAATAAATAAGAAATCTCAATAAAATTATTATTACACCATTATTTGTGTTAGTAAAAATTCAAGCGTTGATAAGATGTTGTTGTGGTTTTTTCTTATGTGAAGTAAAAAATACAGCAAGAGAGTTTTAAAAACAACAAATATAGGTATTATCATATGCTTAAAACAACATACATACTTACATACATATGTATTAATAGTGTACCGCAAATGATGCTTCGCGGTTGCAGTTGATGTGTTTGTTTAACGAGATGCCAGACCTGTGATTTTCTAACACGTGTCATAGCAGGACCTCCATAAAATTTACCAGTGATCAAATTAACACAAAAATGGCAGATAAGACATGGAACATGAAAATAAATGGAAATAAAATTTTTCATTTTACTTGTCTTACGGTTGCCATATTATCAAAATAGAATGGCAGTCTGTACATTCACAAAATCTGAACTGAAGTAATCTAAACAGTAAATATTATGACAATCAACACTTAAACATCTGTTGAGTCCCGTCTCTAACAGGGTGGCCAGCTAAATTTTTGCTTTGCTCCGCATTGGTTCACGAAATTTCCCTTTTTTTTTTTATAAAACTCCCCGTAAAGAAAAAAATAATTTTTATATATAATTTTATTATTTATTTTATATATAAAAAATCACAATTATTTATCAATCATCAAAAATATTAAAAGTAATAAACAAATTTGAAAAAAAAATCAATACATTTATATATAAATTGAAAATAAATTAGAGGACTAAAAAAAAAAAAAAAATCAACCGGACAACGACACAAAAGTTAGAGGGACTCTTAAAAACTATTTCGGCATAATTTTTTTTGGATCGGAGAAGCCCCCATGGAGTGAATTTGGTTCTCCTAAGGACCTTTTTTGGCCTAAAAAATCATGTTTTTCTAATGTAATATTTTTCTTCATCTTTTCCCGACGTTCTTGAAAGATTTTGATGGTGCACAACATTTTGGATTTAAAATTTAAAATTTTTTTTACAAATTCTTTTGAGACCCCACAAATCGATGTTTCATTTGCAAAAAGGCGGATTTTTTAAACATAGTATTGTTCACTTCAAATAGTGTTCACATGAATTTTAGCTTATTGGAAAGGTATTGAGCTCTTCTTTTCACTGAGAAATCTTTTAATCATTGATATACAGATGCTACACTCAGAAAAATACCCTATATTTTTGTGATAAAAAATTTCTCTATTTTCGATAATAGAAATGTTCTCTATTTCAAATAAAATTTTTTTCAATGAGAATAAATTTTCACATATTCGAAGAAATATTTCTTCATTTGTGGGAAATGAAATTATTTCATGTCTCTAATAATGATAAGTATTTTTCTCGCACTAAAACATTCTCATTTTTAGAGAAAAATTTATAGAAAATGAAAAATTTTCTTAATTGTAGATAAACAATTCACTATGCAAAATATTTTCGTCAATAAAAACAAATCCTTACTCACAAATAAAAAAGTCTTCTATATTGAATTAGGTACGAAAAAAAGATAGAAAGCGTGAGAGTGAGTGAATGAGGTTGTGAAAAGTGAGTGTTGGATATTCTGCATATTATGACGACTGTTCCTTCAAAAGGATTTTTTTTATTTAACATAGTTACACAAAGCGATGTTGTTTATTACCACTGGTTCTTTTGATGCATTTATAAAATCAGAACAAATTCCTGGAAAATTAATAAGGGGTGCCAAAAAACAAAGCAACAACAATAATTCTACCCTTACCTCTTAACATATTTTTAACTAATATTTTTACAACAGAATCACAATACCATATTATTACTTTTACTTTACCTCGTTAAAATAAATGCTTCACAAAAATAAATTTTTAATCGTAATTGCAGACATGCTTCTCTGTTTTAGAGAAAAGTGTACGCAATAAAAAAATGTTGTACCAATATTAAGAAAATATATCTCTCTTATTAAAATTAAATAAATATTTCTCTGTTTTCGGAAAAAATTGACACAATAAAGAAAACGTTTGAACCTGTTATAAAGAAATATTTTGCTGTTAAAGAGATGATGTCTTCATTGATGAGAAAATATTTCTCTTTTTCATGGAAGCTTTTTACCATTTTTAGGGAATTTTTGGGATCACAGTTAAAGAAAACCATTCTCAGGAGCAGAGTCAATACCACTTTTCTCTAAATATGATGACTTTTTTCTTATATTCCGATAAACTTTTTTCTGAGTGCATGAAAAGTACATATTTTTTACCTTTTTATATATATTTATATTTATTTTTTTATAAATATTTTTATTATATATTTTTAATATTAAAAATCACAATTTCTTATCAATCACCAAAAATATTGAAAAAATAAACAAATTAAAAAAACAATTTATTTAAATATAAATTAAAAATAAATTAGAGGACTAAGAAAAAAAAGTCAGCCAGACACTGACTCAAAAGTTAAAGAACCATTTCAGCATAATTTTTTTTGGATTGGAGAAATCCCCATGAAGCGAATTTGGTTCTCCTAAACCCCTTTTTTGGACAAAAAAAATCATATTTTTCTAATGTAACTTTTTTCTTCAGAATGCATACCCAAGATTACCAAAATAATCAAGATTTTGACAGTACAAATTTTGGATAAAACAAAAATGAAATTTTTTTTTCAAACTCTTTTGAGTTCATTCATCATTTTTTTAAACGCCTTAAAAATATATATTTTTCATGGTATTCACATGAATTTTAGCTTATTGGAAAGATTTTGAACTCTTCTTTGATACTAGGATTCGCAGATACTATGAAAAATACATATTTAATAGGCGTTTAAGAAAAACATCCATCCGAAAATGACGAAATATCGATTTTTTGGAGTCAAAAAAAGTTTGCAAAGAAAACTAATTAAATTTTTTTTTAGCCAAAGTTAGCGTACTATCAAAATGTTTATTATTTTGCTTATCTTGGGAATGAATGAGAGTTACATGCAAAACCCATGATTTTTTGGCAAAAAAACGGGTTCAGGGTAGGGCTTTCAATCCCGAAGGGTTTTGACAAATCCCGGGATTCGGGAAATGTAAAATATTTTAAAATAATGGCATTAAGCTGTATTAATAGCAGGGACCGTTAATAACATTTTATCTTAATTTCTGCGTTTTAGCCAAAACAATAACTTTATCCTTATTCATACTTAAAATATTAAAAAATGTTCAAAAGTTTATAAGACAACACCAAGACGAAATCATAATTACTAATGCAGACAAAAGTTACAGTTGTAATGTACAAAGAAGAATACAAGGAAACAAATTCAACAATAACTGGAAGAAAAAGCCGAATTCTGAAATCCCATTTTGTATTTTTAGAGGAAAAACTTGTAAATTTTATCATTGATAAGATATACATCACCTGATTAAATCGGATCGAAAAAATTTAATTTAAAAAATAACGATTATGGTATTATGATTTTTTTTTAATAGAAATCATAATATTTACGGTCCTTAATTAAAAACTTTTTCTTAATTTTCAAATATTTAAACTATATTCTAATATATATCTAACATATTTCTAATATGTTAAAAAAGGTTAACATTTATTTAAGAATGGAAACCCAAAATATTTAAAATATTAAATAATATTTCACTTTATTATAAACATAAAAATATGCACGTAAATAAGTTAAACAAAACAAACAACATAAATTTATCTTTTAAAAATTTTAAAAGAAAACAAAACTTCTTATTCAAATAAACTAGTTAGCAGTTAATAAAAGGATGATGTGAATAAAATATTCCTTTTATAGTAAAAAAACTATAGTATAGTAATACAACTATTGTTACTTTCAAATGAAAGTTGAACAGCCTAGCAAAGAGAGCCTCTTAATATCACAACCAAAACAAACTAAAAAAAATAGACTTTCAAAGTGTGTAGAAAGATAAAAAAAGAAGAGGGAGATTTGATATTAAAAACAAACCATCGTTTACATTGCAGTTGCATTTATAGTTGCTGATTTTATATTTTCTTATAAATAAAATCCCGGGATTTAGGTTTTCCAACCCCTGGATTCCGGGAAGAGAAATTGGTTCGTGATCCCGGGATTGAAATCCCTAGTTCGGGAGAACCAAAACCGCTCCATGTGAATTACTCCGATCCAAAAAAAAAAAAATGAAGGAGAAATAGTTTTTAAGAGTCCCTCTTACTTTGAGTCGGTGTCCGGCGATGTCTAAATTTCGATCCGGCTTAATATATATTCATTAAGGCGTAGTAAAGTGTATGGGATGAGATTTTTGCTATGAAGCGGGACTGAAAAACTGAAAACGTTCACCATTTTTAGCAACTTGGCCAAAGAATTATGCTTTCCGATGAATTTCGAACCGCCAAATCTTTAAAAATAGCTTTTGATATGGATGTGTTTAAGAAATATTGATCAAAAGTGTTTCCTTGCTTATAAGAGGTGAATCAATAGTGGCTAGTGATAAAAAGTTGCCATTGGAAAGGATTTTTTTTCACCCGCTATGAGACTGATTTTTCGGCATATTGCTACGTAACATGCGTAAAAATTAAGTGGTGTCACTCCAATGTATAGACAGTTTCTAGATAAGTTAAATACAAACATTTTGATATATTGATCGATTGTCTGAAGTACTTAGATTTTGAAGAAAAAATCGGTGAAGTACTAATGTATTAATTTTTGGTTATTTTCGAATATTTAGCGGAAAAACCATGCGAGATACGTTATTGAAATGTCTCACACTATATTTTTTTCCATGTATTGTCTTTTGACTTTACCAAGTTATAAATAATAAATGACAAATACCCAGCAAAAATAGTGCTTCCAAAAGAAGGTAAAGTGGAAGGGAAAGTCTTGAATTCCATCCCTTCCACTTTCATACCCAGAAGGCATTCTTTTAACATATGCATGCCATTGGGAGGAATGCTTTGCTTAGTCTTCTCTGGAAGTGCTTCCAAATATTTTTCAATGGAAGATTTCTTTGAGCCGATATCTTTGAAAGGATTCTAGTAGGTGTTTTTGAGGAAAACTTTAAGAAGGCATTCCATAGAATGAAATGGTTTATATGGGGGGGCTTAAAAAATGCCACGGAAAATGTCCTTTTTCCCGATTTTCTCGCGTTTTTTGTGTTAGAAATGAGAAGTGTTTGGGTTTTGTTGGGGGTTTAAAAAAAATCAACGTAAAATATCCACTTTCCCGATTTTCACTTCATGTTGGTGTTTAAAGTTGGAAGTGGTTGCGTTTTGTTGGAGGTTTGAAAAATCCCACGGAAAATGAAAAATTACATCAAAAAAATAATTGAAATTAAATGCTACCTGAATGTCTCTGAGAAGTGGTTTATGAGAATGCTTCTTGAAAGCTCTTCTTGATAAGGCTTAGAAGAAGCACAATTGGATCTATAAAATGTCTTCTGGAAGCAGTGTCCACAAGAATGCATGTCATATTTGTAATAAAAATTTTGCTGGGTATACACGATTTTGAGGAGTAAATCTTATATCTTGATCCAAAACATTTCAGAGAGAAGAATTCTCCGGCCAAGTGGCTTAAAATGGTGTAATTTTTCAATCCCGCTTTATAAAAAAAAATTTCACTACTCCTTACTATTCATATATGGGGCGTTCATACTGGTCATTTTGGTCCCTAGTTCGGGAGAGAATCTTTCGAGAACTTCATGTCTCAGATTTTCTTCAAATATTAAGGGTCGGTAGACAATCATTAAAAATAATAATATTCAAAGTTTTTTAATGTATATTTAAAAATATTACAGTGCAGAGAAAAAAAAAGTTTCTCTTTTTTTCAATTATTTCAACCCATAAACTTAGGGAAAATTCCGAAGAAATCACATACGTACGAAATATTGTAAAAAAAGTTATTTTTAATCCACTATCATCAAATTTAGGAAAAGTTTTTGAGATTTTGACGTTGAAAAATTAGCTTAAAAGATAAGGCTGCTGCATTTATAAAAATTTTAACTGGTTAACTAAAAAAAGAAACAAAAACAAAAATTAATTTTAAATAAATTGTTTTTTAAATTGGTTTTGGGCTCATTTTGAGTTTACCATTTTTGGGTTGATCTCTAAAATTTTAGGAGATTTGAAAATTTTGTGGAAGCAAAACGCGTGGAATCACCATTTTCGCCAAACGCACAGTAAGAATAAAAGGGTGGCAAAACAAAGATATCGACCTATTATATTATGTATGTACTTCTGAAAGGGTGAAAAAATGTATTTTAAAAGTAAGAATCCACCTCCAGACAAAGTGAAAGGTTTTTATAAACATTTTTCTTTTTTCCTTTGTTAGTACAGAGGCTTTGCTAAAATTTCAGTTAAAGTTTTTAGTACTCGTACGATGTGTAGATAATGGGTGGATCAAATCAGAAATAGGCCCACCTCAAATACAAAGTGAAACGTTTTTTCACATTTTACCCTTGTTAAGAACAACGAGTATATATCTATAAGAGATTTCACTCGTCGCTCGTTATTTTTTACTCGTCGATATTAGCCATCCATCGACAGGATAGGGTATTTTGATGGGACATTTATTTTATACCCCTTCAAAAGTGCGAGTTTGTTTACATTTTGTTTTCTATATTTTGATCATTTTGGCTGCGTGCACAAGGGAGCAAAAAGATTGGTATTTTTTAATGTGCTTGCCTGTTTCTTCTTATTTGAATATCTGAAGAAATATTGCAAATTTTATGAATGAAAATAAAATTTTACAGCTTCTTATTTGCATGTGCATGGTTGCCGAGTTTATTTTGTTTCCAGCTGGACATTTTTGTTGTGATTTTGTTGTAGCTATATTTTGTTTGCTGCTGCAGACAAGGATTTTTAGATATTTCATTAGTTGAATAGAAAGACAGAATTCTGATTCGGCTAATGAAATAATTATTGGATAATAAACAAATGTAGCAATAAAATAGAATTGGTCTAGCAGTATTTAATAAATTTAAAATAAAACAAAGAAATATTGTAGATTTAATTAATGAGAATAAAAGTTATATTTGATACAAATTTTACAGGTTGTTATATATGTACGTGTGTTTATTTTTTCTTCCATCTTCCTTAGTTTGTTTCTAGCTGGACATTTTCCTTGTAGCAATATTTTGCTTGCTACTTTGGATACACAATCATAATTTTTAAATACTTCATACTTCACACCAATAAAAAGATGAAATTCTTATGATTCGGCTAATGAAATAATTATCAGTTAGGACTTGAAAAATTTTTTTTAACAAATATGCTTTTAATTAATAAAAATACACAGTTTCGATAGTATCGTAAGTATAGACGTAGAATTCCTTTTTATACAGTAATAGAGAAAATTTCTGGTTTTTTCATGTAAAAAAATACATGTATTTGTACAAAAAAGAAAAAATTTCGAACTTCTAAGCAAACAAAATAATAAAAAAGTATTAAAAATTATCATTTCTACTATCTGCTAGAGCCATTGCCTGTAGAATAACGTATTGAAATTTCAGCCCAATCGGCTTGATAGATTTTTTAAATACCCTGGCCGATCAGAAAACCTTTGTTTCGAGAAAATCACTTTTTTATAAACGACGATTTTAATTGTTTTGTAAAATATTACATATGAAAAAAATTTAAAATAAATATAATTGATGTAATTGAACAATATTATATATTTAAACTGGGTTATTCTTTTTAATAAAACTTAGGGCGGTGTAGGGATGTCAATTTTTGCAGATTAGTAGATCCCGGAATTTTCAGGATCTGAACATACAATCCCGAAATCCCGGGATCCTGAGATCGTCCCGAAATTAAGTAAGTTTTTATTTCGTTATTTCGAAATGAGAGTAGTCGCCGCCTTAATATAATCCAAAGTAGTTTTCCCGGAATCCCGGGATCCCGAGATCGTCCCGAAATTTAGTAAGTTTTTATTTCGTTATTTCAAAATCAGAGTAGTCGCCGCCTTAATATAATTTAAACTAGTTTTAAGCCACTTGTTTGAAATAGTTTTTCAATTACTTCATATATAATGCAATAAAAACTATTCAACATTGAAGTGGATACCGCCTTAATATAATTCAAAGTAGTTCAGAAACTACATTATTTTAAATAAGTTTTTTAATTAGTTGTTTTTAAAAACAAGGAAGTTTGCTTCTAAAGTGATTGTTTTTCAAAAATGCATGTACAAATACATATATTTAGTTTAGCAGTAACTGCCTACATAAAATTATTTTAAATCACTATTTAAACAAAAAATTTTTTGAAAATTTACTTTTTTCAGATTGATTATTGTTCAATTATCCTTCAACTACAACTACAAACTACAAAAGCCAAAATTCGCGTAAAAAAATTATTCGAATTTTGGCTTTGGTTGTTTTTTTTCCGAAATAGTTTAAGATTATGAAATAGCTATCCATAAAGTCGGTTTTTAAATTTTGCATTTGAATTCACATTACCCCACGTTACAAGAGCATGAAGAAGAAGTTTTTGATTATGTAAATTTCGTATTTGGAGGAATTTTACTGCAAAAATTTTGATGTATTATTCAAAGATATATGATATGGAATTTTTTCAAAAAAGCAACACAACTGCACAGTAAATTTTTTCTAAAAAAAATTCAATTTTATTTTTATTAAACGTAGCTACATAAGTAGGTATGTAAAAGTTATATATATATGGTATTAGCTTTAATTGCAAGACATTCAACTTAATTTTTGTAATATGCAATTATTTAAATGACTATTTCTGTGGTCACAAGGAATAATGACTAAGCTCATAGTGAATAAAATGAATATTATGAATTTAATGAATTTTTGAATAAAAAAATATATGAACCGTTACAAACGAAATATGTGCAGACATAAGTGATACTCTATTATGGTTAAAAAGCTTTTTCCTTCATCCTTCCAAGGAATGGCAATAAAGAAAATGGCGTATCGCTTTTTTACGATAGCTTGAGTTTAGTCTTTCTTCCTTGATTTTGAAGAAATTTAATTTTTTAAATCATAGTTTTTAAATCATTATTTTGTAATACTTCATTACACCAATAAAAAGATGAAATTCTGATGATTCGGCTAATGAAATAATTATCAGTTAGGACTTGAAAAAGTTTTTTAACAGAAATGCTTTTAATAAATAAAATTAACTTGAATTAACAAAATACAAACACCAAATTCCTTCAAAATCAAAGAAGAATTAATTGTATAAAGATATGCTCCGGCAGACGTTTCTATATACTCCTGCCACCGCCTTATTGCCATATATGAATTTTCATGCTAATCGGAAAAAAGATTTTGTTTTCACCATTTTGAGTATAGTTGCTAAGCGTATCTATATAAACTAAATTAAAAAATTTTAGTCTAATACAACTAAAACCGTCCAAAATATAGCATTTTTGTTGATTTGTAGACGATAAAAGAGGGTGTGGCAAAATATTTTTCTCTTAAACCATCTAGAACTCAAAACTAATCGAGTGCCAAAATTTGAGCCTTGTTTACTTTATACCTATCGTTTTAATATTTTACTGCTACTGTTACTGCTAAACTAAATATATGTATTTGTACATGCATTTTTGAAAAACAATCACTTTAGAAGCAAACTTCCTTGTTTTTAAAAACAACTAATTAAAAAACTTATTTAAAATAATGTAGTTTCTGAACTACTTTGAATTATATTAAGGCGGTATCCACTTCAATGTTGAATAGTTTTTATTGCATTATATATGAAGTAATTAAAAAACTATTTCAAAACAAGTGGCTTAAAACTAGTTTAAATTATATTAAGGCGGCGACTACTCTGATTTTGAAATAACGAAATAAAAACTTACTAAATTTCGGGACGATCTCGGGATCCCGGGATTCCGGGAAAACTACTTTGGATTATATTAAGGCGGCGACTACTCTCATTTTGAAATAACGAAATAAAAACTTACTTAATTTCGGGACGATCTCACGATCCCGGGATTTCGGGATTGTATGTTCAGATCCTGAAAATTCCGGGATCTACTAATCTGCAAAAATTGACATCCCTACACCGCCCTAAGTTTTATTAAAAAAAAAAACCCAGTTTAAATATATACTATTGTTCAATTACTTCAATTATATTTATTTTAAATTTTTTTCATATGTAATATTTTACAAAACAATTAAAATCGTCGTTTATAAAAAAGTGATTTTCTCGAAACAAAGGTTTTCTGATCGGCCAGGGTATTTAAAAAATCTATCAAGCCGATTGGGCTGAAATTTCAATACGTTATTCTACAGGCAATGGCTCTAGCAGATAGTAGAAATGGTAATTTTTAATACTTTTTTATTATTTTGTTTGTTTAGAAGTTCGAAATTTTTTCTTTTTTGTACAAATACATGTATTTTTTTACATGAAAAAACCAGAAATTTTCTCTATTACTGTATAAAAAGGAATTCTACGTCTATACTTACGATACTATCGAAACTGTGTATTTTTATTAATTAAAAGCATATTTGTTAAAAAAAATTTTTCAAGTCCTAACTGATAATTATTTCATTAGCCGAATCATAAGAATTTCATCTTTTTATTGGTGTGAAGTATGAAGTATTTAAAAATTATGATTGTGTATCCAAAGTAGCAAGCAAAATATTGCTACAAGGAAAATGTCCACCTAGAAACAAACTAAGGAAGATGGAAGAAAAATAAACACACGTACATATATAACAACCTGTAAAATTTGTATCAAATATAACTTTTATTCTCATTAATTAAATCTACAATATTTCTTTGTTTTATTTTAAATTTATTAAATACTGCTAGACCAATTCTATTTTATTGCTACATTTGTTTATTATCCAATAATTATTTCATTAGCCGAATCAGAATTCTGTCATTCTATTCAACTAATGAAATATCTAAAAATCCTTGTCTGCAGCAGCAAACAAAATATAGCTACAACAAAATCACAACAAAAATGTCCAGCTGGAAACAAAATAAACTCGGCAACCATGCACATGCAAATAAGAAGCTGTAAAATTTTATTTTCATTCATAAAATTTGCAATATTTCTTCAGATATTCAAATAAGAAGAAACAGGCAAGCACATTAAAAATACCAATCTTTTTGCTCCCTTGTGCACGCAGCCAAAATGATCAAAATATAGAAAACAAAATGTAAACAAACTCGCACTTTTGAAGGGGTATAAAATAAATGTCCCATCAAAATACCCTATCCTGTCGATGGATGGCTAATATCGACGAGTAAAAAATAACGAGCGACGAGTGAAATCTCTTATAGATATATACTCGTTGTTAAGAACCCAATATTTCTATACTTGTTGTTTAGGTTTTCGTGTATACAACGTAACGTACGTTATATAGAAAATGGGTTGGTTGGACTCAACGCCGTATATAAGGGGGAAAGTTGATTGGGTTCAAACCCCCTTAACCAATCAAGAATATTTTTATATATTGAATAAAATCATAGATATTTCAAATTATTTAATTTTGCTAAAATATGAAGATAAATTGAAAATTGTATATTAGTGGTTTGGTTAGATATTTTGTTGCTATTGTATTAACGTTTGAAGAATGTATGCATATAAATTGAACAAAATTATTCTGAACCAGTCTTTTAAATTTAAATGACAATAAGCGTTGCTACCTTGTTCATTAAGCTATTAACTTAACGTAGAAGTGCTACTGTCAAGAGCTTACAATAACTTTTTACTTCAAATTCTTGCAGTGACACTTCGTCTCAAGCAAACTAATGTGCGCAGTTACAAGTCCAGAATATTTGATTGCAATTCATTAAATACATAAAATATTTTCATGTATGTCAAATCTGACAACACAGTTGCCAAAAATTGATAAAGATCTAATAGAATGCTGCGAACATATAAATCTTGTAGTCAAAACTTTAGAAAAATTTTGGAAGAACGATATAGAAGTATTTAAAGATATATTTAATAAAACTGTATGCTTTTACTAAGTGAGTTTATGAAAATAAATGAGCCTCGTTTATCAAGATGCAATGTAATAGCAGAGAATTTTTATCGAATTAAGCTTTTCATTCTTTTCGTATATCAGATTGCTAATGAAATTAAATTTCGATTTCCAAAGCACTTTAAAAAATTGCAGATTTTGAAAACATGAGTCCATCAAAAATAGAAAAGTTAAATATTATATCTTTTCAAACCACTATAAGGACCTTGCATAAAAAAAAAAAGATATAGAAAAGTTGGGAACCGAACTTAAGTTACCTGCCGTCTTCACACGCCAGAAAGCATGTCTCAGCAGCTGTTATGTCAGGTGTAACGTCCTGTGGAGACCAAAATGTTAGATTTTACGACTGAAAAGTCTGCCAAAAATCACTGGCATCTCTACTCACAGAAATCGAAACACAATTTGACATATTTAATAGAAAATGGCTGAGTTGATGTGCCTTTAAACGAATAATAGCTTGATGTTGTTGACGGTTCAGCGACATTTTACAGTAAAAAGCCATGACAAAATCGGCCCAGCGGAAAATCGCGTTTTCACTTCAAAGTGTTCCCAAAAAATTAAAAATTTAATTTTTGAAAAACCGTCCAAAATTTACCTAGGGAAAGCGATTATACCACAATTCTACTTTTTTTCGAGGCCCTTGCGAATTGCTGCTATTACCGTATTTTTTATTTAAAATTTCACAGAACATTCACAGAAATGTCATATTTTAATGTACCGTTAGTTTTAATAAATAGATTTTAACTACGTCGTCAGAAAAAATTCATACAGATGTGACGTTTTTTGTACGAACTAACGTTACCCTCCATCCCCCTCCTCTTAAGGGCATGGTAAGATTTTAGAGGCGAAAAAAGGCATGTTTCCATGCTTTTTTTTGGGAGTTATGAATAATGTTGGTTTATTTCTTTCATATACGCGTTATAGTATAACATCTGAAGTATCTTTGCAAAAATTCGAAAAAAGATGTTATGCGATGAATTCCATATCTCGTTACCGGATCATCTGAAACAAAAATTCGAAACGCGTTTAAAAGGTGATATATTTTTCCCTAGCTAGTGACGAAGAGTTTTCTCTTTTTCCGATTTTTTTATTTTTGGCAGCATTTGGAAGTGAAAAAAACGATTGTCGCTAAAAAAATCTGGGTGAATTTGTTACTACAAAATGGAAAAAAATGGTAAAAAAACCTCCCTCTAATTACCTGTTGATTTATGTGTAGAAATAGTGTTGAAAATTTCCGAGGGATCGGTCAAGTAGATTTTGAGTTATAAGGTTCACGAACTTACAAAATGACAGTTGCGAGAAAATCGATTTAAAGTTTTTTATACTCGAACATCCCAGAATGAGGGCCGGTCGCTTGAAACGCATTAGTTTCTTCGTTAGTTTTGCTTCGATTTACTTGAAATGATGACACAACACTCACGACATGTTGTTCATTCGGAAAAAACATGAATAAAACAGTTTTAAAACCTAGCCCTCCCTTAACTAAATACTTGTCGTCCTACTCAAAAATCAATTTTGTATGCTCAGAATTAAAATTTTATTAACTCTTTGCACTTTGAATGTTGAAATCGGTTTAGAGATTTGGAAAGATCTTAAGCCTTCAGAAATCGCTATGGAAATAAAAAAAAAATCTCATATTTTTTACTTCAGTAAACCCCCCTCATGAAATACCTATCTACGGCGTTGGTTGGACTAGGACTATAGGTACTTTCTATACAAAATGAAATAATTTTTTCTAATTTTTTTCCTTGTCAGTGAAGCGATTTTTCCGAAATTTTGGTTGTTACTTTACATTTTGTGTTGTACTTGTACGATATGTAGAAAATGAGCTTGACAGATCAGCCCTACAACCACTCACTACTTTTTCCCTTGAAAGTGAATCGATTTGAAACTGAAATTCTGTTTGTGGTGTCACTTAACCCTTTCAATGGCTAGGCTATACTAAGAACAAAATAATTGTTTTTAGGTCCTAAAAAGATTAAAAAACATACCTTTCATTTTTACCTGCGTTTTTTACTTACGTTTTGCAAGCTTTTACAAAGTAAAAACTGTTTTGCTCCTTTTTGGCCAAACCATTTTTTTATTTTTAATCCCTTGAAGGTTTTTCAACCCTTTAGATCTTTGTTTTTAAAACCTGTGCCATAAAAAGATAAAAAAACATAAATTTGCTTTTTGTCCAGTAGATTTTTTCTTCTAAAATAGGCCAAAAGAGAAAATTTTTTGCTTTTCTTCGGCACAAAATCGAAAATCCAACTGACTTTAATCTCAAATATCTCTCTAAATTTATTTTTACAATGTTGGTTCATCGATTTGATTTAAATTAAATTTAAAAATTACTCTCTGACCTGTTCAATATGTTGGGCAAATCCACTAAAAGGGTTAATAGTACTTTTACGACATATTGAAAATGGGTGTGGTCAGATGGGAACTACATCGTTTTCCATACAAAGTGAAAAGTGGTTGTACACGTTTTGCTTCATAAAAAATGCATAACTCGTACAGTTTAAGAGAGCATTCCCATAATGCTAAACTTAAAAATTTCTCAAAACTCAGGACTATCGTAAGGTAATTATTAAAATTTTTAAAAAATGAGCTTTTTATAAAAAATAAATTTAAAAAAAAACCTTTTAAGATAAGATAATCGAAAAACATGAAAAACGTATCTTTTTCTTGCACTGCTATATCTTCAAATATGCATTAAAAAGACAAAATATCAATTTAAACTTTTTTTATTTTTATTTTTATGATTACAGCCGTAATTTTAAGTATATCATGATAAAATACCAAGTTAAAAAATGAGCTGGATCCGATAGAAACCACGCCTACTGCCCATACAAAGTGACTTTATGAAAACGGTATAATCTTTTAAAATTCCACAAAAAATTATCCAATGAATTCAAATTTGGTATACAAGCTTTGATCTAAAATATGCACCCGAGTTTGAGTTCTGCCTAAATTGGATGAAAATATCGCCTATCTCCCATACAAAGTGATGTGCTGAAAAACTGTGTTATTTGTTAGTAATTGAACTTGAAATTTTTTGCAATACTTTCGAAGCACCTTTTTGAATATTAACTTTTAGATTTAAAAAAAAATGTTAAGTTTAGTTTTATTTTTGTAGCTCAAAAAATAAAACACATCAGAAGTTTGTTGTGGCTATCGGAACGCAGAAATTATTTTTGAATTTGTCGCCTAGTGTGTTCAAAGAAAGCACGTTTTGTTACGGCACTTAAGAAAATAAGTGTTTTCCAATATACAGTATCGGACAAAACATTTGCAACTGTGAAACATTTCTTAAAAAATCATAAAAAATCCAAATATTTTTGAAAAATAATGTTTATTTGATTTGAAAAGTAACAAACATGTTTTAATACTTTGTTAAACTGAGGTAATTAACATGAAATGTTCTTCTTTAAAAAATAAAAACTTTACTTCACATCAAATCTATAGATGGACTAGACAAAACATTTGCAACTAATTAACATTTGAGCAAAAATATTATTTTCAATTAATATTTAGTAGCGAATCCATTATTTGCTATAACTTCCCTGCAGCGACGTGGCATTGAGCTTATTAAGTTGTGAATAATATCGATCGGAATTTCATTCCAGGCCGTTTGAATCCGCTGAAAAAAATCTATCGAATTTTTCACATTTTCATGGTTTATTCTGCGTTTTACTATCTCCCAAAGGTTCTCAATGGGGTTAAGGTCTGGGGATTGCGCGGGCCACTCCAAAACATTAATCTTATTGTCGCTAAACCAAGTTTTTATAAGCTTAGACGTGTGTTTGGGATCATTGTCTTGCTGGAACGTCCAGCGCAATGGCATTTCCCATTCAGCAAATGGCATCATCACGGTCTCTAATATACTTTTGTATACATGCTGATCCATAATGCCGTCAATGCGGTAAATAGGGCCTACTCCTGCATCCGAAAAACATCCCCAGACCATAACATGCCCACCACCATGCTTGACAGTTTTGACGCAGTACGATACTTGAAGTCGTTTTCCTCTGGGTCGCCTAACCCTGGTCATACCATCACTGCCAATCAAATTGAATTTCGATTCATCCGAAAAGAGGACCGATTTCCATTGTTCAACTGACCAATTAAGGTGTCTTTTTGCAAATTGAACACGTTTGCTTTGGTTCCGCTTTGAAATCAAAGGTTTTCTGGCTGGGCGACAAGAAGGTAAGCCAGCATCAACCAAGCGACGACACACAGTTCTTGAAGAAATTGGCAACTGGTACTCTTCGACAAGTTGTGGAGCAGATGCAAAAGGTTTTTTCTTCACATGTCTCACTAGCAAGTTGTCAACTCTTCGTGTCGTTTTACGTGGGCGACCTCCATGGTACTCCACATCAATTTTTTTAGTTTTACGATACCGAGATATAATTCGCGAAATTGACGACTTATGCACTTTATACTTTTCTGAAATGTCTTTTTGGGAAAGTCCGCTATTAAAGTCATTAATTATATTCGTACGGAGTGCTTTTCCGAATTTGTTTGGACTCATTTTTTCGAAATAGTTCTTTTTTTTTATTATGTGGCTGCACAACCTTTCTTGCAAAATTGTTTTACAACTAACCTGAAAACTTCACCAACTTAGTTAGAACTTGGAATGTTCTGCATAATTATCTGTTGGAGTAACGGATTTTTGTTGTTGCATATGAGTTGCAAATGTTTTGTCTCACTCAGAATTTTATGAGATTAGAATTTTAAGAGAAGATCTTGCATTTTAAGAGAGGAACATGAAATATATATATATACGCTTGATGGTTTAATTACAAACAAAAATTACATGCAAAAAAATAATAGTACACTGTAAAATATTTTATATTTTTATCGAAATCCTTATTTTCGTAACGAGTTGCAAATGTTTTGTCCGATACTGTACATATATCTGTGGTCACAAGGAATAATGACTATACTCAAAATATCGTAAAAAAGCGATATGGAATTTATTTTATTGCCAATTTTTGGAAGTATGCAGATATCCATTTTTTGCTCAGAATTGATCATCACTTATGTCTGCACATATTTTGTTTGTAACGGTTCATATATTTCAAAGAACTGGGTCATAGTTCGTGCAATTAAAATATCGTTTTTTACGATACTTTTAGTTTAGTCGTTATTCCTTGTGACCACTGATATAGTGTAGAAGGTCTGGCTTCTGGTAGCTTTTCTTAAGAAGTGCCTTTTTGTTTGAAACTAAATATTTATAGTCTCTTTTACATTACCCCACTTTCCCCCAACATATTTGTTAAAGTCTCACTTAAAATTGCAACTTGTTTTAGAATTTTAAGTTCACAACAAACGCAGCCAAATAAATAAAAATATTTTTTGTTTTTTTTTGATTTGGAATATAAACTGCGTTTTTAATTTTAGCGCAATAATAAAAATAACTAGTTATTGGAGAAAAAACACAAGTTTTTCCACATAACACTGACTTAAAATATCTGAAATTGAAACTTAAGTCGTTTTTAGCAAAATTACTTTTATTTTTTATCTTACCACACTAGTAGAAGCATCATGGGTTTTTTTTTAAATGAAACTACAAAAAAAAATTTTTTTATGACAGCAACGATATTCACTTTTTGTTTAAAAATTCAACTTAATTTCACAGAAAAAAAAAAAAATTTTAAGACAACCAGGTTTTACACACTCAAAAAATATTTAGGATAAAATTACGAACTAAATCTTTGTAGAAATACAAACAGAGGCTATTCGTAGAATGTACAAATGTTTTGTATATAGTACAAACGTTTGTAGTATTGGCTGCGTGGAAAAAAATGTTTGAATTCGTAACTTTGTACGCTAGTTTGTAAAAATCTATAAAGTATAAATTTGTAAACTGAACGAACATTGTTTAATAATATACAAAGCGGTGGCAGCAGCGCTCGTATATTTGTTCGAATCTTTTGTAGATGAAACGCATGCGTTTGTAAAATATACAAATTTTTCTTTGTAAAATGTACAAACGGTCGTTTGTACTATTCACAGAGTCGTTCGTAGGCTGAAAAGAACAAACAGCTTTGTAGAATATAATAATTGTTTTGTACATAGAACGAAGCTTTTTCTTTGGGTGTAGACTAAAGAATTTCACACTTAGCTGAACTGATCCAAAATAACTATAACCAGATTCGGGATTAAAATGGCAAAATCTTTTGAGAAAAACTATTTAGGTTTTTAGAACCAAAAAATGTGCTTTAGTTACTTTTGTAAAGCATATTTTTGTTGTACAGTGTTAAATTCAGAAAAATCATATTTGAACTCTGTTATTTTTGTGAAGCCCATTTTTGATGTATCGTGTTATTTACTAAATCGGTTAATTTATAAAATATTGCTTAAAATTATTTGTTAAAGTAGGTATTGTAGTCTGGCAACTCTCTATTATAATCAGTATATTATTGTTTATTGTATTTGCTTAATGTTTATTTGTCTATTGATACAAACTTTATAGACTTATTAGCAGATATTGGTTGCATTCAGAGCAGACAACAGTTGGCAACTGTTGTGTAAAAATTCGCTGAATAGTACAAATTTGGTAGCGCTAACTAAAACTGATAAGGTAGCGAACGCCTTTTAATCGAGCGAACAAATTCTATGCTACATGAACACAACTGTTTGTTTAACTGTCACATGCTGTTACTGACTCTGTTAAATTAATAAATGCAGAAAGAGCGCAGCAAATTTAAGTCAGAAACCTTTGCAATTGAATTAAATTTACATAAAAATTAAATTGAATGTAACTTCTGACGTGTAGAGTAGCAACACATTCAGAGAAAAACATCGTGAACTAAGGTAGCGCTACCATTACAGTTCACAACAGTTGTCTGCGCTGAATGCGGCCATTATTTACATTGTTTATGCTCATTTTTACCATGATAAAACAAGGTGTACGTGACAGTTCTTCTGGCGATCTTAAAATGTCAAAAATAGTATAGAGAGAGAAAAAAAATAAGCAAATGACAATAGGACGGTTTTCGTACTAACTTCAAGTAATTGATATAGAATAGAGAGTGACATTTTGCATGTTATTCTTCTCTCTCGATCTTCAGAAATTAGTAAAATAAGGCTTTCAAGAAACTTCAAGCTACTTGTATCGTGTACGGAAACAGAACTAATGTATCATCGCCCACGTGAGAAAATAGCCAGCTGACACTTCTACCCTGTATTATGTTATCAATATTTTTACTACAGCAATTGGCTTTTCTTCATTTAAAAGAGCGTACAAAGTAAGTGATTAATATTTTAAGCTTTTGTTTTGAGTCGTTATCAATACAAAGTTGCAATTCCATGTAAGGTCAGTTTGAGAGAGAGTTGTTGATAATTTTTTTTTTCTTTAAATGCCAGATGAGCTGCATAATGTTAAAAATATTTATTAATATTTTAATAGTTAGATGCTTACTTAAATAACATCTGTTGGATTTATACAAAATTTTTTAAGATATAGAACATTTTTTTCAAGAGCTTGTGTAGGTTGATTTTTTCAAATTGCCAAAGGTTCTACTTTGTACTCTAACTGCATCTTTATGTGTAACGAATCGTAGGCTGAACGACGTGAGAGAAACGAGCAACAATATTTTTGATATGGAAAAATGTATTGCTTACCGTGTCTCGCACCAAGTTCAGCCTTCGTTTTCTTATAGTACATAAAGATGCAGTAATTGACATGATGTTTATTTTTTTTCTAACTCTTGTTCAGCATTAAATCTGCGGCCTCAATGCATAACATTATATCTCAGTTTTCGCAACTTTACAGAGAGCACTTCAAACCTTCATAATCGATCTTAAATTTAAAAATTATATGCAGCAATAATATTTCATTTTATTTTTCTAATTCAAACCTTAAAATGGTCCCCTTAAAAGTTTCAAGACCGGAGATATGCTGTTATGCCTTGAGATCACAGACCCATAACGTCTTAACATGTGCACATTGGAATACGATTAATTTTTGTCACGAAAAAAACTAAGATAAAAATTGCTTATAAGATGGTATCTTATAAATGAATGTGTGTTTGGGTTCATAAAAGGGGAAAAAGTAAATATTTTGAAAAAGGGAATATAGAATCAATGTCAATATTGTATTATATTTCTGCAAAATCAAAACATTAAAAATGTTCTCCGCTTTAATTGTAGAAATTATTAAAGAAATCAAGGATTAATATCGGGTTTTAAATGTTTATTGTTACTGTATTAAATAAAAAATAATTCGAAATAATGTATTTAAAAATTTATAACACAAAAAAAACGCAACGAAATTTTATCAATTTTATTTATAATGTGTTATGGCAATTTCGCTCGATGGAATCTCCAAGATGGCAAGCTTCTTACAGAGTACATCGATCTTGACACTCGAGAGTTATTTGAAAACTATTTTAATTGCACTTTTCTGCCATTTTCCAATTGATCTATTAAAGTTTGAAATATTTTGTGATAAAACTGCAAAAATCTATATCCAGAACCAGCACCGTAGATAGGTATTTCATTAGGGGGGGGGGCGGCTTACTGAAGCAAAAAAGTTTTGTTTTTAATTTCCATAGGTATTTCTAAAAGCGTAAAATTTTTATAAATTTCTTTAACGATTTCAACAGTCGAAGTGAAAAGATTCAATGAAATTTTATTTATATTAATTCTAAACATACAAAGTTGATTCAATAGCTCGGTTTTGAGCAGGATGCCAATTTATTTAACCCTTTATATGGCTGTGTAACAGAACTGTAACAAATCGAATAAGTTCCTAGTTATAGACTCATGATCCATTTACATGAAATAAATAATTTTTCCGTCTGTCACAAATTGAGGAATATGATTCTAAAACAGAAAGGGAAAAATAATTTGAATTTTTTTACTAATCATATAAAGGTTGTATTCGTAAAAAAATATGATCAAAAAGTTATGTCCAAAAAAACAAAAAATTAAAAAGAATATATACAAAATATTGTAATAAGATCAATACTGAGTAAAATGTTGCAAAACTGAAAATTGATTGAATTAGCTAAAAATATTCACAATTTACAAAGAAACGGCGAATTTTTAGTCCAAAGTGTGTACAGAAATTTTGTTGTGTCACACGTTTTTAAATAAGATCCGAATAAATTGGAAAAATATTTTCTTACTTTGGTTTTTCATATTAACATCACTATCTTCATCGATTTAAATGATACTTTTGCAAAAATAAGCACTTGCCCTATAAGGGTTAAGTAAAGCAACGGAAGCAGATATTTTAAAAAGATAAACATATACCGTACTGGCCAGATAAAAGTTAACACCATTAAAATATTTTAATTAAGCTTGTAAAACTGCACTTAGGGCCATTTTGTTCACAAAAGGCATAAATATGATTTAATTCGGGGATAACTATCTCGAGGTTAATTTTATACCAAGCGTATAAGTCGGGAGATAAAAAAGTGGTTTTGTTCACATTTTATCCCGGCTTTATGCTTAGAGCATAAACTCTCTCTCAGTTTATATCGATTTCCATTGGAATGTAAGAGTGTTGCTCATTAATTAAAAAATGTGTGGGGATTTTTGGTTTATTTTTGCGAATTTGGGGGTTGGAGTGAACACTAGGTAAAAAAGGATCGCTGATTTTGCATCTGATGTCAGAATTTCAAAATTCTAAAATTTTTCTACACAGGGCTGCCAACTAAACATTTTTTTAAGAATTTTAAACATGAAGAAACAGTATTGGGGGTTACTTCTTTCGAATCTGGTGTCAGATTTTTAAAATTCTGCCACCTAATTTCTTGTTTTTTTATGCGAATTCAACTCTGGGAGAAACACTAGGTAAAATTGGGTCGCTGATTCCGAATCCGTTGTCAGAATTTCAAAACTCGAAAATTTTTCTACCCATAGGGCTGCCACCTAAAAATGTTTTATTTTAAGAATTTTAAACATGAGGAAAGAGTATTAAGGGGTCGCTGATTTCGAATCTGAAGTCAGAATTTTAAAATTCAAGATGGTGGATAGGACCTTAATTTTTTGTATTTTTATGAATTCGTGGCTGGCAAAAAAAATGGTATACCAAAAATAGGTCGCTGAATACGAATCCCTGGTCAGAATTTTAAAATAATAAAGTTTTGAAATAAAAGGGCTGCCACCTAATAATATGTATTTTTAAGAATTTTAAACTTTATTTAACAGTGTTAGGGAGTCACTGATTTCGAATCTGATGTCAGAATTTTAAAATTAAAAATTGAGGATAGGGCTGCCACCTTAATTTTTTGTATTTCTATGAATTCGGGGCTGGCAAAAAAATGGTATGGCTAAAATGGGTCGCTGAATCCAAATCCGTGGTCAGAATTTCAAAATAATAAAATTTTGAAAAAATTGGGTTGCTTTTACTTTTGAAAAGACATATTATTAGGTGGCAGCCCTATTATTATAAAATTTTATCATTTTGAAATTCTGACCACGGATTCGGATTCAGCGACCCATTTTTACCCTTTATTTCGCACCAGCCCCGAATTCATAAAAATAAAAAAATTAAGGTGGCAACTCTATTCACCATCTTGAATTTTAAAATTCTGACTTCAGATTCGAAATCAGTGACTCCCTAACACTGTTAAATGATGTTTAAAATTCTAAAAAACTCATATTATAAGGTGGCAACCCTATTATTTCCAAACTTTATCATTTTGAAATTCTGGCCACGGATTCGGATTCAGAGGCCCATTTTTGGTATACCATTTTTTTTGGCAGCCCCGAATTCGTAAAAATTTAAAAAATTAAGGTGGCAACCCTTATCCACCATCTTGAATTTAAAAATTTTAAGTTCAGATTCGAAATCAGTAACCCCCCATTACTGTTCCCTCATGTTTAAAATTTTTAAAATAAAACATTTTTAGTTGGCAGCCCTATGTGTAGAAAAATTTTCGAATTTTGAAATTCTGACAACGGATTCGGATTCAGCGACCCATTTTTACCCTTTAGTTCGCGCCAGCCCCGAATTCGTAAAAATAAAAAATTAAGACCCAAATATTGTCATGTGTTATCTTCGAAATTTCCAAGCTGTATTTTAAAGCAATGTGCTACAAACCTGTGTACTCCTCTAGCAAACATTTTTAATATTTCCTTGCATAGTGGTTATTTTCCTATTATATGGAAGGATTCTTATATTATACCCCTTCATAAATCTGGCTCCAAGATAGATGATCTAACTATTGAGGAATTGCAAAATTGAGTGCAATCCCTAAGTTATTTGAGAAAATCATAACTGATCAATTAACCCACCCGTGTCTTCCACCATTTCTGTCTTTCAACATGGTTTTCTGAAGGGTAAGTCCACTACAACAAACCTCTTAGAGTTTACTACGCGTGTTATAAATGGTTTTACTTTGGGACTGCAGACTGATGTTATTTATACGGACTTTAGCAAAGCTTTCGACAGTGTTAATCATAATCTTCTTTTGAAAAAACTCCACCTTATTGGGTTTCCTGTCACATTATTAAATTGGATAAATTCGTATTTATCTAGACGTACTCAAAAGGTTTTATATAAGAATTCTCTTTCAAAAAGTATTTCGGTCACTTCTGGCGTTCCTCAGGGCAGTCATCTTGGACCGGTTTTATTTTTACTATTCATTAATGATCTTCCTTCGGTAATAAAACACTGTAACGTCTTAATGTACGCTGACGACGTGAAACTTTTTCTTTGTTACAAATCACCCGAAGAACGACATCTTTTACAATCTGATCTAAATAGACTTGTGGACTGGTGTAGCTTAAATATATTAAATCTCAACTTAAAAAAATGTAAGCAAATGACATTCTCGCGAAGATCTGCTAGTAATATAAATTACACTATAAATAACACTAACTTAGAAATAGTTTCCAGTTTTCTCGATCTTGGTGTTATTATGGATTCAAAACTTCGATTCAATCTCCATGTTAATATGGTGATAAATAAGGCAAGAGGAGTCCTTGGTTTCATTAAAAGATGGGCTAAAGAATTCAGTGATCCTTTTTCTACTAAATTATTATATACCTCTCTCGTAAGGCCAATTTTTGAATATGCATCAGTTATATGGAACCCACAATATAATGTCTACATCGACGCCATAGAATCCGTTCAAAAACAGTTTTTACTTTTTGCTTTACGTCATAGTCGTTGGAACCCCAATATTATGCTTCCATCGTATGAAATACGCCTTAAAATTATTTTACTACCTTCCCTAAGAAGCAGAAGAATTATGCTTAATGTCATGTTTCTGTATAAATTACTTCGTGGCGAGATTAATTCGGAATATCTCATCTCAGCTCTAAATTTTAACATCCCAAGGAGAGGAACTAGACATTTTCTGTTTTTCAAGTTGAGTCAGTGCAGTTCTAATTACGCTCTTCATGAACCTTTACGATGTATGTGCAGTGATTTCAATGATGACTTCAACATGATTAATTTTTCTGATTCGGTAGACGTCTTAAAATGGAAAATTATATTACATTTAAATAATTAAATCAATTTAACTTCATCTTCTTATACCTAACGCAGTTTTATAACAATATAATATTGGTAATTGAGATTGTTCTGCTTCTCTTTTTTGTCTCGATATTATGTTTTATAAAGTAAGCACCATCAAATATGAATCGTTATTAAAACTTACTTTTTAATTATTCAATATTTTAATTTTTAATCGAATTGGGATTTACGTGCTCACGTGGTTTCCTGATTTGAAATTAGACTGAACTCACACTATCACCTGGATTGGTGTGCCAGAGTATATCTCTTTTCCATACAAGTTTATGCCTGCGTTGGCCCAAATGCATATCCAACTAATTGGGATTTTGATTTGGCGGATATGAGATTTATCTCATTTCCACGTAGGTTTTTGGGTTGGACAATGGCCGCAAACCAGTTAAAATGAGTTTAGTGTTTTTGATTGTTTTTCGGGTACCTTAAATTGATAATTACTATTATTTAATTCGATGTTGCTTATTTATATAGAATCAAGTATACTTAAATACGCGTTTATATATATTCAATTTTTAAATTTCGCTGAAAAGCCAATTAATGTGCTTAGTGGAAAATCCTAATTGCCAATAGGGGGTATGTTTTAGTACGTAGGTGCATTCTGTCTGTCCCGGCTGATTCGGGCAGATTTTAGAATGTGAATCGTGCATCCGTATAGGTCGGGTACACGTATCTTGGGAAGATTTCATACCTCCGGGCGAATCCAAAAAAAAAAAAAAAGGTGGCAACCTTATGCAACATCTTCAATTTTAAAATTCTGACACCAGATTCGAAATCAGTAACCCCCAATACTGTTTCCCTATGTTTAAAAATCTGTATTTTCAATATTTTGACACCAAGTAAATAAAAAATATTAAAATGAGAGTGATGAGAGCGAATTAAAAATCTTAACTCACCAATTTTCACGAGTTAAATATTTCTGGGGTTAAGCTATCTCGCCACCATTTTTATCTCCAGCCTGAAGAGTTACACTGTGAACAAATGAAAAACTGGAAAGATCATGGAATTAGCTCGGGGATAAATTTATCTCTCTGTGAACAAAATGGCACTATGAGGCTGTGAGCTGTCTCGGAGGTCAAGCGGTAAAGCTTTATAAATTTGGATTGCTCCAAATCAAAGGGGCTGTCCATTTGGCGAAGATCAGCACAGTCCCATGCGCTGTCTCGCATTTCAATTTCGCTCTCCAACACAGCTGCATCCATTGCCAAATATTTAAATGCCATTAAATATTTTTATTTTATTAAAAAACCACTCAAATTTACGAATAAAGTAAATAATAAGGGGCTAAATTTCTTAACGTTGTTATTTTTATAGTTAACAACGGCTTAAAATTCGTCGTTAAGCGAGCAACAGATATTGTTAAATAACTGTCAAAGTTATCGTCAAAAATAGCTTAGGCTTAGTTTGGGAATACGAGTTAACGATAATTGTAGCTTAGACCAGTTAACGTTAACGCAAATAACGTTAACATGTTTGGGAACTGGTTAATTTTTTTTAATTTAAGTTGATATTTATATTGTTTTTTACAATTTTTCAGGATTAAGAACTAATCCGTTTTGGATTAGAAAATTTTAAACCTTTTCTTGGATTAAAAAGTAATCTTTTTTGGTGTTGTCCTATATGAAATCCAAACATTTTTTAAATATAGTCCAATATTTTTAACCGTGTACTACAGTCGAAACAGCAGGTGCAAAAAAACTATATTGGGTTTTGAGAATCCCCGTATGGCGTCTTAGTATTAATTAATTTGTATTCTTTATAGCTTGCTTTGATCAATAATACATCAAAGAAATCTAAGTTGTAATCGATACTTCACATTTTCAAAGTGGAATTAAAGATATTTACACTATAAGACAATTCACTTCATCATTATGTCAATTTAATTATTTAAATGGTTGTCTCAAATGTGAGCAATTTTTTGCAAGGTGTTTAAATATAAAAAGCATGCAGTCAAACAAAAGGTTTTTTAATGCCCAAAATAACACGATCTGACTCCCTATCTTGTGAGCCAGAAGAGCACCCTGTTGGGGTGTAGATTGTGAAACATGTTACAGCTATTGTTTGTATGTATGTTTTGTTTTTCTTGAATAATGCTCTATCAATCAAAATAATTGCTATTCATGTACTTTACTTATGTGTTTATTATTTCGGTAAGAACATGAAAAAATTTTTTTGTTTATCAATTAGTGTTAAAAAAAATTATAATCGAATCCATATTTTGTAAAGAAAACTTGTTTTTTTTATCTTGTATGCAAGTAAACAGAAAAAAATTATATAATGGCGCAGACGTATTAATCTTTAAGCTCTAAAAACCAATTGTTTTTAGTATTTTGATGTCCGTTTATTTTGTTGGAAATCACAAAGTACTTTGATATCGTTTTTTATTGAAATCATTTAATTGATTCTTTTAATAATGATTCAAATAAACATTTGCTAATTTTTTTTATATACGTTGCTATAAAAAACCAAACAGAACAATTAAAAGTACAGCAATCAAAACAACGCCATTTATTAATTGCATACTAGCTGGATGGTTCTATCTTAAAAATGGAAAAGACTTGAGTTAATATAAAAAAAAAGAACAGAACTAATCAGTTGACTGCAAATTCCCATAAAAATTTAATAATTTTTTATTTTACTCTTGTCGCAAAGTATTTATTTTAAATGCAGATTTATTTAATTCATTTTTCTTTTGCTAGGCAAACAAATAGAGTTTTTATCACTTGCAAGAATTTGCCGACAAATAGCTAAAATCAGTCGAATTCTTCAAAAGTGCTTTGAAGCAAGGAAATCGTGTTTCAATTCTTTTTAGATTTAAGCATGTTCTTTGTGTTTTAACCAAATAACGTCTTGTTTTATTAGTCGGGTTGAATGACACGTGACATCAAGCCTTGCATGCACTCTTTGAGGAATATAAACGTGGACTTAAGACCCACTCAACTGATATTTAATTGCATTATCGCGAGCGTAATTTCTCATATACCAATGTTAAATGATTCATACTCATAACTTTTAAATACAATGGTCATATGGTCATAGTGTCTTATCTTATTCTTATCAATAGTAAAAATGTTCATTACTTTCGTGAACAAAAAAAAAAAAAAAAAAAAAATAAAAAAAAAATAAAAAAAAAAATTTAGGAAAATGAGTAATTTGTCAGTGAGTGATGATAAAAGAAAAATGAGTTGCTTTAGGAAAGACTTTGTTGGCGAATGGGAAAAGTTATACTTAATTGACTTAAAACTAAATAAACTTAATTTCTTAAATTTTACTTTATTACTAATTTTTTATATCGATTCAATTAATATTCAACAAAGACAAAGACCAAAAAAGTGTTTAAAATATTATGAGACGATTTTAATTAAGAATTTTATGTGTGATATCAGTTTTAATTTAATATCATAATTTTCAATTTGTCTTATATAAAATTTAATTAATTTGATAAAAATAACTTAACCACTATTCATCTTATTTAGATTTAAGAATATATCTTAGCAGGACCGTAGCCAGGATTCCAGTGTTACCAACTTTCAAAAATATTTATCCCTAAGGCTTTAGTCAAAAACGCCTAAAATCGCTACAATTACTTGGAAATAACCCCAAAAAAAAATCAATTTACATTTTGTTATAATCTTAAGTTATAAATGATGTAATATTTAAAAAAAATTCGGTTTCTTTGGTTTATATTCAAAACAAAGTGAATGCAATTTTAAATTTTTATTGTAAAAATCAAACACTTGAGTTGTCAAACCATGCAAAATCACCTTTTCTGTCCCTTTTACTCATTCACAAGTCTTACAGCTTTAGAAAAATATTTAGACGTCACGTTCATCTTGTTTTTTACACCATGGTAACGAGTAGGGAATGAAAAAGGGAAAAAATTGAGGAGTAAATGCATATCAAAATCGGAAAAAATTCAAAAACTTCGTAGTAAACAGGATTATCTAATACTTAAGAATGCCAAAAATTCCCTAAAAAAACCCCTAAAAATATAAAACCCCTAAAAATCCCATTCCACTTTTTTCCCCTAAATTTAGGGGAAAAACCCCTAAGTTGGGCACACTGCAGGGTTCTAACCCCCCCCCCCCCCCCCTCATATGGTCCAAAGGTATACAAAAGAATTAATTGAAATGACACTATTAAGAGCCAAAAATTATAATTTTTCAATAACAACTGACGAAATTATAAAAATAATTAAAAAAAAAATCTTCAGATGTTAAAAAATACTATTTAAAATTTACTTTTAGAATCAAAAGTTCAACATTTTTAATAACAATTTTTAAACGAATTTTCTTTTAACAATGACAAATATTTTTCAATTATCTCCAATTAAATTTAAGCTAAGATTGAAATGCTTAACTTATTTTATAAATTGTAGAAAAAATTTAGGAAAAATATTTTTTAAAATTTTAAAACATTTTATATCCTTTCTCAAATTGGGAAAAATGGCGAATGTGAACTTTTGTCGTTTGTTTGGATACAATTCTAAAGATGTTTTATAAATTCTTATATAAATTGTATCCACCTTTATATCTAATAATTTTATGAAAAAAAAAAAATAAAAAAATTATTTAGTATTAGTCCGATGCATCCAAAAATTCTAAAATATATTAGGGGTATTCACGGCATGGTGCATTTGACCTTGTATTGTGCATTTTTGATAAAATTGATATTTGTAGTAAATTTTGTAAAACTACAAAAACAAAATGCACAGTGTGCAAAATACAATCCTGCAGCAAAAATACAGCGACGCAACCCTATTGTATTATTTGTAAATTTCGTTGTACAGGTTAACCCACTATAGAGTGCAACTATTTAAAGAGGTGAAAGGTGATGTCGAGTTAAGCAAAAAATCGTATGGGAGTGGGGGGGGGGGTTTATTTTCACACCATTTGGAGTTACAGGGTAAATTATTATTTCATGAGTTCGATGCACATTATTGTTTTTATACAAAAACAATTATATAGAAAAACATACTCACGGAATACTTAATAATAAGTATAATTAAAGTTAAATAATAATTATACTTATTAATAAGCAATAAATCGACCTTTCTAACGATGTACCAACGAATTCACCCGACTTATCCATTCATGAGTTGTGCTCGTGTGAATATGAAATAAATCCGTTGAAACTTATAAATTTCAAGTGTAATTTCACAAAGGTTTTTTGTACACTAGGGTGGACCCTAAAAATGTGTTCTTTTATTTTATAGTTTTTGTGTATGTGCTGGCAGTATCAAGGGCTCGCTGATTTCGAATCTGATGTTAGAATTACAAAAAGGTTTTCTTTGCCACTAGGGTGGAACTTAAATATTTGCTTTTTTTTTGTTGTATATTTTTTGTAATGTTATTATTTTAAAAAATTCATTTACACAAGGGTGAACCCTAAAATGTGTTGTTTTGTTTTATACTCTTAGTATATGTGCTAGCAGTATAAGAGGTCGCTGATTTCGAACCTGATGGTAAAATTTCAGAGAGTATTTTTTACACTAGGGTGGACCCTGAAAATGTGTTTTTTTGTTTTATACTCTTTGTATATGTGTTGGCAGTTTTAAGAAGTTGCTGATTTCGAACCTGATGTTAGAACTTTAAAAAGTTTTCGACACTAGGGTGGACCCTAAAAATGTGTTTTTTGCTTTATACTCTTTGCATATGCGCTGGTCGCTGATTTCGAATCTGATGTTAGAATTTAAAAAGTTTTTTAAAAAGTAGGGTGAACCCTAAAAGTGTGCAGTTTTGCTTCATACTCTTTGTGTATGATCGAGCAGTATTAAGGGGTCGCTGATTTTGAATATTAAGTTTTTTTAAAAAAATTTTAAAAATTAACAAAAATTTTCGACACTAGGGTGGACCCTAAAAATGTGTTTTTTGCTTTATACTCTTTGTACATGCGCTGGTCGCTGATTTCGAATCTGATGTTAGAATTTAAAAAGTTTTTTAAAAAGTAGGGTGAACCCTAAAAGTGTGCAGTTTTGCTTCATACTCTTTGTGTATGATCGAGCAGTATTAAGGGGTCGCTGATTTTGAAACTTATGTTTTTTTAAAAAAAAATTTTTTATAAAATTAAAAAAAATTTTCGACACTGGGGTGGACCCTAAAAATGTATTTTTTGCTTTATACTCTTTGTAAATGCGCTGTTCGCTGAGTTAGAATCTGATGTTAGAATTTAAAAAGTTTTTTAAAAAGTAGGGTGAACCCTAAAAGTGTGCATTTTTGCTTCATACACTTTGTGTATGATCGAGCAGTATTAAAAGGTCACTGATTTTGAATCTTATGATTTTTTAAAAAATTTTTTAAAAAATTAAAAAAAATTTTCGACACTAGGGTGGACCCTAAAAATGTGTTTTTTGCTTTATACTCTTTGTACATGCGCTGGTCGCTGATTTCGAATCTGATGTTAGAATTTAAAAAGTTTTTTGAAGTAGGATGAGCCCTAAAAGTGTGTATTTTTGCTTCGTACTCTTTGTGTATGATCGAGCAGTATTAAGGGTCGCTGATTTTAATTCTTAAGTTTTTTTAAAAATTTTTTAAAAATTTAAAAAAAATTTTCGACACTAGGGTGGACCCTAAAAATGTGTTTTTTGCTTTATACTCTTTGTACATGCGCTGGTCGCTGATTTCGAATCTGATGTTAGAATTTAAAAAGTTTTTTAAAAAGTAGGGTGAACCCTAAATGTGTGCATTTTTGCTTCACTCTTTGTGTATGATCGAGCAATATTAAGGGGTCACTGATTTTGAATCTTATGTTTTTTTAAAAATTTAAAAAAAAAAATTCGACACGAGGGTGGACCCTAAAAGTGTGTATTTTTGCTTCATACTCTTTGTGTATGATCGAGCAGTATTAAGGGTCGCAGATTTTGAATCTTATATTTTTTTTTTAAATTTTCGACACTAGGGTGGACTTTAAAAGTATGTTCTTTGCTTTATAATCTTTGTGAATGTTTTTGGCAGTATTAAGGGGTCACTGATTTCGAATCTTGCTAGATGGTCGATAATCTCGAATCTGATGTAAAATTTGAAAAAAGTTTACACTAGGGTGAACTCTAAAAATGAGTCTATTTGTTTTATACTCATAAGTAAGTCGAGTTTTCAATCCAACTTTTCAATCAATTTCAGCTCCATTCGAGGAACATGCTCAACACCTTATTGCGAAAATAAATTTTTTTATTCTAAAATATTAAATTATAATTTTTGATTAGATTTTTCATGCCTTAAAAAATTATATGAAATAAAAAAAAAAAATAAAAATATACAGATTTTATTTCGAAGTAAAAAAAAAACGTAAGGAACTTCGTTTCTGATGGGGGTCCCCCGACCGTACCACTTTTTTTATTGAAGGTTCCTTCACCATCAGTTGTAAATATCGAATGTTTTGTAAAATTGTATCACAAATACACCACATTGTGAATACCCCTATTGTTTTTATTGTCAAAATTTTCAGGTATGAAGTAATGAAGCTAAAAAAAAGAGCCTAATGCTATGTTCACACTGAGCGCTAAATGCGCATTTAGAGCATTTCAATTTGGATAATTTAACAGGAAATTATGGGCACAAAATGTGAACTAAAAATGTAAATCTGAATAAAAAAAGAATTTTTATAAGTAGTCATGGTGACAAATGAAAGTCACACTCAAGAATCATGATATAAGTAATTTTGTATGAAAAAGGTATTCTAAGTTTAAATTTTAACTAAACATTTTTAATTGAACCCTCCCCCTCCCTGTGGAAAATCTGGCTACGGGCTTTTTTGTTTTTATATTCGTATGTGTTCATTCACTTGTCACTATTTTTAACACTTTAAAAATTCTCTATAAAGCTATTATAATTCATGTTCAATCACAAAATATTTCCTTTATTATAAAATAATAACAGCATTCAACTAATTTTGTGTGTTTGTTTAATTAAGCAAAACAAGAAAACAAGTTGTTGAAGCTTAATTACTGTACCAGGTTTTGCTCAGAAGATTTTAAGCTTGAAATAGATGCTGTATATAAAAGTTATTGCTTCTGAAATCAAATATCTATAATATAAAACGTGCCGGTTTTGTTTTATGGAACTTTTATTGGTTAGATATATAAGCAAATAAGAAACAGCTGTATAATTACGACACTTCAATAAACATAGCTTTCAGAGTTGTAATATATTAGTACTTTTTTTATACGGAAGGCAACAATAAAATGTCTAAACTAGTGTAAAATATTAGGACAATATGACATTATGACATGATAGCACACCTTGTGAATACCCTAATTGTCTCAGCCTATGTATTTTATAAATACATATATGTGACCCGGTCTACGAAAAGGGACCTTCGGTGTAAAAACAAGTTTTCGAGAAAACAGCTGTTAAAGATAAACAAGTCATGAGATCAGTTTCGCTTCAGTTGTTCCCTTCTCTCTGTATCCCTACTCATCCTACCGTGTTTAAAGATATTCAGTGTTGTTTCTGCCATTAGAAAGAGCACACATTAGTCTATCCGAATCGCCAAAAAAGTGAAAAATTATATTTTCACACCGAAGGTCCCTTTTCGTAGACCGGGTCACATATTACGTTCTTGTGTTCCCTACACAAGCCACTATAGTTCTTTCTAAAAAAATTTTATGCTTGAGAGCAGCATAGTTTTACAATATGTCAAGTGAAATAGCAAACATTTATTTACATACAATTTATTTTATTACATTTTATTAAAATTTTTTAAGGTTTTTTATTCCATTACATTTTTTTTTATTTAATCTAATCTAATCTATGCAATCTTTCACTCTTTCGGCGAATTTCTTTTAAGCGACTAAGACTAATTTCTTTTAATAATTAAGAAATTATTCGATTTATTGTAAGTAGCGTTGATTTTTTTCTGTGTTTTTAACAAAGATTGCTATATTTTTGAATGGTTTAAAGAGCATACTAATAATTTTGGGTTTGCATGGAAACAAACAAACAAATTTTTATTCTGTACAATGAACATAAAGATAAATATAAGTCACTTAATATCATGACAGTGCTTTATTATGATAGCTTTTCGTTATTATTAAACATTTAATAATTGTATTCAATGCAATTTGAGATTAATTACAGTCTTCAAATGTTGATTTAGTGTTACTAGGGATAAAGGCACATGCATTTATTACAATTATTTGGGATTTTGAGAAAACAATTGAAATTAATGAAGTATTGTGCAGCTCAAATTCTGAAGTGTTTATACATGTACATTTGACATGTTCTCAAAGAATTCAGAAATAAATGTTTATAAAATATTTTGTAAATGAAATGCATTGAGAAAAGTAAAGAAAAAATGGTAGCAAAAGTTTTTAAGCAAAGCATACAATTTCCACTATTTTTATGTTCTTGAACTTTATGTCAAATAGTTATCTGTATTATTGAATTTATTTATATTGAAATATGAGCAAAATATAATCTAATGTTGAGTACGAAGCAATTAAAAAATGCTAAAGATTATTATGTATATGAGAGCTAATAAAATTAGTCAATTATTAGTAGAAGGATTATTTCTTATCAAGTGTTATGTTTGTTTTGAGTTCTTCGATTAGAAACTAATATCAGCACGCGTGTAAATTTCAAGCTTAATGTACAAGAAATTAGCTATATCAATGCAACTCAATGCAACTCCTTTAATAACTTTAACATGTCAGTGAACCAAAACTACCTTTTTGAATTTATTTATAAACCTTATCGGATAGAAAAGTACGTTTTCGGCACTCAAAAATGAGCCCTTTTGAATCATACTCCGGAATAAATTGTCTTTTTAAAACGATCCTTTTTTTGTTCTCAAATGAGTTTAAAAAACTCTTAAAAAAAGATAATTTTACGAACACTGCTTTTTAAATGTGATATATCACACCATCCCTGCAAACATTTGGAAGACGATTAAAAGAGAAGTTGATTTTGTGAAACACTTGCAATTACCGCGATCGTTGGAAGATGAATCGCTTTTCGATCGCTCAAGCGATGAATGCGCGACTCAAGATAAACCTACTAAATCTTCCTTCGTTTTCCGGTGATCGTTTTAAGATGACTTTTTTAATTATTTCCAAAATCGATAGTTAGAATATGAAGCAGGCTCTGAACAATTCTAAAAACTGAATTCATAGCAGAATAACCAGATAGATGCAATTCGGAGAGCAAAAAACGAGAGAGCAAAACATTGGCGTAACTATAATGTCACTATTGACAATTTATGTTTATTCGTTCAACCATAGGGATGTATAATTTACTTGTAACCGTATAAATCAGTTGAGTACCCAGATTTTATGTATGAACATGTAAAAAAACTAAGCATAAATCTTAAATATTTTATAAAATGAGCCGTGTTTTAAGATATAATGCATAATTAATTGTAGTTTGGCCTTAAATGAAGCCAATGAGAGTTTACTTTTAATATAATTTTCATTCGACTACTTATTTCGATTGTTCAGTAACCAATTTATTTATTACTATTTGTTACTATTTGTAAAATATATTTTGAAAAGTGAAATTGCTGTTGAAAAACATAAAATGTATTTATTGAAATCGACGATTGTTTGCTAATTTTATTGTGCTGGAACGGAAGATAACAATTGATGAATTATTTTCGAACTGTCGCGACCGGAGGAAGTTATAGGCAGTCCAGAAAAGCCATTGACAAACCTGAATAAATAAGAAAGTCAAAATTGATAACATTTTCAAAACAGCTCATTTTGACATTATAACTACGCCTTTGTTATTGTTTTGTTATCGGAGAGAGCATATTTCTAGTGCATCTACCCGGTTATTCTGCCATAAACTGAAAATAATCATATCAGCACTATTAGCTATTTATATAACGATATTTTTGTTGACCGATTTGACAAAATATGTCGCCTATAAAACAACTTAAAACGTTCAACAAAGACGCTTCACAACAAATCGCTAAGGAACCCTAAAAGCGATTCGTTTGCTACTCTTGTCGGCGATTCGTTAGCGACTCTTCCCAGGGAATTGCTTACGAACCCTACAGGCCATTTGTTTGTGAATCTTCCCGGCGATTCGCTGTTATGGCCTCAGCTGCTTAGAGTCGGCGATACCTGGATGACTCCCAAATGAGCTCGCCGGCGATTGTCTCATATTCCAAGTGATTCGCTAGCGATTCTTAGGCGATTGAAAATGTTTGTAGGAATCTAAAGCTGATATGAAAATATACACTACACTGCAAACATTTTCAATCACCTCAGAATAGCCAGCGATTCTTTTGGAAGATGAAATCTCATATGGGAGTCATCCGGGTATCACCGACTGTAAGCAGCTGAGGCCATAAAAGCGATTCGCCGGGAAGACTCGCAAACAAATGGCCTATACGTAGGGATGGCAAGATTAATCAAATAACTAACATTAATCGAGTATTTCTTCTCAATAATCGAATTAGTTGTCTCGAATATTCTGTTTCAATTAATCGGGCAATTAGTAGATTAATTACAATTGATTGATTTCGAAATTACGCTTATCTAACACATGATTTGCTTGTTTAACAGCGTTTTCATGGTACAAAAAAAAGTATCAAATCCAGTTTCAAATGTACCAAGCTTGCAATCTTGCTTTTGAGTAACAAATCTCGGACATTTATTAAAGTCATATTACTTGTTATATTAATATTATATTATAAATAATTCGTACTTGTGTATAAATGGCGCCCGTGCGAAGTGAAGTATGGAAACATTTTTCCAAAGTGAAAAATTCAGGTTTCGTGGTATGCAGATTACGCGAAAAACAATTGAAATATGCAAAAGAAGCTGATAGCTTGTTGTAAGTTTTGTTTGATTTTTATCGATATTTCAATTAATTTATTTAAGTAAATGAGCGATGTATACAACATATATTATATGCATCTATAGTAATAAAACTATCATTTTCTGTTTGTTTGTTTGGCCTTTATATAAATCTAAACGGCAAAACGGATTTCGCTCAAACTAACTATACATATTAAGTGCACTCCAACTTAAAATGTTAAATACTTGGTTTTTGCCACGCCCCCTCCGAAATTTTTAAACTAACGGTTACTTTGTTATTATAATACTTTTTAGTATAGGAATTTTTTGTGTATTTAATTTTAAAAAATTTGTGTTATTTTTACATCAAAAACACTTACATATCTTCAAAATTGGAGAAATTTTCAGTACAACGACTTTTTCATAAAACATCGTTGCCTTAGAATGAGAAAAAACGACATGAAAATCAAAGTTTGGTCTTTCGATGCAAATATCTCCGCTGTCCATTAATATATTTCATTCAAATTTTTTTGATCAAAAGTTCAATAAAATCGCTTAACAGAAATAGGTTGAACTATACCGTTAAGTTAGTGTATATATGTTTTATGATTATGTCAAAAAAGGTCCAAAATATTGACTTTTTACTCAAAAAATGACTCAAAAATTGTTGTTGTAAAAATGAAATCAATTAAAAATTGCACATCTGACTAACTTTTATATGACATATCACTTATTTGCAAAAATTCTTCCAGCTAAGCGCAAAAATTATTTTACATCAATTTTCTCTTTGATTTTTTTCGCGAAATTTAATTTCTCCAAAATGTTGTTTTTATATTTTGTACAAAAAAGTCAAGTCTCAAAAACAATTTATGTGAAAAATTACCCCAATATATCTTTTCAATCAAAAGTTATGGCTAAAAATCTATTTTTTTATACCAGACTATTAATAAAACTTAGTTTTGTGTTAAAATTCTCTATGTAGTTTGAACATCCCCATTTATCTCTAAGAATGCAGTTGTGTGTCTAGAGTAATAACGAAGATTTTGGATTATATAAAATCTTCCTTATAGTAATCTACTTATTTTTTGCCTCCCCACCAAAATTTTTAGTACAACGAATTTTCATAAAACATTAATAGCTTATAATGAGAAAAAATTATATGAAAATCAAAGTTTTTACTTTTAATGCCAATAACTCCGCTTGAGTCCCACCATAATTTTTATGTTGTTGAAAAGGTAATTGTGCTTGCTTTAAGATTAAGTAAATATAAAAATTCTTTTTAATTTTGTTTTGTGAAAAATGTGTTTTTCGTACCCCTTCTTTGAATTCAATTAGCTCACCGCAAGAGATGGAACCACCAACAACAAAAATTTTCCAAAACTTTTTTGGATTAATGTTCGTTCAATTACCGTTCTAACGGTAGCTTACAAATACAATACAACATGTTTTTCATTATTCCAGATTTTAAAAAACATTTAATCGAGAAGTGTGTGTTAAAATGTTTATATAAATGACTCTCGAGTAACACCGGATATATTCAATTTTCAATATTCAACATTCAATATTCAATATTCAATATTGATATTCAATATTCAATAAATCAGAAATATTATAAACAAGTTTGTTGTTTTTTTAATATTCAAAACAACAATAATCGAAAGTTCCGATTTATCGATTTAATGCAATTCTGTCAATATTTTTTTTGTCTTGCAATTAATCATAGGGTTTGTAAGAACGAATCGCCGAGAGCGATTCGCCGAAAAGATTCGCAAAGGAATCGCTTAAAGGGTTCGCCGGCTATTCTCCGGGAAAATTCGCAAACGAGTCACCTATAGGGTTAGCAAGTGATTCGCTATAAAGGGTCGCTAACGAATCGCCGAGAGGGGTCTTAAGCGGTTCGCTGGGAATAGTCTTAAATGAATCACCAAAAGAAGTCCTTAGCGATCGCGGGAAGAGTTGCATACGATATGAATATTTGCAGTTTGTGTGTTTTTCAGAATATTTCAATAATTCAGTTTTCAGAATTTTTTCAGTTTTCAGCCTGCTTCATATTCCAATGGGATTTTAAAATTTTTTGAAAATAATAAATAATTTGTACTTGTGTATAAATGGCGCCCGTGCGAAGTGAAGTATGAAAACATTTTTCCAAAGTAAAAAAACGCAGATTATGCAAAAAACAATTGAAATATTCGAACACGAGCAACATGATTCAGCATATTATACTCAAACATGCAAAAGAAACTGATGAGCTTGTTGTTTGTCTGAAATTTTGTCTGATTTTTATCGATATTTCAATTAATTTAGTTAAGTAAATGAGCGATGTATACTATTTATATTGTATGTATTTTTTTTATTGAAAAGTTGTTTGTTTTGTTAATATTAAGAACAACAATAATCGAAAGTTCCGATTTATCGATTTAATGCAATTATATCAATATTTTTTTTGTCTCGCAATTAATCATTTGATACATTAATCGAGTAATGAATTTTAATTGCCATCCCTTTCTTCAGGGTTTGTAAGAACGAATCACCGAGAGCGATTCGCCGGGAAGATTCGCAAAGGAATCGCCTAAAGGGTTCGTCAGCGATTCTCCGGGAAGATTCGCAAACGAGTCACCTAAAGGGTTAGTAAGTGATTCGCTGAAAAGAGTCACTAACGAATCGCCGAGAGGGGTCTTAAGCAGTTCGCTGGGAAGTCCTTAGCGAATGCGGGAAGAGTTGCACACGAATTGGATAAAGGGTACTTAAGCTATTCGCTGACAAGAGTTGCAAACGAATCGCTTTCAGGATTCCTCAGCGATTTGTTTCGAAGCGTCTTTGTTTAACTTTACAAGTTGCTTTATAGGGGATATTCTTTGATCGTGCTGATATGAATATTTGCAGTTTGTGTGTTTTCCAGAATATTTCAATAATTTTGTTTTCAGAAATTCCCAGAGCCTGCTCTATATTTCAACGAACGATTTTAAAAATTTTTAAAAAAGCCATCTTCCAATAATCGCCGAAATTAACAAAAGAAGATTTTGAAGATGTTTCTAAAATCGTACATTCATCGCTTGGGTGATCAAAAAGCGATCCATCTTTCAAGGATCGCCGGTATAAACGAAGAAGGATTTTGAAAATCTTTTCTGAATCGCGCATTCATCACTTGGGCGATCGAAAAGCGATATATCTTCTAATGGTCGCCGGAATGAACAAAGCAAGATTTTGAGAATATTTCTTAAATCGTGAATTAATCGCTTGGGTGAAGATTCATGAAACACATGAAGTTTCATTGATAACATTTTATGGACGATGGACAAGTGGGTGTGGCACCTTCAATACAACCCAAATTTGCGATAGCGAATAGCTTTTGAGTTATAGGTCGCACAGCCTCGGAATTAAGTATTTTTTTTTTAAAAGAAGATCAAAGAACCAGAGCATGCGCCTTATACAAACAAGGTTTGGTCTTTGAACTGAAAGGAAAAGGATAGACTATTTAGAGGAATTGATTGGAACCATACGTGAATTATTGATTTTGCGCATCAACCGTGAAAGACAATTTGAATTGCTTTTAACCGAGGCTAGTGTTATGCCAGCATTTTCAACCCTTAGTTGTTCCTGTCTTTTAATTCCACATTTTCCACAATTTTGCTGTGGATTTTAAGATTTCTATAATTCTTAAATGTAGGAAAGAACAAAGAAAGTGAAAAGTACCATGCCCGTGTTCAGTATTCAGTATTCGACCTCAGTTTACACATGAAGTTTCATTGATAGCATTTTATGGGCGCCGTACAAGTGGGTGTGGCACCTTCAATACAACCCAAATTTGCGATATCGAGTTGCTTTTGAGTTATAGGTCGCACAGCATCGGAATTCAGAATTCGACCTCAGTGTACACATACAGTTTCATTGATAACATTTTATGGGCGTTGGACAAGTTGGTGTGGTACCTCCCATACAACCCAAATTTGCGATAAAGCTTTAGAGTTATAGGTTGCACATCCTCGGAATTGAGTATTCGACCTCAGTTTACGCATAAAGTTTCATTGATAACATGTTATGGGCATTGGACAAGGGGGCGTGGCATCAACGCACAGGGTTTCAGCTAGTATATACATATTAATGTATATGTAGTGTCAGGCCTGTAGCCGGATCAAGAAGACAGAGGGGGCAGGCAGGCATGAATCTTGGGGGGAAATTTTTTGTTTTTTAATTTAAAAAAAACAATTTTTTTAAGGTGTAAAATGAATACCTTACACATATTTATTAAAAACAGTTAATTTTATAATATTTACATGGATTTGTAGATCTTTTTATACATGAGATTAATACATGAAAAATAATATAAAAATTAATTCAGGACTTTGTAATAAAATGAATGTAAAAATACAAGATTTATTTAAAGTGGCTAGAAATATAAGAAAGAGTAGCGAAATGGGCTAACATATGTATAAGACATTTTTTAAGTAAAACAAATAAAAAAATTGAAATAACCCGTTTGTTTATTCAGATTTATATATGAAGAACAAACAGGCATGTTTTGATTTAAATTTTTTTCTTCTTTAAATTTTTGCTAGAACTAGGATTTGCAGTTTTTCCTTATTTTTAAATTAATAAACATTCATCAATCATATACTCTTTTAGTATCTGTATCAAATTAATGCACAGCGTGCTACTCATTTCTAGAAAGTTCCTTTGGATGCGGGTTAAAACATTATTAAAATTCAAAAGTTTTTCATTGTCTGATTTGGCCAGGGGGAAAATGGTTGTAGTAGGGGAGTATTGCCCCCCTTGCCCCACCCTGGCTACAGTCGTGTATAGTGTACATAAAGTGGATTGAATTTGTTTCCTCTCTGATACTGGTTCACTGCTACTACGATTCGGCTATATACATTTTTAAATTTAAAAATTCAACGTAACGCGTATTTTACCAAAATCTAAAAAGAGTAAAATTTTGTATACATTTTCAAACTCATTTAAGAACAAAAAATAAAATGTTTTGAGAAAAAAATTAATTTATATTTTATTAGTTCACTCATATAAATTTTCAAAAAAGTATCAGTTGAGGTAAATTTCTGAACTCGATTAAGATTAAAAAAAAAACATGTTTATTATAATGTTATATGTATGTATATGATTAAATACGATAAAAAAATATATAGTTTAAGGAGTGTAATTGTGTAGAACACCGCCGTTGCCGGTTCTTGGCCGAAATGTGAAACTGTGGAGGGTTGCGTGAGGTTGATAGTCTCACCGAAAAGTGCCCTTACACAAGAAACGGAAAGAAGCCTCGACACAAACGACTCCCAATGATACGACCTTTGGCTTTCGAAAACGGACAATGATTGGAACATGGAATGTACGGACGCTCTCAGATCCCTTAAAACTATCCCAAGTTACGAGGCAACTGGATAGATACAATCTAGATACAAATGACACCGAAAGACCAACCAGTGTTGCATATTAATAGCCAAAAAATTCAAATACTGCCTCAAAAACTTCAATCCTATATCAGTGCGAATCATCACTGCACGCTTTAGCTCACTTTAACTTTAGCATTGAACAACAAGTTGAACTGTCAATTTAATAGAAATATTAATTAAAATAAAAAACCATACTAAAAATTTTTTTTTTCACTAAACAAAGAACTGTGAAACGCCAGGGATCTTCAAGTTCGAAAACAAACATTTCTTTAAAGAAATATCAACCCGAAAACGTTCGCAAAACGTTGGCTTACTGAGATTGTTTCTTATCAGTTCCAGAATATTAATAGAGGTCTTTTATTTTTGATTTGAACAATTTAAAAAAAAATTAGATACGAATTTTTACTTTCAACAAAATCAAGAAAAAATTCATTGAAATTCAAAGCATATGTAGCTCTAAAAAACAAACACGCTCTTTTCGCAAACAGACGCTTAACCTCTGCGCTTAGGTTGTGTTTTTTGTTTTTAGTTTGAGGAACGTGTATGCTGTAAGCTCCGAATTTAATCTTGCAGAAATATCTATTTTCTTAATCGGTGTTTTCTTAATATTTTTGCGCTATGACTAATAGAGAAAAACAACAATATTTGAACTTTGACTAATTTGTCATTTCCAAGTTTCAAAACTAAAATCATCTAATCATTGAACTAATTGTACAGATCGTGTTGTTATTTCTGAAAACTGGAGTTGCATTTATTTTTGCTGTTTTGCTAATTGGAATGAATTTGTAGTTATTGCAGGAAATATATGTCCATATGTCTACAAGTATATACTTAGCACAGATGTATTTAGTAATTGGGTGTGCATGTTCGAATCGTGTTAATGTTTTATTAATATACCTATGTTTCAAATAAATGTCGCGATAGTTGATTGCGTGTCACAAATTATCTTCCTGGTTATGTTTTTGTTTTTCAGCCGCATCGAAATTTGGCAGCATCAATGCAAAAACAGACATTTTTAATTAACTAATTTCACAGTGTGGCACCAAAAAAATAACTGCAAAAATCTCAATGGTTTTTGTTAGTAACTAGCTCTTACAACATACCCATTAAAGGATTTATCTGGGCTAGCTGAGATTAAAGATTTTTCCGAGGTCAAAAGCAACAGCCATCCATATCCATATCTTTCGCTTTATCTCCAAAACAAAATACAATTTTGATTTGAGACTTTCAGCTTCAGCATCACTAACCAAATCTGAGAAAAACTAGTGTTTTGAACTTTGAGGCAGTGTTAGACTCCTAGGGATAAGTAAAGAGGAAACCATGTTCAGAGCAAAGACATGGTTGAGACATTATTACTGCAATAATAATTTTTTTACTAAAATTATTGTACTATTTCTGCAAACACAAATTTTTGCCTTAATAAAGTCATTATTTACTAATGGTGGTATCAAAAATAACATTATAGTTGAAATCATAACATCATTGAAATGGTCAACATACTATGATTGACTCGACTATTAGTTGCAATAAAAATGTTGTAGTTCTGTCAATCATGATAAATGTGAATATTATTATTGAGACAAACATATTAGAATTTTGAATGTTTGTCTGAACTATTCTTTGATTGTTGGCAAATGAAGCAGAACATAAGCAAAAATCGAAAGAATTCATTGCGTCTGAACAGTTTGCAGGAAAAACATTCACTTCATTCAGACACAATAAGTTTTATCGATTCCTGGCTATGTGCCGTTTCGTTTGTCAGCTGTTCAATTATTTTGTTTTGTTTTAATTCGCCTTATCCTAAAAACAGCACGCAAAAAAGTGACATTTTCGACTTTGATCGTAGCAAACATGTTTCTATTTACCGTAAACATATTTCGCAATTCTGACCGTATTTTGTCTATCACACATATTTCCTTTTTTGTGACAATGCACTTAATGTACCATGTTTATGAATGGCATTAGTCAGGCGAGCGGTATTAGCGACTGTAGCCTACTGGTAGTGTGCGTGGCTCGTAAGCGAAAAAGCCGCGGTCCAGCTCGAACAGAAAATTTTACCAAAAAAATTTTTAATTGAATTAATATTTCTGTTCAGCCCAGAAGACAATGGCAAACCTCTGGAGATATCTTAATTATAATAGCTGTGGAAATTGGAGTGCATGAAAATAAAAAGAAAATAAAATTATTGTTTCAATAATATTCTGGATACTAAAAATAAATTCATAATATATGTAGCTGATTACCTTTATAATTTTGTCTTACTACTATTTTTTAATTTAATTACCAGTTTTACAACACTGTTTTTACTTTACTTTGAATTGCAATCATGTTTCTTTGAATTTGACATTTTCTTTATTCTTCCCTTTTCTCACAAAATCTCGTTCTGTGCACATGCATTTTTCAAGTGCTCCAACATAAATTTAACTTTAAGTTTTTATATCTTGGATTTAATATAATTTTAAATAATAAAGATTAGCTCTAGCAGCTAAATTGGTGACCCCGACTCACGCATAAATCATGCAAGACCAAAATAATCAAGGGATCGCACAGAACGCGGCCGCTGACGGTGCCCATATAGATGCTGTAGCAGCTCCTCGCCTCAATCCTCCTAGCATGACGGGCACTAACATCGAATCATATTTCTTGTCATTGGAATTTTGGTTTGCTGCTTCAGGCGTTGGACTGGATATGAGGAAATACAATATCGTGATGGCTCAGGTTCCGCCAAGTAAATTATGTGAGCTACGTGACATAATTGAATCGGCACCGCAGCAAAATCGCTATTAGTACATCAAAGAGAAGCTGATTGAACATTTTTCCGACAGTCAGCGAAGGCGTCTTCAGCATGTTCTCTCCGACATGCCACTCGGGGACATGAAGCCTAGTCTGCTTCTCAACGAGATGCGTCGAGTCGCTGGCAACACATTGGGTGAGACAGTCTTACTGGACAGTTCCTGACAGGTATCCGTTGCCCTTCCTACAGGATTTTGTAACAATTTTACAAGGTAAAACAATATTTTCCAAAATTGATTTACAAAAGGCCTTCCATCAGGTTCCCGTACACCCTGATGACGTGCCAAAAACAGCCATCACCACACCATTCGGTCTATTTGAATTTAAATTCATGACCTTTGGCCTTCGCAATGCCGCGCAGACTTTTCAGCGACTGGCGCATGAGGTTGTGCGCGGTCTGGATTTCGTTTTTCCCTATATGGATGCTTTATGTGTTGCGTCAACATCAATCGAGGAGCACTTCTTCCACCTTCGACTGCTTTTTCAGCGTCTTCAGCAGCACAGATTAACAATTTAATGTCGCCAAATGTGTGTTTGCAAGCCGTGAAATAGTTTTTCTTGGCCACCTCATCACTCCAGAGGGCATTCGACCGCTACCAGAGAAGGTAGAAGCGCTTACAAGCTACAAAAAACCAACTACTGTCATGGACCTGAAGCGTTTTTTGGCCATGATAAACTTTTACAGACGGTTTATTCCTCATGCTATTGAAGCGCAAGCGCAGCTGCTAGACATGTGCCCAGGGAATAAGCGCAATGATCGCACACCTCTACAATGGACAGAAAAAACTTCTGAAGCATTTGAGCAATGCAAACAGCAACTAGCGAGCGCGACTTTGCTAGCATATCCGCAAAAGAATGCCGAGTTGTCACTCTGGGTTGACGCTTCTGACATTGCAGCTGGTGCAGTATTACACCAAACCCGTGATGGTATCCTTGAACCACTTGGATTCTTCTCAAAGCGATTTGACAAGGCGCAACTCCGTTATAGCACTTATGACCGGGAGTTAACTGCCATGTACCTGGCAGTTCGTCATTTTAAGTTTATGCTTGAGGGTCAGAATTGCCACATCTATACCGACCATAAGCCCTTGTCATACGCATTTTTACAACAGCTTGACAAGGCAACGAATCGTCAAGCGCGCCAGTTAGACTACATCGGCCAAATTACAACGGACATAAGGCACGTGCTAGGAAAAGAAAACTTGACTGCAGATTTGTTTTCGAGAATATCTACTCTGGAAGCAGTCCCTCAACTAAATTTTGATGACCTGGTGGACGACCAGCTGATAGATAGCGAGCTGCAAGAAATTTTGCAACAGAATAGTTTAAATCATTCAATTGTATTAAAATCTTTTTCAATTCCAGCCAGTACAAAGAAGTTATACTGCGATGCCTCAACAGATTTGATACGGCCATTCATCACAAAGAAGTTTCGAAGAATATTCCTAGGAGCAACGCATAATCTGTCCCACCCTGGTGCTCGTGCAACCGCTAAACTGATGTCTCAACGCTTCGTGTGGCCAGGTATTCAAGCTGACAGCAGAGCTTTTGCTAAATCGTGTATTCAATGTCAACGTGCAAAGGTACATCGGCACACACGTGCACCTCTGGTACGTTTCCCAGCACCGAACAGTCGATTCTCGCATATCAACATCGATATTGTCGGGCCATTTCCGCCGAGCAATGGACAGCGGTATTGTCTGACAATCATCGATAGGTTTACGCGGTGGCCAGAGGCTCTACCGATTCCTGATATGACAGCGCAATCAGTAGCTCAAGCTTTACTGCAGGGCTGGATAGCTCGTTTTGGCGTGCCGCTTTACATAACGTCAGACCAAGGTAGACAGTTTGAGTCTACGCTTTTTGCTGAGTTGATGCACACGCTCGGAATACACCATCTTAGAACTACTTCATACCACCCGCAGGCGAATGGATTAATTGAACGCTGGCACCGAACATTTAAAGCTGCCATTTTGTGCCACAACCACAATCGGTGGGTAGACTTTCTACCAGCAATCTTGCTCGGACTTCGCACAACCTTTAAGGATGACATAAAGGCATCGCCTGCAGAGCTTGTGTATGGCACGACGCTTCGCATTCCTTCTGAATTTTTTGTGGAAAACACCAGCAACAAAACAGAATCGGAAGTGGTAGTGGAGTTACAAGAAGCTATGCGTAAGTTGCGTCCAAATGACACCGCCTGGCATTGTAAAGAAACAATTTTCATTCACCCGGAGCTCAGCGTTTGCAAGCACGCATTTGTGCGCAATGACTCGATTCGTCCATCCTTGTCGCAACCATACGATGGTCCTTATGAAGTTCGAGGCAGAACCAAAAATAAATTTTTCACAGTGCTCATCAATGGGAAGGAGGTAAAAATATCTATCGACCGTCTTAAGCCAGCATTTTACTTAAGCGAAGAAAATCAAATTGGTCAACACACCAACACATCATCTACAACATCACTGCCTATAACAACAAAGGTCACTCGGTCGGGGCGACGATTACATCTGCCAGTTCGCTTTCAATGAGCCACGCCTTTTCTAGCAGGGGAGTACTGTAGCTGATTACCTTTATAATTTTGTCTTACTACTATTTTTTAATTTAATTACCAGTTTTACAACACTGTTTTAACTTTACTTTGAATTGCAATCATGTTTCTTTGAATTTGACATTTTCTTTATTCTTCCCTTTTCTCACAAAATCTCGTTCTGTGCACATGCATTTTTCAAGTGCTCCAACATAAATTTAACTTTAAGTTTTTATATTTTGGATTTAATATAATTTTAAATAATAAAGATTAGCTCTAGCAGCTAAATATAGTTGTTGCAATCTTTCTATTTTCGACCCAATAAGAGAATAATGATTGTTTCAATAATATTTTGGTTCCTACAAAAAAGTCCTTTTTCTAAATATAGTTGTTGTAATCCTTTTATCATGATCAAACAATCGCGTCGGAAGCGAATTTCATCTGGGGGGGCAGTACAAATGGTGGTGCAAAAAAAGTTCACCAAAATTTCTTCACATGAAACATGAAGAAGAGAGAAAGAAGAGGAAAATATATAATACAAAAATATTATCGTTGTAAAAAAACTGATATTTTTAATAACTTTTCCTGTTAAATTGTTTATCTAGCTAAAAAAGTGGGGGGGCAACTGCCCACCTTGCCCCCCCGCTTCCGACGCCAATGTGATCAAAGAAAATATTATATGTTTAAGAATATGTTAGCAACAATCATAATCCGATTCATACTATGACCCTCTTAAAACATGGTTGTTGAAGCTATGTTTTTTCTCTTTGTGTAGCTATTTTGTGGACTGAGAAATTTGCAATATATATGTATAATCTGAAATATATTGCTTAGGAGATTAAAGATATTAAACGTGTGAATAAAATTTACTTGTTTAATGCAGTATTCTTGTGTGTAAAATTTTTCAATAGACCTGTTTTATATTGGGCTAGACTTAAAAGCAAGTTTTTTTAGTACAAAAACTTGCCAGTACAGAGCAAGTGTACTCTTTCCCCTTCGTCACCAAAACTCACGTAAACTCACCACGATTTGCCCTACGAACTTAAACTCTTGCTTTCAAGTCTTGTCTGAATGTAAGAGGTGTCCTAGCTTATATATTCCAGAATATCTTTTAAACGGATTTTTGGAAATTCGAATTATTTTAAGAGTTATAGCCATTTTAGTGTCGTCAGTAAGACTGCCTGAAACTTAACTTAAAAACATTAAACTCTTTTTTCTCGAAACTACTTTTTTCAACACGTTTGACACGATATCTTAAGTTGTACATGGAAAGAAAAAGTCAAGCATTCTGTGCTTTAATCAAGCAGATAGGCTATCAGTTTACACTTAAGCGAAAATTTCTCAATTCAAGCATTATTTTTCTAGAATTGAGCAAACTTAGTACATATGATATTAAAATAACAATACTCAATGCAAGCAACATTTGCTTAAAACTAAGAATATATTTTTTCCACATTCGAGTCTAATATTCACTTGAAATGAGAAAAATTTGCTTGATTCAAGTAAGCAATTGGCTGAAAATTAGAATAATTTGCTTGATTTGAAAAATTTATTTTCCTTGAATTGAGAACAATTTGCGTGATTCAAGTAAACAATTTACTGAAAACTAAAATAATTTACTTAGTTTGAGAAATTTATTTTTCCTTTAATTGAGAACAATTTGCTTGATTCAAGCAAACAATTTACTGAAAACTAAAATAACACCCTTAAAGGGTTTTGCAAAGTTAGCTCGCTTTTAAAAGATATAGGCATTGAAAGTTTGCCTCTTGCAGAGTATTTTTTAAAAATAAATTGCTCATAAGGGCGTTAAATTTTTTTTTAATTTATCATTCTAAGAGGTCTCCAAAGTTCCATAGGGTGGTCAAGATCTAGCACAAAAATTTTAGAAAAAAAAAAGAATGTCTCTCTTTCGCAAGGACAAAGTTGTTGTTACCGCCACTGCTTTATATCTTCTTGTATTCTCTATTCTTTTATGTATTTACCAAAACTTAAAATTTAAGTCAGATAACAATCAAAAGTTCCGTGCTATTTCGAGTGTACCTTTGGATTCGAATATCTCTCACACAAGACAATGAGGGTAGGAATAGAGAGTTGCATTTTGTTTGGCAAGATATTGTTAGTTAAAGTCTGAATTTACTTTTGCTTGAAGACATATGTAGTTTTTCTTACATAAAGCAAAGCAGTTTTAGGTCGTTATTTTTTACTATTTTTCTCAAAAAACAACTTTGTCCTTGTTGAAGAGCAAGACATTCTATTTTTTCTTTTTATTTTTTCTCAGATCTTGACCACCATGAAACTTTTGAGACCTCTTAGAATGTGAAATTCGAAAAAAATTGTAATTTGATACGCCCTAATGAGCACTTTATTTATAAAAATACTCTGCAAGAGGCAAATTTTCAATGCATATATCTTTTTAAAGCGAGCTAACTTTGCAAATTCCTTTTAGGGTTTTCTTACTATACACTAGTAATAGTACTATCATCCTGTGTTATCCGCTTTTCCGTTAGAAAAACGTGTTTCACAGTGTAATTTAATTAATTTGAGAAATTTATTTTCCTTCAATTGAGAACATTTTTCTTGATTCATGTATATAATTTACTGAAAACTAGAATAATTTGCTCGATTTGCACAAAGAAACAACACTTAGGTTGCAAACAGAGCAAGCGCCGAAGCGGGCAGGCAGGCAGGCAGGCGCAGGCAGTGCCCTGCGAAGAAACGAGATAGATATAACTTTTTTCTCGCTTGTTCACACAGTTTTCCTGCGCCTGTCTGCCTGCCTGTCTGCTTCGGCACTTACTCTGATTACAACCTTAGTCTGCGGACAGAGTAAACGCTGAAGCAGGCAGGCAGACAGGCAGGTTTGCTTACTTGTCCCAGTGCGAGAAAACTCGCTTCATACGATTTCATATAAGCCTGCTCGAAGTGTGCAGAGTGGAAGCAGGCAGGTCAGATCAGATCAGATCAGGTTGTTGCGAGAAACCTGCGCCAGCCTGGTAACTGAATTTGTTCTTTTTGTGTTTTTTTTTGCAATTTTTCAACTAAACTGCGTTTTTTTATCTTTCGAATACAATACCAATTACAACAAAAACATTCAACAACAACAACGCGTTGAACGAAACAATCAACAACAGCAGCTACCGCACGCACATGTTTATGTGAGTGAGAGGGTTATTTTTGGTGGGTATTGACAAATTTGGTTAACGTCGATTAAGATTGTGTTGTTGTTGGTGATAAGTTGTACACGCAAAAATGATAGATTGAAAGACTGGGCAATTGTTGGGCATGCAGGAAACAAAAGAAATGCATATAAAACAAATATAACAAAAACAAAATTAAATTGCTTGGTTTTGCAATTTTTTTAATATTTTGAACAGTAAAACCAGGGTCTATTATGTTGGCAGCCCTCAAATTCCAAAATTTTTGTAATACAAAAATCAAAAATAATTAAAAAGCATTAATTTTAAAGTCATGTGAAATGAGATATAACGTTTTTATGATTTTTGTTCAAAATGCCAGAAACAGGAACTTTGTGGATTTTTGATAAAAAAATCAAGTTTTACCAGCTATAACTTTTTTCTTAGGATTTTGGTTTTTTAACTTTGTGCACAAAATAGCTCAAGACTATGCTTTAAGCATTATTGTTATTGGGTAACATTTTGCATTTTTGAATTTTTGCGAATTTTTTTCGTAAAAGTACTCAAACTTGAGACTTTCAAAAAGGTACACTTCTAATAAAAAATTTCATAACGAAAAAGTTATTCAAATTAATGACACAATTTTTTGTATTAATATTAAGTGTTGTTTCAGAAAATTGTTTAACAACATTTCATTGCAAATTTTTCAAAATTTGGATTTTTACGATTTTTCTTATTACAAGAAAATATAATTTTTTCGAAAAGTAAAATATCACAACTCTGTTAATTTTTATCCGGTTTTTCCCAACAATGACACAATGTAAAGGTATTTAAATTTGCTATTGATTAAAAGTATAAACTTATTTAATCAGTTTACAGAATTTTAATACACATTTTAATGACGAAACACCTCATTTCGCCCTTAATACCAATGTAATGAGATTAAATTGCAATGAGCTTTGCTTTATCGGTGTCCAATTTGGATAAAATTTCTGTAGAGTTATCGTATCGGCCATTGGAACATTTCTAGCCACCTAGGAAACGACAATTTTAGTTTGAAATTCTCAGTGCAATTCTGGGCTGGCCTAGTGGCACAACATATCACACATCCTCTTCAAAACAGTCACAACTCAAAATGTTTACGAATATTCTTTTTAGTGTAAGACTATTTGTAGTGATAATATACATCGGCTATCTTAATTTCGTACACATATTCTTAGTCTTTAATTAAAACAAAATTGTTTTGTCTCTTTTTTTTTGTATGGAGTCCCTTGAAAAAAAAGCTTCGCTTCAAAAAAAAAATATTTTTTGCTCTTCCTGAACATACAATTTTTTGAGTTGTATCTCTTTTGAAGAGAGTGTGCTATTTATGTATAGAAAATCAATAATTTTTTATTTTCTGAGCAGGTACCTGCCAGCGCCTGCCTGCCTGCCTGCCTGCCTTCTCGCATCAGCGTTTACTCTGTCCGCAGACTTACGCATGCTTTGTTGGCACACATTGGCAACAGTGATCTTGAACGTAGATTTCGTTGCCTAGCGACTCGTTAACAACAACTTCAAGATTTTCATGATTGTTGTAATTCGCTGAATTGTTCAAAAGCGTCAACTCTGCGTTTGCTTAAATTAAGAAAATATTTTCTTGATTCAAGTCTTGTTCCAGGTTCTAGAATCAAGTATCTTATGCTTGTTTCAAGCTGATGCTTATTTTGCTCAATTTTGGCAATAAATGCTCGATATAATTGTTTTTTTTCTAATTTTAGTTTTTAATGCTTGATGCAATTAATGCTTTTTGAGCAAACGAGACTTAATTTTAAATTTTCTTATATCAAGTAAAATTTTTGCTTAATATAAGAATATTATTTCCCTCCATGTAATGGACCGATTAACTGAAAATTTTGTGTCGGCCTTTTTTATATATCCCTCTAGGACCATTTTTATGAGAAACACATTTCATCTATTTTTTTATAAATTTTTATGTGTTCGAAATGCCAAAAACAGGCACTTTTAGAATTTTTGAAAAAAAAATCAAGTTTCAAAAGCCATAACTATCCGAATTTTGGTTTTTGTAATTTTTTGTAAAGACTAAACTATAGCCAACCGCGAAGTCGTTCTTAAACAATTTGTAATTTTTGGATTTTTTTTGAGTTTTTTTTTTATAAAAATACCCAAACTCGAAATTTACAAAATGTTACATTTCTAGAAAAAAATTTCATAACGACCAAGTTATTTAACGAAATCACATAATTTTTTGAATTTGTATTAAATTTTGTTTCAAAAAACATTTCTATAGCAATTTGTTGCAATATTTACAAATTTGAATTTTTAAGATTTTTTTTACTACAATAAGAAAAAAAAGTAAATTCATCCATTCAGCCCGCCCCCACCTTGCGATCACTCCAAATTTTTCATGTTGGCCGCTCTTTTAGCTCACTTGTAACAATGGCCGCATTCAGCGCAGACAACAGTTAGCAACTGTTGTGTAAAAATTCGCTGAATGGTACAAATTTGGTAGCACTAACTAAAACTGATAAAGTAGCGAACGCCTTTTAATCGAGCGAACAAATTCTATGCTACATGAACACAACTGTTTGCTTTACTGTCAGATGCTGTTACTGACGCTGTTAAATTAATAAATGCAGAAAGAACGCAGCAAATTTAAGTGAAAAACCTTTGCAATTGAATTAAATTTACATAAAAATTAAATTGAATCTAACTTCTGACGTGTAGAGTAGCAACAAATACAGAGAAAAACATCGTGAACTAAGGTAGCGCTACCATTACAGTTCACAACAGTTGTCTGCGCTGAATGCGGCCAATATCAACAATATACCAACTTCAATATTTCCGTGTGTTGTAATTCAAGGAATTGACTTTGTTGGCGCATCGACAGCAAGAAAAAATATGCATAGCATTGTTGCTGTTTGTTGTTATTGCTGCTATGAGTATTTTGTTTGTATTTTCTCGTTCGTTTCAACACATGTTGTTGAATAGGAAAACGTAACGCTTGAGTATTTTGTTAACACTCAATTTCTGTCCTTATAAAATTTTCATAATAGTGGCTATAGGGCAGTTCACGATCTTGTTGCATCGTTGCAAATGCAAAATAAACAGTTTTTACAAAAACAAAAAGCATTGAAAAGCTTTTGCAACATATGCTTTCTATTTTTGTAAAAGCTGTTTATTTTGCATTTGCAACGATGCAACAAGATCGTGAACTGCCCTTATATATTAAATCGATTTTTAAGGAGTTAACTCCAAAATCATCTAATTTTTTAAAGTTTTTGCAACAGCCGCAACAATAATTTTATTTTTTCATAAAAAAAATAGTTTGTGTTTTTAGATAATTGTCAATCAATCCATTGTCAATAAAATACTTAAACAATTTTTTCTTCATTTTGCTGATATTGATTATTTAAAAGGGATTACACATTATGGAACTTGTTCGTCAAACGGCGGCCACGTTTGAACCAATTTGATAGTTCAGTTTTGACAGTTTGTCGAACCTGTTGGCTTATTGGCAACAATTTTTGTTTTTCTCCTTCAAACCAAGGTTGTGAAACAAAATTATGGCGAAAAGCAACAAAACTTCTTCGCTTGTTTGATGAACGCGTTGCTTTAATTTGGACGCTACCTTTTTTGAACTTGAAAAATTTAGACCCGCCATTTTGTTTGAAGAACAAGTTCGCTAATGTGTAAGCTGCTTATTGCTTTTTTGTTGACAGTTATATTAATCGGCTTTCTTATATTTTTAGGTAATAAATAAGAAAAAATAAGTAAGTTTACGAGCTTATGTTGAAACCCTTTTTACCTTTTTTAACCGAATTCAAAAAGGAGGAGGTTGGTTGGTTTTTTGTTTTTTTTTTAAATGTGTGTACATCGATAACTCCTAAGGTATTTGCCCGATTGCCACAACTTTTTGTCAACAGATAGAGATATAGGACGCGGAGATGCCTGTCGGTAAAAAAGTGGGCGGTATTCAACACAGGGGAGTGGCAATATAAGAAAAACTTTGTGTTTCGAATAATATTAACACTAGAGTACTGAAATTTAGTACAGGCGTAGGCACAATTATAAAAATTTATGTTTAAAAAAGTGGGCGTTATTCGATAAAAGGCGTGGCAATATTAGAAAAACACTGTAACTAGAATAATATTGACACTAGGGCACTGAAATTAGGTACAGGGGTAAGCATAATTATGAAAATGTACTGTGAAGAAAGTGGGCGTTGTTGGACAAAAAGACGTGGCAATATAAGAAAAATACCGTATCTCAGATTATATTAACACTAGGGTAAAGGAAATTGGTACAGGGGTAGGAACAATTTTATAAAATTATGGTCAAAAAGGTGGGCGTTATTCGTAACTCGAATAATATTGACACTAGGATACTGAAATTAGGTACAGGGGTAGGCATAATTATGAAAATGTGCGGTCAAGAAAGAAGCCGTCGTTGGACAAAAGGGCGTGGCAATATAAGAAAAATATTGTTTCTCAATTAATATTGACACTAGGTACTGGAAATCTGTACTGGGGTTAGAACAATTGTTATAAATTACAGTCAAAAAAGAGGGCGTTGTTTAACAAAGGCGTGGCAATATTAGAAAATCGCCGTAACTCGAATAATATTGACACTAGGATGCTGAAATAGGCACATAATTATGAAAATTTACAATCAAGAAAGTGGGCATTGTTGGACAAAAGGGCGTGGCAATATAAGAAAAAAAACTGTTTAACAGTTAATGTTGACACTAGGGTACGAAAATTTGTTACAATAATGGGAAAATTTGTTATGATAATCTCTAAAGAGGAAGAAATAAAAACTTTTTAACAAAAAAAAAACCAACTTTAAAGCCACTACAAAGTAAAAAATTGCTTTTCACATTAATTCTTAGTCAAATTTGATAATTTTTATACCCCCACGTTTAAAAAACGTAATGGGGGTATATTAATTTTGTCACTCCGTTTGTAACGCCGATAAGGAGGCGTGGCCGGTATAGAAAAGTATATACAGTGGTGGTCACGAATTTAGCACACTTAAAAAAGTAAAGTGAATACTTATATTTTCCATTTATTTGTTGTACATTTTTAATTAACTTTTTTTTAGTGTATATATTATGTCTTCTTTATTTCTTATATACTTTTTCTTATAGGACTTAAAATCAAATAAAAATTAAAATAAGCATTTCGACTTGGTCATGAATTTAGCACACGAACGAAAAAATGTCTAGGATGAAAAATATAATCAAAATTGATTGCATAAAACTCAATATTTCGTAGGAAATCCCTTATTCTTAATTACTGCATCTCATATCCTTGGTAAACTTTTGACCAAAGCCTCACAACGGTACTTTGGAATACTTTACCGAATCCTTTGGATTTCTCTAAACAAATATGACAAATTTTTTGATTTTACTGTTAGTATTTGCTGCTCGACATCCCTCCACAGATTCTCAATCGGGATTAAGTCCGATGATTGCTATGGCCACTTCAAAATATCAATATGTTTGTCTTCCAAGCAACTCTTAACTATGTGAGCACTGTGTTTTGGATCATTTTCCTGCATAAAACGCCAATAAAGTGGCAAATTATCCTCTTGAAACGGTATCATGGTATTGACAAGTACGTTTTTGTAATCGTGCTGATCCATTTTTTGGTAAATTTTAACAATCGGACAAACTCCGTACCAAGAAAACGCCGCCCATACCATAAAATTTCAGCCACCCTGTTTAATCGTCTTGAGCGTGTACTTTGAATTATGTCGCATGTTTTGAGGACGCCACACATATTGTTTGCTGTCAGATGCGAACCGGCAAAACTTTGATTTATCCCTCCAAAGCACATTTTTCCGAAAATTGGTTGACTTTTTAAATATTCTTTTGCAAACGCAAGACTGCATTTAATATTTTTTTTCGACACATGTGGTGTTTATTGGGCTATAAAGCTACGGAAATTGTTTTCATTCAAGCGTCTTCTTATGCCTTTTGAGGATACATTTATGCCATATTTTGATGAAATTTCATTTTAAATTTTATTTGAGGTCTTAAAAGGATCACTAAGTGAAGCTCTATAAATCAAATGGCCCTCTCTTGCTATTGTTTTTCGCGCTCTTGGTCGCTATTTTAAATTTTTAATGCTGTAATACTGCTCTACATGTTGTAATGCGTTATATAATAACTTTCACGAACATCTAAGAAGCAGTGCAATCTCTGAAACTGTGCTTCCACCATTTTTCATTTGCTGAATCAAATGCCGCTGAGCCTCTGAACATCAGTAGCCTTTCGCCATAACTTTCTGCAATTTTTTGTTAGAACTCAAATAGAAACTTAATAAATTTAGTATATCTTACCAGTAAAGTTTAATTAACGAAAATAAAATATGATATGGAACAGTAATTCTAACCTGTGCTAAATTCGTGTCCAACATTTAAACCACATTGATTCATACTACTTGAAATATGTCAGAGAATTTAAGAATAACTAAGAAACCAACTAACGGTACATAGAGTTAACTCCATAAACAATACTCAACAAAAAATATTTGATTACAATTCTCAAGCTAAGATGTAAAAAATTTCAAATTAGAGTTACTAACACAGTGTGTGCTAAATTCGTGACCACCACTGTATATTCCTGATCAGCATCACCTCCTGAGTTGATTTAGTCATATCCGTCTGTCCGTCTGTCCGTCTGTCCGTCTGTCCGTCTGTCCGTCTGTCCGTCTGTCCGTCTGTCCGTCTATCCGTCTGTCCGTCTGTCCGTCTATCCGTCTGTCCGTCTGTCCGTCTGTCCGTCTGTCCGTCTGTCCGTCTGTCCGTCTGTCCGTCTGTCCGTCTGTCCGTCTGTCCGTCTGTCCGTCTGTGTCCACGATAGCAGCCGTAATTTTTGAGCTCATAACGAAATTCAAAATATAAGCTTTTTATACAAAAATAGAGGTCAATCTGAGACCAATCTGAGACCAACAAAAATAGAATCTGAGCAAAATCGGATGAAAACCACGCCTACCTCCAATACAAAGTGACTTAACCAAAACGGTAAGATCTCTTTAAATTCCACAAAAATCAATTTAATGACTTCAAATTTCGCTCAGTGTCTTAAATATTGAATATTTATTTTTTGTATTAAATTTGTAAAAATCGGATGAAAACCACGCTTACCTCCCATACAAAGTGACTTAAGCAAAACGGGAAAATCTCTTTAAATATATTTAACAGCTTGCTTAAGACTTTATATATGCTCTAATTCGGCCGTGGGGTACTTTAACTTCGGCCCAGTCGAAGATAATTCCTTACTATTTTTATATAGTATTAAATTGGAAATCCTATTATTATAATTTTTTTTTCTGTTTGTATTATTCTCATAAATATATTAATTTCTCCATGAATAAAAAAACTTTAAAGTCGGCGCTTATATAATCAGACTTTTATAAAATAAACGCCCCGGCTTTAAATGTTTTATATTCATGGAGAAATTAATATATTGGGGGTTGGAATTAATTTTAAAGGTTTTTTCGGTTTTTGAGCATTTATTTAGAAACAACGGTACAATGTATATCATTCAAAGTATTGTCCATCGTTAGCTACAACATTTTCCCATCTTTCTGGCAGCATATGGATTCCGCGCCGGAAGAACGATTCGTCTTTTGAGGCAATCCACGAATCGACCCATTTTTTGGTATCCTCGTAAGAAGTGAAGCGCTGCTCAGCCAAGCCATGCGTCATCGATCTGAATAGGTGGTAGTCGGAAGGGGCTATGTCTGGGCTATAAGGCGGGTGGGGTAGCACATCCCAATTCAGCACCTCCAACGTTTCCTTGACGGTTCTTGCAACATGTGGCCGTGCGTTGTCATGTTGAAAAACCACTTTGTCGTGTCTTTTGGCATATTCCGGCCGTTTAACCTTTAATGCTCGGCTCAATTGCATCAATTGTTGTTGGTAGCGTTCCCCAGTGATGGTTTCGTTAGGTTTTAGCAGCTCATAGTACACGACACCCTTCTGATCCCACCAAATACACAGCATAAGCTTGGCGCTTTGTCTTCCGTATCAAAATCACCACTTTTAAACCGACGGAACCAGTACTCACAAGTAGAAATCGATGGAGCATAGTCCCCGTAAGCCTCAGTAAGCGTGCGTTGTGCTTCAACCGCTTTTTTCTTCATATGGAAGCACAAAAGTAAACCTTCCCGCAAATTGCGTTTTGTTGGAACGAAAGTCGACATGTTCACAGAGAAAAAAAATATATGTTGTGTACACTTCAGTGGAATGACACATACTGAAAAATGAAGCTTAGACAATGTGCTTTGAAATGAATATAGTCACAGGTGTGCCCGATGCGATCTATTGATAGTTACGCCATCTCTTAGAAAACCTTTAAAACTAATTCCAACCCCCAATATTTATGATGATAAAACAAAACAGAAAAAAAAATTATAATAATAAGATTTCCAATTTAATACTATATATAAAAAAATTATAAAATTTGACCAAGAATTCATGTAAAAAGTAATTTAAAATTATTTTTTACTTTGTAGTGGCTTTGAAGTTGTTTTTTTTTTGTTTTGTTAAAAAGTTTTTATATTGCTCTATATGTTACAAATTACAAATTGTTCTTGTCTTGTTGTATTTAAGGTCAACAACCCTTAAATGGAATGTTTCACTTCTATTCAAATAAATGCATCGCAATTTTTTTCAGTGCATTTGTTATGCAATGTATTCAATGTGCGTTTTTTTTCATATAAACAAACGATGCAAGAGCGACATTTTGGCAAGAAATTGCTTGTCGAAAACTATTGTCGATAAACTATTGCCGATTTTTCAGTCACTTTGTTTAATTTCAACTATTAATAAACTTGAGTTGTGAATATTTTTTGGCTCATTTAGTATTTGCTTTATCTTAATTATTTGCTACGATTGCAAATTGTATTTAAAGATCTCAAACATTATTGCGAACTCTCTATTGATGTTACCTCAATTGGAAATTGATTTTATTTGCACTAATTTTCTTTATTTGTAAGAATTTTTTTGCGCTCTATAGGTTTATGCAAGTGACATGGGGGTTAAGTGACTTTAATTGCAAAAAAGTAAAAAAAAAATTAAAATATTTGAATGCCATCAATTAATTACGCGACAAATGTTGACAAGTTATAAAAAATATGAACACAGATTTTTCACTTTAACAAGAAATAAATGAGATATGATAAGATAAAGGTAAAGGAGCGTTGAATATTTAATTATTTAATAGTTTATTATTGATAAATAGTAAGTATTATTACTTATTATGATAAATATAATAAGACATTTATTATTGATATATTTTTTGTAGTTTTACATGAAATCTCTAAAAACCGAAAGTGTGGTAATTTTAAGTAGCTCAATGATATGTTTAACAAACGGGGTTTTTTAAGTTCCATAAACAACTGATCGGTTGCCAGCTATTTTCTAATTGCAAAAATGGAAGATGCTCAAAATGCAAGTTAAACTTTTTACGCCATATAATAATAGAATATACCAAATTGGATAGTTTATATATTTGCATAGCAACAAAAAACAACTTATAGTGGGAGCTTGCCAACAACAAATTCTATTGTAAAGGGTGTTCATAATTGTGGTTTTCAACTATGGCAAAAAAACCACAATTCCACACAATTGTGAATACCACAATGTTAATAAACACAAAAAAGCTTAAATAATATTAATGAAAGAACAAAAAATATAAAAAAATAAAATACAGAACAGTTTAAGGTATTATTCTACATATAAATGTTGACAATTTTTTTTTAGACACCGTCTTCATGTTTTTTTCTTGTGTTTAACCCTTAAACAGCTGACTGTTTACTGTTTCCTATTCCGGCGGACTGGTTTACATTTGTAAGCCCATATATAATACTCATTCGCAGCCTGCGCAGCAGAGAACTGCACAAGCCTGCTTGAAGTCTATTTCAAGCGCTTGCTTAAAATACAAGTAGCTTGAGCTTGATAATTTTGAATCAAGCATAGCTTGTAATTGAATATAAATAAGCCCACGCACAGCTTGCACCTATTCTAGCTTACAAGCGAACGGCACGAAGTTTCAGGTAATGGAAAGCGTGATGCCTTCGGCAAAAGCTTGTAAGCTCGCAAGTATCCAAATTATTGAATTAAAGCAAGTATCCAAAAAATTCAATGAGCTTCTTTAGAGAGAGCTTAAGCGTAATAGGACTTTTAAGGATTCTGTGGACTCCGTGGTGTGAAGTTTTAGGGTAAATGATTTCGAAGATGCTGTCAAACTTTAAAATTTAAGATGGCGGATAGAGTTGCTACCTAGATTTTTTTTATTTTTGCGAATTCTTGTAATTTTGAAATTCTGACAACGGATTTTATTTCAAATATATTGTCACAGTTTTAAAATTTAAGATGGAGGTTAGGGTTGCCACCTAATTTTTTACCACAGTATTGCCACCTAATAATATTTATTTTTAAAAGTTTTACACATCATTTATCAGTATTAAGGGGTCGCTGATTTCGAATCTAAGGTCAGAATTTTAAAATTAAAGATGGTGGATAGGGTTGCCACCTTTATTTTTTGTAGTTTTATGAATTTGGGGCTGGCAAAAAAAAATGGTACACCAAAAATGGGTCGCTGAATCCGAATCCGTCGTCAGAATTTCAAAATTATAAAATTTTGAAATAATAGGGTTGCCACCTAATAATATATCTTTTCAAGAGTTTTAAACGTCATTTATTAGTGTTAAGGGGACGCTGATTTCGAATCTAAAGTCAGAATTTTAAAATTAAAGATGGTGGATAGGGTTGCCACCTTTATTTTTTGTAGTTTTATGAATTCGGGGCTGGCAAAAAAAAAGGTACACCAAAAATGGGTCGCTGAATCCGAATCCGTCGTCAGGATTTCAAAATTATAAAATTTTATACAATAAACCAATGGCCAGTAATATTGGCACTAATGTAGTGCAAGCACTCGTCAAACCATATTATGGGTATTCACGGGTTAATGCGAAACGCAGTTGCGACGATGCGAAAATGCCAGATTGCGAACTTTCGCATCATTCCAACAACAAACACATTGGAAGCAATTTCGCAACTCTTCTTGAATTACGCACTGCTCAAACCAATTGCGAGAACGCACAAGCAGTGATGCTAAACAGATGATTCATGTTTTGGTTGTTTTCGAACGTAGTTGCCACCTGGGTAGAACTTTCAAAAGGTTAAGTTTGTACGTAGATTTTAATAATTTTTTATGATTTTGAAATAAGGTGGCAATATATTTACTGTTCATTCGGCATTTAACTTTAGTGCATAATTAAGTTGCAATATTGATGTTCACGAGTTAGTGCGCAAATTATCTTGCATTATCACACTCTTGCAATTCGCAACAACCCGTGAATACCCCTATTGTAGCTCTGATCGAAACATCACTTTGGACAGAAAAGTGTGCGAATCTGTGTTCGCCTTTCGTCTAGACGTCACATTAGTCTCTTACTGCCCAAAGCAATATTGGGTATAGCAAGTTAAATAATTTTTAAATAATTATTTAATAGTAAGAACATATTTAATAGTTCTTTAATATAACTGTTAATAACAGCTGTTAGTTTGGATATTTTTCCAGTGTCACTTGCAAGCTTGCTTAAATCCTACCAATTTGAGTGCGATAGCTTCAGCGTTTATTGCTTTAACTAATCTGTTTAGTGCGTAGTTCCCATTTTTCTTTACAAATCAAAACTGCGTCATTGTTCACGCTAAAAGTTTTCATCCCTCAGCGGGATAACACTTCTCAAACGCACAATTATATCGTAGAATTTTGAGCTTATGGCAACTTTAACCGAAGCTGTAGCACGTGTGGCAACAACGTGTGGTTATACTGCGTACTATAAAAACATTGTCAAAATACACTTGATATGGTTTTAATATTGCAGGGTGGCAGGGCGAAATATGTACAGAGAATTGCAGAGCATTGTTTGTTTGTACAAAAAATGCTACTTGGAAATTATTTTTTAAATTATTAACAATTGAAAAAAAAAACGAATCTTTCCACAGCTTTAATTTTATTTGTTATCAAAAAAGATAAAGTTTATTTACTTAAAAATTGTGAAGGAAATAAATAGTATCTACAAAAAAAAAAAAAAAATATTGATTTGTTGTATATCTTATCGAAAAATGTTATTTAAAAATGCACCAAATGGTGTTTCTAACAATTTTTTTGATAAGATTTAAGGCACAGTTTAGCGTTAAGTACCAAGTTACATAAATATAGCATTTCGTCATTTATACACAGGAAAAAGAAATAGAACGAAAAAAGCCCATAACAAATAACTAGCTGAAGTTGATTAGAGATAACATATCGAAACAATATATTGTGTTCCTTTACAAAAACAAATAGTGACACAGTGCAAATGTGACAAAAAAGTCAGTTCCGTAAAAATATTGTCAAAAAGACTATACTACTAAACATTTTTTTTTTTTTTAGAAATGAAAGTAAAATACACGTGTTTCCTCGTGTTGTAAAGATGTTACATGGGCTGTGGTATGGGCTTTAAGTTAATAAAAAATGTAGTCTATTTCACAGAACTAAACAAAAATTGTATAAAATGTTTCTAAAATGTTACAAAAATTTATTTAATGTTTCTAGTTACAACACTGCTTAGAATATAAGAATTTTTTCGCTCGGGTCAGGAAACTCTGCAGTTAGTTTTTTCTTTGTATCTGTTGCATGACGTGTCAATGCGTATGTGCATATTTTTTGATTTTAAAAATACGAAAATGCTAAAGTTTTTCAAAGATATGTGCCTATTTTAAAATAAATGCTTGATTAGCTACTTTGTGCCTAATAGTTTGGCGTCAGGGGCGTAACTAGCGGGGGTAAACTATCCTCCTTACTTTTTCAAAGTCGGCCTAATTGTTATTTTTTAGACCGAAAAAACGTCTAAGCCGATCCGGATTAAAACCAGTAAGGACTTTTAGGGTATGGAATATCTAAAAAAAGCCTAGAAACAATAGGAATTTTAAGTTTGTTTTCTAAAACACTCGAAAAAGTAATTTTTTAATCTTTTTTCAAACTGAAATCAAGGATTCACAAATGAAAAATAAAAAACGAATGAATAGCTTTTTTAGGAAATTTATTTTGGTCTTTACCGCAATAAACCGTACTTTAATTTTTTGTGCGATATGTTGGCTGCTGAGATATCAATGATCCAAGACAAAGTTATTCTTTTACATTCAAAGTTGGATATCGGAAAAAATTGGCTTAGAAAAATAAAAAATTAACTAAATTTAATCTAAATGAAGATGCTAACTAACTTTATTCCGTGATTTTTCATATGATTGTGCCATAATCGTAGCTGATGAAATTTTTTGGCCAAAAGGCTGTTAAATCTAGAAACTTAAAAGCCTGTAGTAGTTAATAGTAGTTAGTAGTAGTGAATTGCAGCCCTGTCAACAGTGGCATCCCTGTCAACGGTGGCAGCCCGGTGGGAGATAGAGATTTTGAGAGGTAGAGAAAAAAACGGCTTGCATGCAAATTTTGTAAAACTGAAATAAAAATTAAAATAAAATTAAAACTACAGCCTTAGAAGTGGGATACACATAAAATGTCGACAAAACTTCGCCGCTGTGACTTAACCAAGTGGTTAGCAGAAAACGATGTCGAATACCCACGTACGGCCACTGTGCTACAGCTCAAGCAGCTTATTGGCGAGGAGCACCTCAAAGAAATGGAAGCAGGTTTGGATGCTGAATACTGCGCTGAAGGTGAAGAGTCGGGCGGAAGTAATCCTGAGCAAGAAGTAAGCGCAACTGTAGAAGGAGCGCTAGACGAGGAACTCCGCAAATTGCGCAAGCGGTTTGAGATTGCGAACCTGAAGAAGCAGCTAAGTGAGCTTGAGGGCGGTTCCACAGTTTTGAGTGAGACAGCAAGCATCTGCAGCAAAGTTGATTTTAGCGACGTGGAACATGCCATGGTTCCATTTAATGGCGATGACTTATACGACGCTAACAAGTGGGTCGAAAATCTTGACAGAGTTTGTGACTCTTTGGGTGCTACTGATAACTTCAGACTTAAATCTGCGCGCCGTCTAATGATGAAAGACACGCCAGCTGAATTGTTCCTGCGTGTTGACAAGTCTGCTACATACGGCGAATTTAAGCAGAATTTTTTAAAAACATTTGGTAATGTTCTGTCCATAACTGAAGTTATTGCACTTCTCAAGAGCACAAAATTTAATGCCTCAAAGACAACAGTGCTCGGGTATATTTTGCAAATGCAGGAAATTGCATCCCGAGCCGAAGTTGATGAAAACCAAGTGGTGCAATTTATTATCAGTGGACTCAATGATCGTTCGTCAAACATCGCAATATTGTATCCAGCAACGAATATTGAACAACTGAAGACTTTGGCACGGCGCTATGTCCAGCTGCGTGCATTGAATTCTTCCCAGTTAAATTCAGCAAAATCTAATTCAGTTTCAGAACGTCCAAATCGAAATGAAATGCCGAAGCAAATTCAGTGTTACAACTGCTCCGGATATGGTCACGTGTCGGCTGCGTGTCCGAAGCCAACACGTCAAAAGGGATCTTGCTTCCGTTGTGGCTCCACCCAACACATTTTAAAGGACTGTCGGAAGTCACCTCAATCAAGTTCATCTCGCGTTGCCTTATTAGGAAGTTTTGAGAATACAGATTCAGAGAAAGCTGAACGCAGAACCAGAGACGGACTGCCTGAATTAAATATGGTGAGTGTCAGTTTTCTGAGTGAGTTTGGTGAGCATGTTTGTTTCAACGAATTCCTTTCTTTATTTGACACTGGTAGTCCGGCTATCTTCGCTCAGCGCTCAATTATCCCGAGAATCCTAGTGGGTGATAGGGCACACTTTTCCGGATACGAAGGCATCGGCAATTTTAAATTAAACACATTTGGCCGTATTACTATAGTTATAAAATTTTTGGAAATCATCCACACCCTTTCAATTTTTGTTGTTGCAGATGAACTTCTTCCCACACCCCTTCTGCTGGGTCGCGACTTTATGAAACTTTTCAATATAAAACTAAATATTTTTCCTTTCGTATCAGCTAAACACATTGTTGAATTAAATTATAATAATAATCCAAATAAATTGAAGTTAAATGGACATTTACTTCATTGTGTTTTTGATTCAGTTAAAGACGGAGGCTTTAATTTATTGAATGATAAGAAGATTTTAAGTAGTAAAGACGATCGAATTGATATTTCCGATTCCGAATATTCAGATATCATAATAAGTGAAGGCTTTTGCAATTCCGTTGATAGTTCCGATACGCTTAACCATAAGTTATATTGTTCTGTTCCGGATATATTTGCCATAGATTTAGATTCAGAGTCGTTGTTTTCCGATATTGATATTTGCGTTCAGTTGAATTCTGTTGAAATTGCAAATATACAGAAGATTTTGTACGATAACTACTTTACTGTAGATAAAATTCCTTCTATAAGTCACGATTACGAAATGAAGATTAGGTTGACATCTGATAATCCGGTAAGATTTAATCCGCGACGCCTGTCATATAGTGATAAACAAGAACTTGAAAAAATAGTTCAGAGGTTGCTTAGTGAAAAGAAAAATCAGGCCTTCTGATTCCCCATACGCTTCGCCAATTGTTTTAGTTAAAAAAACGTCAGGTGAAGTACGGAAATGTGTTGACTATCGAGCTCTAAACAAAATTACAGAACGTGATAATTATCCTTTGCCGCTTATTGAAGACTGTTTAGAACGAATGGAGGGAAAGGGTTTTTTTAGTTCACTTGACTTAAAAAGTGGGTTTCACCAAATTCGGGTCTCGGAATCGTCTATTAAATATACCGCTTTTGTTACGGCTATGGGTCAATACGAGTATACTCGTATGCCTTTTGGACTGAAGAATGCTCCAGCAGTATTTCAACGTTTCATAAATTATGTTCTGCGACCATTTATTGACGACGGCACTATTGTAGTATATATGGACGACATTACTGTTATAACTGACACTATTGAACAACATTTTCTAGTTTTGCAACGACTTTTACGGCGTTTAGCAGAATATCGTTTAGAATTAAACTTTAGTAAATGTAGATTTTGTTATTCTGAAATTGAATTCCTCGGTTATCGCGTTTGTAAAAATGGTATAAGGCCTAATGATAGACATTTGAAAGCTATAGAATTCCTTCCGGTTCCGACAAGCCAGCGAGAAGTTCAGCAGTGTTTGGGTTTATTCTCGTATTTCCGCCGATTTATTCCGTCTTTCTCTAGAATAGCCAAGCCTCTCTTGGACTTAATTAAGAAAGATTCCTCTTTTTACTTCAATTCAGAATGTGATTTTGCTTTCCAGGAACTGAAATCCAAATTACTTGAATCACCTGTTCTGTCCATTTATCACCCTAAAAGAGAAACTGAGTTACATTGTGACGCTAGTTCTATTGGATTTGGTAGTGTATTATTACAAAAACAGTCCGATAATAAATTCCATCCAATTGCGTATTTTTCGAAACGTACAACAGAGGCTGAAGCTCGTTATCATAGCTTTGAACTGGAGACATTGGCCATTATTTATTCATTACGTAGGTTCCGAACATATTTAGAAGGTATTCCGTTCCGTATTGTAACCGACTGTAATTCACTTGCAATAACGTTAAACAAAAAAAATATTAACGCACGCATAGCCAGATGGGCTTTAGAGTTGGAAAATTTTAACTATACAATTCAGCATAGGAGTGGCCTTTCTATGGGGCATGCGGATGCTTTAAGTCGAAATCCGACGGTTTTAGCTATAAACCCTGAGGAAATAGATACTCAGTTGCAGTTAACTCAAAGCCGTGGCCAGGATATAGTAGACTTAAGGGACAAATTAGAAAAGGAAGACATGAAAAAATTCGCTTTAGAAGATTGACTTGTATACCGTAAGACTAAAAGTAAAAAACTACTTCTTTATGTTCCCAAGGAAATGGAAACAAATATAATTCGTAGTATCCATGAAAAATTAGGTCACCTCGGGGTCACCAAGTGTGTTGACCAACTTTTGATTCATTACTGGTTCCCTGATATTAACATAAAAGTTGAACGTTTTATCAAAAACTGTCTTAAGTGCATTCTGTATTCCGTTCCGTCGCATTCGAATAATAGGAATTTGTATAATATTCCGAAAAAACCCATTTCGTTTGATACAATTCATGTTGACCATTTTGGTCCACTGCCGTCTGTTGCATCGAAACGTAAACACATCCTTGCAGTTATTGACGCTTTTACAAAATATGTTAATTTATATGCTGTTAATACTACTAGCACGAAAGAGGTGTGCGCTTGTTTGAATAAATATTTCGACTATTATAGTCGTCCACGGCGAATCATAAGCGATAGAGGGACCTGCTTTACGTCGCTTGAATTTTGCTCTTATATGTTAGATAATAATATAGAGCATGTGAAAGTTGCGGTTGCTTCACCTCAAGCAAACGGTCAAGTTGAGCGAGTGAACCGAGTTCTGAAAGCAATGTTGGCAAAGCTTACAGAGCCAATTCAGCATTCTGATTGGGCGCGAATGATTTCCGAGGTTGAGTATGCCATAAACAATTCCGTTCACTCAAGCATAAGGCAAACTCCAAGTCATTTGTTGTTTGGTGTTTCTCAGCGTGGGCGTAATATTGATTTGCTCGCTGAGCATTTAGATAATAAATTAACTGATGGTTCTGAAAGAAACCTGGAAGACTCACGCTCTAATGCTGCTGATGCTATAAAAATCGCTCAAAAAAAGAACAGTAGATATCATTCTGAAAAACATAAGCCTCCGCCACAGTTTGAAATAGGTGAGTTTGTCCTAATTAGAAATGTTGACTCAACGGTGGGAACAAACAAAAAATTCATTCCGAAATTTAAGGGTCCATACAGAATACTTAAGGTACTCTCGAATGATAGATATGTGGTTCGCGATATTGAAAACTTTCAAGTTACCCAGCTCCCCTACGATAGTATAATTGAAGCTTCACACATGAGAAGGTGGGTGAGCCGGGACAATGCTGAAGTGTGCTCTGTCAGCTACTGATAAATCAATTGTACAAGTATATGCTCTCGAGGGTCACTCAGGAATTGACCTCAACCTTGTTATATGTAGTTAATTAATGTATCCATTTGTTAATTGCTTAATTTTAAAACGTGTTAATGTAAATCAACTAAAACTTGTAGATTGTTAATAATTCACATTATAAGGTTGTTATTGTGTATCGATCGAGTCGATCGATTGTGAGGATGGCCGAGTTGTAGTAGTTAATAGTAGTTAGTAGTAGTGAATTGCAGCCCTGTCAACAGTGGCATCCCTGTCAACGGTGGCAGCCCTGTGGGAGATAGAGATTTTGAGAGGTAGAGAAAAAAACGGCTTGCAAGCAAATTTTGTAAAACTGAAATAAAAATTAAAATATAATTAAAACTACAAGCCTTAAAATAATTTTTTATTTCCAGTTACTATGTATAATTTTTTTAAGAAATTACAGCTTTTCAAAAATAACTAAAAAAAAAAATTACAAATTTTTCTGCTCCCTTAATTTTTTTGCTGTGTTTATAAAAATTTGTATAGTTTTTTTCTTTATTTGAAGTACGGTGTGGCTCTTTGGAAAGTATTGAAAATCTTAATGTGGCTCTTATTGGTCTTACTCGTGCCCACCCCTGGGATATAGTAAATGCTAGAGTTCGTGTATTGTTGGCATGTATGTTTTTTGGGTGTTCATTTTTTTACATAATTTTAGTTATAAGCTATTTAGATCAAGTAAGTTTTGAAGAAGGCAACAACAACAACAACAACTCTGTATGGAGGCAATCACACAGCAGACTGGACAAGCCTGTTTCGGTAGCAGCTAAACTTCCTCTTTAGAAGTCTTGATTGATTCAGCAGTGGCCAACACTTTGACACTTTTATTTGTGTATTTGTTTTAAATCATACGCCAGAGTCTTTATTGCAATTATTGGACTTAAAAAATGTTTTATATACAAATGTATACTCTCTGCATATCGTCATATCAAATCAAAAAGCTGTAAGTTGCAAAAAATAAAAAATGGAATTTTTTACTGATTATGATGCACCGTATCAAATGCATGTTCTTGCAAAATTTTACACTCCTACAACTTAAAACGACGCTTTTATTAACAACATTCTTATAGCTCTCAGAGCAAGCGCTTGAGAAGCTTAGAAAGTTTTTTGCTTCTCCTGTAAAATTTTTTAAATGTAACTTACGGCTTTTTTGATTTCATACTATGACGATATGTACTGGCAGTAAAGGGGGTCACAGATTTCGAACCTGATACAAGAATTTAAAAAATTCCAGGGTGGACCCTAAAAATGTGTTTTTTGTTGAATACTCTTTATATATTGCTAGCAGCATAAGAAAAGGGGTCGCTGATTTAGAACCTGATGTTAAAATTTCAAAAAGTTTTTGATGCTAGGGTGGACTTTTAAAATGAGTTTCTTTTCTTTATACTCTTTGTAGATTAGGGATGTGCAACTGCCAGCAAAAGTCGACTTCGACTTTTTCAACCGTTGAAAATGTAAAAGTCGACTTATAGACTTTTTGAACTTTTAGAAGTCGACTTTTGAACTGTTTTCGACTTTTTTTTTAATATCTTTTGTACCGCTTTTCTTGGGCAGTTGAGAAGCAAATGATTTAATATAAAAATATAAGTAATTGTTATTTTCAACAGAAACTTATTTTTGTCTGTGTTAAAAATTATAAATGAAGAATTTTTTTCGTTACTGATAACGTTTAATTAAAAATTTTATTTTTTTACGTTGCCTCATAACAGTTATAAAAGAGAAACAAATTTTTGCGTTGCTCATTATTTTTCTTTTCAAAAAATGAAAACACTTTTTCTGAGGTGTTTGCTGATCAACCAACATGTAGGTTTCATATTGATGAATCCACTAACCAAAGCATTACACAGTTGCTCAGAGAGTATTTGATGGAGCTTGAAATTAACTCATCCTCGGAAGTGGAAAGGCATATTCTATCCAGCGAATTGTTAGCAGCTACCAATGCAAAAGACAGCTACAGACCTTAGCGACTGGGTGTGGAAGCTGAATTACTGCAATATTGGGAAGAAAAAAATGCACTTTTCCATATTTGTGGAAATTAGCACATATTTTCCCACGCAGTGCCCTCTTAACAAATTTGTCGAGCAACCGTTTTCGGCCTTACATCTTTTATTGACAGACAAAAGATGCGATATCGGCGATGAAGCGCTAACGCAAACTTCGTTTGTTATATTAAATTCCTAAAATAAAGTAATTGAAGCTTCCAATTACAAAAATGCTTGATTTAATAACATATAATGCCTATGAAATAACGAAAAATATTTTTTTTTAATAGCTTCTACCAGACAACGTAAAAAAATATTTAAAAAATATAATTATGAGCAACTCAAAAAATTTTTTTCGTCTATACCCATTACGATTTAACGTAAAAATATATAAATTAAAAATAACTGTTATTAAACAACGAAAAAAATATTTTTAAAATATTGCCAACTTTTATCTCAAAAAATTAGAGAAGAATCTGGTTTAGAGAAGAGCATTTCTCAGAGCCGCAGTCAAGTTTTTGTTTCGCATAAAATGAAAAAGTCGAAAGTAAAAGTCGACTATCGACTTCTTTCAGTATTAGAAAGTCGACCGCCAAAAGTCGAAAATTATTATGCAAAAGTCGATTTTCGACTTCGACTTGCACATCCCTATTGTAAATGCGCTGGTCGCGCATTTCGAATTTGATGTTAGAATATCAAAAAGTTTTTTTGACACTAGGGTGAACCCTTAAAATGTGTTTTTTGCCTTATACTCTTTGTGTAAGTGCTGGCATTATAAAAAGGTCACTAATTTCGAATCTTATGCAAGAATTTTGATATTTTTGACACTATGGTGGACCCACAAAATGTGTTTTTGTTTTATACTCTTTGTAGATGAGTTGCTCGCTGATTTCGAATTTGATGTTAGAGTTTCAAAAAGTTTTTTGACACTAGGGTGCACCCTAAAAATGTTTTTTGCCTAATACTCTTTGTTCATATGCTAGCAGTATTAAGGGATCACTAATTTCGAATCTTATGTTAGAATATAAAAATTTTTTGACACTATGGTTGACCCACAAAATGTGTTTTATACTCTTTGTAGATGCGCTGGTCGCTGATTTCGATTTTATGTTAGAATTTCAAAAAGTTTTTTTTGACACTAGGGTGCACCCTAAAAATGTGTTTTTTGTCTAATACTCTTTGTTCATGTGCTAGCAGTATTAAGGGGGTCACTAATTTTGAATCTTATGTTAGAATTTAAAAATTTGTTGACACTAGGGTGGACCCTAAATATGTGTTTATGTTTTATACTCTTTGTAGATGCGCAGGTCGCTGATTTCGAATATGATGTTAGAATTAAAAAAGTTTTTTGACACTAGGGTGGACCCTAAAATTTTTTTTCCTAATACTCTTTGTGTATGTGCTAGCAGTATTAACAGGTCACTAATTTTGAATCTTATGTTAGAATTTAAAAAATTTTTCACACTAGGGTCGACCCACAAAATGTATTATTTTTTTGTACTCTATGTAGAAGCGCTGGTCGCTGATTTCGAATTTGATGTTAGAATTTCAAAAAGTTTTTTTAACACTAGCAGTATTAAAGAGTCACTAATTTTGAATCTTATGTTAGAATTTAAAATATTTTCGACACTAGGGTGGATCCTAAAAATTTATTTCTGTTTTATACTCTTTATAGACACTTAGGTCGCTGATATCGAATCTGATGTAAGATTTTTTTAAAATTAGGGTGGACCCTAAAACGGTGTTTTTAACACTCTCAAGTAAGTCCAGTTTTCAATCAATTCAAGCTTTATACAAGGAACATTATGAATGTTCAATGCTAAACGCCTTGTTGCGTCATGAAACAAACATCGCTGGCAACGGTAACTGCCTATTTTTATTCCTCATACGAATTTTACATCTTATTTTTCAATAAATAAATAATTTTTTCCTAAAATATTATATAAAACTTTTTGATTTGATTTTTCATATAAATTATTTGCCTTTAAAAAATTATATAAAATATAAAATAAAAAATTTGTTTCGAATTACATACGGAGTTGAAGGAACTTCGTGCCAGACCGGGGTCCCCCGACCGCACCGCTTTTTCTTCAAGGCACCCTACTAACCCACTCACTTTTTTATGGGTCTTTTATGGATCGAATAAAATAGTTAAAAGTAGACCCAGAGGGTTAAAATTTTGGATAGAGTTTCCTTCTACAATTTTGCTTCAAGTCAATTTGGACAAGGTTTGCCCGTTAATTCTTAGTAGCAAGTTTTTAGAGTAAAAAGTAATTGAGGTCAGAAGCCTTTTGGAATTGGCATAAAGTTCGTATGCTTAGTTTTTTATCATTTGTGTTCAAATATTTCATAGCACACTCACAATACTCTTAATCACAAGAAGCTCGTTCAAATTCCTTGTAAGAACTAAAATATCCAATTCGTTTTTTGAACTTTTTTGCTCTTATCTCACTAACATTGTATTGTCGTTTCGTTAAACATAATGTTTCATAATAGTTGATGTGAAAAACTATCAAAAAAGAGCATGCTTTAAAATTTTGCGAGTTGAAAAATATGTATGTAGAGTATGAGTCTAAAAAAACACCGAACTCAAAAATATACCTTGGTTTGGCAGCAAAAACACTGTATTCGTTGGACTGTGTAATTTTACCTTATTTTTGACCATAACAAGTGGCAATTGAGTTATCATATAAATGCATTACAATAAAAAAAAATAAAAGATTTTTTAAATTATGTAAGATCATTTATAGATATTCTTTAACAAAATGAAGATAAGAATCATTCGAAACTCATGCAACTTACTACCTCTTGTAACATATGTATGTATGTACTTGTATGTAAGCAAATACTTCATAACATTTTGTATCTATTATCAAAATTAAAGATTCGTCTCTAAACGTTTAACAATACGTCTATAAACGTTTAATAAATGAAATGTTTAATTCCTAAGTGGAATTTTTGATTTATTTATTTTAATGCTATAAAAAGTAAGTTTATTTTATTTTGTACCAACATTTCGTTTACTGGTTTTAAACATCTTTAGGGTACCATTTTATTGAATCTTTTTCAATTTTCAGTTTCAATTTAGTTAAAAAAATGCAATAAAATTTTACGGAGTATCAATAAGTTATAACCAACAAATAAATTATTATATCTTAACGGAGGGAAATAATATACTTATATTAAGCAAATATTTTGCTTGATATAAGAAAATTTAAAATTAAGTCTCATTTGCTCAAATCAAGCATTAGCAACTAAAATGAAGAAAAAAACAATTATAATGAGCATTTATTGTCAAAATTGATCAAAATAAACATCAGGTTGAAACAAGCATAAAATACTTGATTCTAGAACCTGGAACAAGACTTGAATTAAGAAAATATATCAGCAGAGTTGTCGCCGTTGAACAATTCAGCGAATTACAACAATCAAGAAAATCTTGAAGTTGTTGTAAAAGAGTCGCTACCCAATAAGCCAAGTAAGCTTGGAATAAGCTTGTAGTAAGCTTACAAGCGTAAGCATCGTGCTTGGAAAAAGCTTGCAAAAATTGTTGTGAAATACTTTCAAGTAATTCTAGAATAAGCAAAAAGGAACCCTTGGAAAAATATTCCTAACTGTCATATTATTCCAAGCGTTTACTATTCAATTGGATATAAGTGTTGTTAATAAGCTTTCTACAATACTTACTTTGCTATTGGAAAAAAGTGTTGTAAAAGTATTATTGAAAACAATTGGTAAATAATTGGAAATAAGTATTATTGTATGTTTTTTCCAACTGCTTTTAAAAAGTTGGGAAAAAGTGTTATTAAAATATTATGAAAACAATTACTAAACAATTGGAAGCAAGTATTATTGTAAGCTTTTTACAACTGTTTTAAAGGATTTGGAATGAATTAATTTGATGAGGCTCCTTTATTAAAAGTAAAGCCACAACTTCTTTGCTCTGATTCTGTACATTTAGGTGAAATTTATAATGCATTTTTTAAAATCTTAAATAAAAACTTTCATAATCAATTCAGAAATCTTACAACTTTTGAATTTAACCACTGAACACAAGCCACTGACATCAAAATTGTTAGTGATGGAACTTAGTTTTTTATTGCAATTGTAATTTTCAATGCTTGGGGAATTCCCTTATAATGTAAAAGTTGTGAAACTATTACCTTTGAAAGCATTTTCTAATCATGCTTTGAAAAAGCTTGTAAATTAAACTTTAAGTAAACATACTACAAGGATTATTATAAAAAGCTTACTTTTATCATGTTTCGATACAATTTTACAACACAACTTGTATATTTATTACGTATACAAGTATTTTTAAAGCATGTTTGGAAAAGGCTTCAATTATTCTATTGTAGGTAAGCTTACTCCAAACACTAGTACAGAATGGCTGATTGGGTAGACAACAAAATCTACGTTCAAGATCACTGTCGCCAATGGTGCCAACAAAGCATGCAAAAATGTTGTTTTTTTGTGTAAATCGAGCAAATTATTCTAGTTTTCAGTAAATTATTTACTTGAATCAAGCAAAATGTTTTCAACTGAAGGAAAATAAATTTCTCATATTAAGCAAATTATTTTAGTTTTCAGAAAATTGTTTACTTGAATCACGCAAATTGTTCTCAATTCAAGGAAAATAAATTTCTCAACTCAAGCAAATTATTCTAGTTTTCAGCAAATTGTTTACTTGAGTCAAGCAAATTGTTCCCATTCAAGAAAATTAAATTACTCAAATCTAGCAAATTATTCTAATTTTCAGCCAACTGCTTACTTGAATCAAGCTAATTATTCTCATATCAAGTAAATATTAGACTCGAATATAGAAAAAATATTCTTGAGTTTTAAGCAAATGTTGCTTGAATTGAGTATTCTTTTCTTAATATCATGTGTTATAAATGCTCAATTCAAAACCTTAGATTCAGTCAAAAACTTTAAAAATTCGAATTTCAAAAATTCACCACTGAAGGTGACAAAAAAATATGTTCAAGAAACCGAAATATTTCTATAAATATTAAAAACGAAACAAAAAATAAACCGAAAAAATCCATTGACATTGTTGAGGCTCGAACTCACAACCTCACGATTATAAAGCAAGTGCCTTGTGCTCTGAGCTACAGAACTCACAAAACAATCTTATATATTAATAGGCAAACATCAAATGTTGTCGTACACTTTTTCGATATTAATTTTAGAATAAAGGTAATGAAACTTATATAATTCGAAAGGTACTGCCCCCTATGTGCAGAATCATTTTAGATTGTAAATTTATGACCTCTGACCCGAAATATTAACGTTGAAAGTTTGTATTATTTTTAATAAGGAATCTCAGGGCTAGGGAGAGGCGGAATGGTGAATGAGGTATCAAATGAAAGATCTGGCTGCACAGTATGATTACATTTTAGATGGTGACCTTCGACCTGAAATATGAGCGTAAAAAGAGCATTTATTAAATAAAAGCTAAACTGTAACAAATGGAAGAATATAACGTAAGAGGGAATTTTAGACATTGATAAGGTGTGCAAGAAACACTTTCAACATTTTGCGCCATCTCTTACGGAACCCTACAATAAGCATTTTTTTTACAACAAGAGTGAATATATATTGTAATGGTGAAATTTCTTACAAATAGTAAAGTCTGAAAAAGTTCCGTTATTTTTACATAAAAATAATAGCGATATTTCGAAAACTATAGATGTTCTCGGTACAACGTATTTTTGTATGAAAAGTCGTTAGTTGAGGAATACAAAAGCTTTCTTGGTAATATTTTCCACGGATATTATGTTATAAAAAAATGACATTAAAATTATTTAGATATGTCAAAAAATTTATACCTTCTCAGTACAACGTGTTTCCTTGAAGCAAGGCCATCGCCTCAGAATGAGAAAAAACTATTGAAATTTAAAGTTTCGACTTTGCAAGCAAATATCTCAGCCATTTCTTAATTGATTTTCAACAATTTTTCTTTGTCTGAAAGATTAATTAAATCACTTTGGAGAAATAAGAAAAGATTAACCGTTATCTCACCAATTCAATGTTTTATATGGTTTTAAAAATACCTCTCAAATATTCAGTTTTTGCTCAAAAAAGAGGCCAAACGTTTTTGTTGTTGTAATTTTTTTTCTTATTACATTTTCTTTTTCACACTCTTTCATATGATTTATCATTTATCAGCAAAAATTGCTTCATTTTGACACATAATGCAAAAACAGTTTCTATCATCGAAAATCATGAGCCCTATCCCCTATGATTTTTTTTATGAAAATTAAATTTTTCAAAATGTTGTTTTTATACTTTCTACAAAGCTCTACAGCTTAAAAAATAATTTCTGTGAAAAAAGTTTCAAATATTTCAAACCACTCCAAAGTTACATACACAAATCTAAGTTTTAAGCCATTTCGTTGCATAAAAAATAAGCCGTAGGAGAAACAGTTCTTCCGTTTTTCTGAACCGATTTTGATAATTTTTTAAATAAATTAGAGTAGGGAGAATAAGTTCAGCGAATAGTTGTGTGACCTTTGACCTGAAATATGAGTATAATTCTGAAGAAAAATCTAAACTATAAGAAATGGAAGAACATGGCGTAGGTGGAAATTTTAGATATTAATACAATGTAGAAAAAACATTTTTCACTATCTCTTACGGATACCCTACATTAAGCATTTTTTATAGTACATTTGTATTTTATTTTACAAATAGCAAATTCTGAAAAATTTTGATATAAAAGTTATGACAATATCTCGAAAACTGTTGCTTTCTCTCGAAACTTAAGCTTTTCTTAGTACAACACATTTTCTTAAGGCAAGGTCAATGCAGAATGAGAAAAGCGATTGAAATTTCAGTAAGTTGGTCGAATTTCGACCACAGGCGATATAAGTATATTCTAAATAGCAATATATCAAACTACTTTCTGATAAAATATATAAAAAAATTTTATTGTAAACTACTTTTTTAAAATTTTTTTCACCTTAGTGGTGAATTTTCAAAATTTGAATTTGTTTCATAAAAAAAAGAACAAAAAATCTGTCCACATTGTTGAGGCTCGAACTCACTACCTTGTGGCTATAATTCAATCGCTTTACGCTATGAGCTACAGAACTCACACCAAAACTTTTTCTAAATGCGGTAATAAATTCACTCCAGTGGTGATTTTTTGAAATTTAAAAATGTCAATGAGCTTTTCAGTATTTTTGTTAGATTTTTAATATGCATCTATGTATGTATCAAATAATTTCGCATTTAAGCCAAAAAAATAAACGTACAGACAAGAAGATAAATGATTTTTGTGTTATTATTCAGTTCTGAGCTACATTTTAAGTTTTAAAGCTCTAGCTCATCGGGAAGTTGGTTAAAAATAGATTCCAATATTTGTACGGGACAGACATGAAGTGAAGCTAATAAAAATGTGTTAAAATAAACAGCTTGTCTTAGAAACAGATTTTAAATCAATTACTAATAACAAATAAATCACATATTTTTATTGAATATTTAATTGTAAATAAATTAAAATTTTATACAAATTAATCGAAAGAGAAACATACAAATTACCATAAGAAATGATTAGAAATTACGTTTATTTGAAGCATTCTTAATTTTTATAGGAATCGAGCTATACATTCTGATAGCATTTACAAAAATAAATTAAAAAAATGAACAAATAAATATCCACAAAAATATAAAATTAGTTTGACTCGATAAACATTCAAAGCTATAACTTTATTTAACTCTGTAAAAGTAGAAACTCATGCTTAAAAATCAATTCAATAAAATGCAAATTTTAAGCTTATTCAAGCGAGACACAGCCGGGCAGCAGATCAACTTTAGAAATAAACATTTTTCGCACATAAATTCAAGATTCAATTATAATACAACACGATGATTTGTCACTTTATGCAATTGAACAAAAAATTGATTCAATTTTAAGTAATTTAATTTTTTCTGAAAAATAAAAATTTTTCAATTAAAGATCATACTTCACTCTGCTGTGCCCACTTGGCAACGCGCAAATGCAACATTTGCACACTTTATCGTTTTTTTATAATTTTATTATAGCAGAAACACCACCAATTGACCCCAGAAAAGTTTGGGTCTTGCCACTAATTGTCTCATCACAATAAAGCAAAAAGAAAAATACTCACATGGCGCACATGGACGCTACAAAGTGTTTAGCGGTTACGGTTATGTGAACCGGCTTTTTGACAGCCTGTAAATTATTAAGCTACAAATTTAATTATGTCACATAAGTGGGTCGCAAAAACTAATCATTACAATACTTATCATATACATATGTTACTTAAATATAGTATGCTTGGTTGTTAAAATGAGGGATATGTTTTGAAAAACGTAAATGTAGAAGCTACAGGTTATTTTTTATGTCAAACATCAGAGTGACAATTCTTAACGCGTTGCGCATTTTTTTTATCTCAAAAAACCCAAAATTTCATAAAACACTTGATTAATATTCAAGTTTTTTTGATTATTTCTAGATTTGTTCCTGTTTTGTGATGCAATCACTTTTTTTCGATAACGAAGCATCTTGTCCATAGACTTATCGAAAATTGTTTCTAATACGTAGTTTAATGGTTTGGTGACAAATTAAGTGAGAATTAAAACAAATTTAGAATTTCATAATATTGTGAAATACATTTTTTTTCCATTTCGCAAACTTGTTTCGCACTATTAAGTTTTTCCCGATTGTAAAAAAGTTATTGTGGTAAAGTTTATTATGGCTCTAATTATTTTAGTTTCAGCATGTATGTATTATTATTTTAAAACAATCTGAAAGAGGAAACTTTTTTACGTAGAAATTTTGGTACGCAAAGAAAAAAACTTCTGTTAAATTATTTAAGAGCTATAAATAATTGTGTGCTCTTCTACTCGATAGTAAAATTATATCCTATAAAACAAATATTGATTAATTCTCGAGAATCAAATGATAGATAATTTTTTTAGTAATTTTTGAGCCTAATTTTTAGCAAAAGTATCCGTATCTATGGGTATTATTAAAACCTCAGCGCCTATCCAAGAGCTTTAGGCGCCCCGTTCGAGTTCGATCATGCGCCCCAAAAATTGTAATACCCTACTAAAGAATCCTAAAAACCCTAAAAAATAACTAATTTCTGTAAGAAATAAAAATTTTGTAAGATTGTTTTGTGTTTTAGGAATAATATGGATATGATGTCCCGAGTAAAAATAAAAACTTTTTAGCTAAGGTCAAACAGCGGACGAACAAGGCCTCATTTTGAAAATTCTACTCGGCCTTACAAGGGTCGTACAAATGTCGTTTGCAGGACTTTTTGGCCAAACAGCGGCCGTAAAGAGGCCGTTTTGAAATAATATCGGCTGTACAACGGGCAAACAGCGGCCGTACATCGGCCGAACAGTGATTTTTAGGACTAGGATTTCGATGACATGTCATCTTTTTTCTGCTGCTTCTAAGACATTTGCTGCCTATTTAAAACGTCCATTAATGTTTCCTTAATTCCAAATATGAAAAGTTTTTAGGACATTTTTTTCGTCATATTTCTTCGTTTTTAGTTTTCAGGTAATTTTTACTAGATTTAGGGCATTTTTTTGGTAATTTTTAGAGATTTTAGGATGTTTTTAATTTTATAGCATTTTTCGGTTTTTTTTAGTAATTTTAGTGTATTTTTTAAATATTTGTTTTGTTTGTTTTTTTTTTAATAAAAAATGTCAAAATGCAAATTTTTAAACATATTCCTTTAACACTAGAGTTGCTTTAATCAAAAACATTACCTCTCGACAAAGGAGTAGCTTTGTTTATAGACTTCGATGAAAAAAAGCTCTGCGCGTGGTGAAACTGACGAAAGGGTATGTAGAAAAATAAAACAAGTGTTAGATAAAAACTCAGTATATGCTATGTACTATAAAATAAATTTTAATTTAGTAATGTTTTATTTTTAAGGCTAAATTTTTTGTTAATTTTTTATGCAATTGTTTGCGTTTTTTAGGTAATTTTTGTCAGTTTTTAAGTAATTTTCTGCAGTTTTGAGGTAATTTTTATCATTTTTTTAGGTCATTTTTTGCAGTTTTTTAGGTCATCAAAATCCGAGCCCTGGTAATTATAAACGCATCGCATTCGTTTACTGTTAAAAAAGAGCTTTAAAAAGTTTGGTGACATACAACGATCGTACAACGGCAATAAAACTTAGGCCTTGTTCGGCCGTTATCCGACCCAATTTTAGACCCCTAGGCTTTTTGGATTATTGACAGGCTAACAAAATTAAAAAATCCTTAAAAAAATTGGGTGCATACAACGTGCGTACAGCGGCAGTAAAGCTTAGGCCTTGTTCGGCCGTTGTCTGACCCAATTTTTGACCCCTAGGCTTTTTGGATTATTGACAGGCCATGTTCGACCCTTGTACGGCCGTGGCACATGTTTAATATCGGCATCGTCGAGAGAGGCTTGCTTTTGTTGTTGCGCATGCATTTGCTTTTGAATAAGAGCTTTAAAAAAATTTGGTGGCATACAACGTTTGTACAGCGGCAGTAAAACTTACTTACCTTGTGAGACCCAATTTTTGACCCCTTGGATTTTTGGATTATTTTCAGGCCATGTTCGACGACTTGTACGGCCGTGGCACATGTTCAATATCGGCATTGCCGAGAGAGGCTTGCTTTTGTTGTTGCGCATGCATTTGCTTTTGAATAAGAGCTTTAAAAAAATTTGGTGGCATACAACGTTTGAACAGAGGCAGTAAAACTTAGTCCTTGTCCGACCCAATTTTTGACCCCTAGGCTTTTTGGATTATTGACAGGCCATGTTCGACCCTTGTACGGCCGTGGCACATGTTTAATATTGGCATCGTCGAGAGAGGCTTGCTTTTGTTGTTGCGTATGCGTTTGCTGTTGAATAAGAGCTTTAACAAATTTGGTGGCATACAACGTTCGTACAGCGGCAGTAAAAAATATGCCTTGTTCGGCTGTTGTTCGACCCAATTTTCGACCCCTATGCTTTTTGGACTATTTCAGGCCATGTTCGACCCTTGTACGGCCGTGGCACATGTTCAATATCGGTATCGTCGAGAGAGGCTTGCTTTTGTTGTTGCGCATGCATTTTCTTTTGAATAAGAGCTTTAAAAAAATTTGGTGGCATACAACGTTTGTACAGCGGCAGTAAAACTTACTTACCTTGTTAGACCCAATTTTTGACCCCTTGGATTTTTGGATTATTTTCAGGCCATGTTCGACGACTTGTACGGCCGTGGCACATGTTCAATATCGGCATTGCCGAGAGAGGCTTGCTTTTGTTGTTGCGCATGCATTTGCTTTTGAATAAGAGCTTTAAAAAAATTTGGTGGCATACAACGTTTGAACAGAGGCAGTAAAACTTAGTCCTTTTTCGACCCAATTTTCGACCCCTTGGCTTTTTGGACTATTTTCAGGGCATGTTCGACCCTTGTACGGCCGTGGCACATATTCAATGTCGGCATCGTCGAGAGAGGCTTGCTTTTGTCGTTGCGTATGGGTTTGCTGTTGAATAAGAGCTTTAACAAATTTGGTGGCATACAACTTTCGTACAGTGGCAGTACAACATAGGCCTTGTTCGGCCATTGTATGACCCAATTTTCGACCCCTAGGCTTTTTGGACTATTTGCAGGCCATGTTCGACCCTTGAACGGCCGTGGCACATGTTCAATATCGGCATCGTCGAGAGAGGCTTGCTTTTGTTGTTGCGTATACGTCCGCTTTTCAATAAGAGCTTTAAAAAAATTTGATGGCATACAACGTTTGTACAGCGGCAGTAAAACTTACTTACCTTCTTAGACCCAATTTTTGACCCCTTGGCTTTTTGGATTATTTTCAGGCCATGCTCGACCCTTGTACGGCCGTGGTACATGTTCACTATCGGCATCGCCGAGAGAGGCTTACTTTTTTTGTTGCGTATGCGTTTGCTGTTCAACAAGAGCTTTAAAAAATTTGGTGGCATACAATTTTTGTACAGCGGCAGAACAACTTAGGTCTTGTTCGGCTGTTGTCCGACCCAATTTTTGATCCCTAGGCATTTTGGATTATTTTCAGGCCATGTTCGAACATTGAACGGCCGTGGTACATGTTCAATATCGGCGTCGCCGAGAGAGGCTTGCTTTTTTTTTGCGTATGCGTTTGCTGTTCAATAAGAGCTTAAAAAAATTTGGTGGCATACAATTTTCGTACAGCGGCAGAACAACTTAGGCCTTTTTCGGCCGTTGTCCGACCTCATTTTCGACCTCTAGGGTTTTTGGATTATTTTCAGGCCTTGTTCGACCCTTGTACGGCCGTGATACACATGTAAGACCGCTTTTTGTGTTTTAAAATTGAATTGCAATGTCATATTCAACCGATATTGTATCTAAGCCATTTAATCGCTATTTTTGTATAGAACTTCGAAGATAGCTTTTATTTATCTTTAATTTAGAAAAACTTATTTCAGCCGATACAGTACTGGTTAATACAATTCTATATGCAATTGCAGTATTCGGCAATAAACTCTCCATAACGTTGGCATTAATGCCTTTAAGAACATCGATGAAACGAATAATATTACGACTTTTCTTCTGAGAAGAATTTTTCTCAGAAAAATAAACCATGCAGCTGTGGAATGCTTGACACTGAAATTGGTTTTCTTTAAAATATTTAAATTGATTAGTGAAATTAATCAAATATATGTTAATGAGATGAGTTTATTTGTTGTTCAAGATTTGTGCGTGCCTTTAGAATTATAATGAAAAATAACTTGTGAATACTTCTTCACTCAACTTTTCCTTTAGCTTTTTAATATTGAAAAGAAGAATTCCAAATTTCTTGAGCGCTTTTTCAATTGAATGCCAACCTTTATTTAGTTACTGTTTGCACCTTATGAAAAATGCTTAAACTGTCCGCAAATAACTCTAAATATAAAATGTCCGCAAATAACTCTAGCACATACTTTTAAATAAAATATACTATCGAGCCCCGGTGCCTTGCTCGGTCTGCACATGCGGCTGGACAGGCGCTGGGTATTGTTATTTATTCTTGTGAGCTACTCCTACTAGAAGGTCCTTTAACGGTTAGTTGGCCCATAAGACCTCAAAATATTTGCACTTAAAAAAGGGATATGAAATTGGTTTTCAGAAGGATTAAAAGTCTTTTTATTGATACAAGTAAAGAACAAAGAAGAAGCATTCGTACGATAAAATGTGTCATTTATACTAGGTCTGTTTCCGTACTCACACTGTGTGACTTGTGAGTCGCTATTTTCTGTTTCCGTACTTTTTGTGTAAGAAATGGGAGAAGAAGAACAAGCATAAAATCGCTCTCTCGAGCACAGAATGTGCACAAAGAGTGCTAGAACTCAAGACTTCGAGTAAATTAAGAACAAGCATCAATAAGAAGAAGCATCAAGAAGAACAAGCAAATGTCAAATGTTTGTTTATGTTTTTCACAAATATTCACAAATTTTGCTGCTAAAAATAAATTTACAAAGTGCAGTTTCTTTTGATCTTCCAATTTTTAGCTATAAATAAATTATTTAAAGTAATTTTATAACTTAAAACATAGCTTAAAATATTTTATAGCTTAAAAAAATTTACTTCACAATCAATTTCAATTGGCGCTATTTACGTTTGACTCGTCTGCTGTCAGAATCAGCTGTTTTGTGCTCGAAACTGGCTAGAAGCTGTTTCCGTACTTTTGCTTATATTCTCTAATTTCATTTTTACTCTCTCAGTTCGAGCTTACCAGAAGTTATACAAATCTTACACAGTGTAGAGTACGGAAACAGACCTACTTATTTGTATGTGTATCATGTTGTGCCACATTGACCCTAATCCTACTAACCAGTTGAGTCACCTAGTTACATGTGCTACAATTTTATATTTGATATTTAAGTATATAAAAACTGTAAAGCAAATAAAGCTTATCCTAAATATTTTAAGCAAAATCCTTAAAAGAGGAATTCACACAAACCCAATTATAGCAAATTAAAACTGTCCATAAAAAAGTTATAGCGGTTTGAAAAACAATGTGTGACTCAAAGTCACAAATCAGTGGCATAGGTTAACTATTTGGAAAATGTTCTATACAATAAGTATATGTATGTATGTGGGTGCTCTCATAAAGTAGTGCGATAATTTCCAAGACCAAGAAGAGGCGTCGTCAATGCTTGTGGTGCATACTTTTGTTGTAATTTTAGCATGTATTCGTACATTTGCATTATGATTTTTTTATTGTTGACAATAAATATACATTTATACATACTGCATATACAAAGCTTCAATCAAAACTCATTTGCAGCAATTTAAATAAACATTCTCGACTTTTGCTAAAATCTTCTGAATGCACTATCTGAAAGCATACAAATTATAAGAAAGCAAGTTTTTATTTTTGATAAAAAAAAATTAAAATTTTGTGTGCCTTTTAAATAAATAAAATAGCAAAAATATAGAAAGTTTAAACACCAAAATTTATAATCGCATTACTATTAATAAAAAAAAACTATGATATTTGAAATATTTCAACTATAATTAATTGATAAAAATACACATTGTTGACATTAATAGCTAAAAATTCAATCATTAAATGTGTGAGTGTTGCTCACCCACAAGTTTTTAAACGCCCCTCATAAATGCAATATCGCTTAATTGATAGCACTTGTTGTTATCATAAGATGTCGTCTCGTATTGCCGTTGTTGTTGCAAATAAACACTTTCAAGTGATTTCCCACAAAAGACGAGCTGCTGCCGTCACAAAAGATTTGCATAAAACTAGTAATTGATTGCGCCAAAAGCGCGCTGATATAAAATCCTGAAAGCAATTTCACTCAACGACGACAAGTGTTTTATTAAGATTGATTGAAGGATATTTACAAAAATTGTATGAATACATTGCATATATTTTGGTAATATTATTACTTACGAATGACTCTTTTAAATTAAAAGTTTTATTTAAACAAGATATATTTTTCATCAACAATTTTATAATTTAAACAATAATTTGTAAAATAATCATCTGTGCATGTAACAAAACAAAAATAACCTACACATTTTTTAGTGCGTAAGTAAAATTTGTGTTCTACTACCAGAAAATAATAATAATACAAATTTTGTAGAGTCGATCATGGTCGACTCAGAGATGTTGTGTTCATATTCAGAAAATATACGTGGTAGTATGTCACCTCATTTATGGGTAATTCTTTGACAAACCGTACGGATTTAAATGAAAATTTACCGACACATCTTTAATTTGGCTGAAACTTTTTTCACGAATTCTATATTGAAGAATAAGAGTTACGTGTCCGAGGATTTTTTCATTTTGTTCGCATACTTTCGATAATACAAGTGATCGAAAATTTTAGAAGAGCGAGTTTTTTGGCTTGGAGACTTATTTTTCAAAATTTATAACTCCGGCTCTATTTGAGCTACAAACATTTGCTTTTTTCATTTTAAAGCTCTTTGGCTCTCAACTGAATGTTAAGAAAAAAATATTTTTAATAAAAATTATTAACAAAATTTATATTGTTATTAACAATTTAGTTATTTATTTATTTATTGGCCAAGCAAGGCAATTTACTTATTCTAACAGGTTTGTTTATTTTTATTTTTTGTTCTCCTGTTTTGGTTTTCAAAGATATGCAAATCGAAGTGGGATTAATCCGCCCACCCGATTGACATTCATTCAAGAACACGTCAAAAAGAAAAGGAGAGAAGAAAAGAATAAAAGAAACTTACATACTAACATATTTTATGCATAGTAGTATAGCCAAGAATTTTATTTGATAAGAATAGGACAGATCTGAGAAGGGAATAGAGAATTGTAAAGGATACGCTTAACATTATCTTAGCATTTAATTCTTAACGACTAAAAGAACAATAAAGGAAGAGCGCAGGATTATTGGGCTTTTAGTAGGGAAAAAAGATTTGGAGAGGTCATGCTTAATTATAGATTTATAAACAAGCCAAGTATTTACTTATTTATTAACCCAAGCAAGGTAAACTAAAATAAACTTAAATTAAGGTTAGATTAAGGTGTTGGGAGCCTAGTTGCGTAGGGACTTAGAAAGATTTTTCTAAAGTGAATTTAGACAGAGGGGGTGAATAGTACTCGCTGATATTATTGAATTCTCTTCAGCATCTATTTATCGGGTCATTTCCTGCGCAGACGATGTGATGTTACTATTCATTTAATAGTCGTGTATGCCGTGTACGTCTAATCGGGTAACTAAATCGTATCTTGTTTGATATATACTCGCTATCAACAACACCATTATGATATCGAAGGTAAACATGACCTAAGTAAAGTCCTTCTTGTTGAAAGGGGCATTTAATTCAGAAGGCTAAGCCTATAATCATAAGGTGGCAATATATTGTACTCACGGGGGTTATACGTGTCCTTAAGCGCAAAAAGCATGAAATGCTTTCGAATAGATTTAAGTCTCTCACTGTGTGATTCAAAAGCAGGATTCCAAATAATGCATACACATTCAAGAAGAGGGCGAACAAACGCACGGTATAATGCTTCGTGACCCATACATTTTTGAACTCTTTTGTACGTCGTTTTATAAAACCCAGTTGTTTTCTGGCCCTAGATACAATTTTATCATAATGCAAGTTGAATCGCAAATTGTTTTCCAAGACTGCACCAAGATCAACAATATGGTTGACTCTTTCAAGTTCGATGCTATTGAGGAAGTAACTACCATCTGTTACTAAATTTTTACGGGAGAAGGTTATTATGCAGCATTTCTTAACATTTAGATAAAGCAGCGATGCCCACGAAAATTTTTTGAAGAGTGCAAAAACAACAACAGCAACAAAAACCAACAACATCAAAAGAATTTTAAATCTGGATGAGGTATTGCAAATAACACGAGTGCTGGCTTATATGTACACTGTAAAAATAACACTAGTTTACAGTCCGAAAATGACCAGAACTTCTTTGTGAAATTCCTATTCCTTATGCTTCCTTAAGCTAAAAAAACTAAAAAAAATTGTCTATGGATAAATTTCTGAGATATCGACCAAAGAATTTTTTTGCTTTTTTCGAAAAAGGTGACCTGTTATTATTCGTTATAAATTCTGTTTTAATTAACGGATTTGACCAAAATTACAATTTTAGAAGAGACAATTAAATTCGCAATAGCTTTTTTATATATATTGACCTCATCTGAAGAAGAGTTATGGAGCTATGAATTATTATTTACAAAATTTGACCAAACCTTGGACATGTAAGTGATGAATATGGTGAAAGATTTCAATAACCAATAAAAAATATTGGAAAAAGATGCCAAGGATATTGGGATGAAGCAATGACGTGAGACTACAACTGGTTTCTTATAACACAGTACAACATTTTTCAGTTCATTGATTGCTAACTCAATTATGAGAACTGTATGTGAAATTAGACCCAAAAAGAAGAATTTCTGCATCATTCGTTTTGTCTTCTTACCTGCCAAAATATTTTTAATATCGATTTGAAGTTAGTAACTATGGTATAGGAAAATTTTTCACGTTTTATGCACAACAATATTTGGAGAAAACATTGACACCTTTTTTATGATTCTGAGAATTAAAAAAAAAGGAATAAACAAAATAATAAATAAACCCACATTTAAGGGTTCTGATTATTTGAAAAGTTTTGCACAATTTGAAACGTAGATCATCAGAACCACAAGCGTCAACTTCTACTAGGATGGATATTGCATATAATTGAAAAAATGTTCTAAATTTTGTTTTTATGCATATTATAATTGCGTATTAATTGCATATTATTTTATTTTCAATAAGTTTTTACAAATAAATTTTTTTTGCATTATAATTTTTAATTTTTATTTTTATTTTTATTTTTATTTTTATTTTTATTTTTATTTTTATTTTTATTTTTATTTTTATTTTTATTTTTATTTTTATTTTTATTTTTATTTTTATTTTTATTTTTATTTTTATTTTTATTTTTATTTTTATTTTTATTTTTATTTTTATTTTTATTTTTATTTTTATTTTTATTTTTATTTTTATTTTTATTTTTATTTTTATTTTTATTTTTATTTTTATTTTTATTTTTATTTTTATTTTTATTTTTATTTTTATTTTTATTTTTATTTTTATTTTTATTTTTATTTTTATTTTTATTTTTATTTTTATTTTTATTTTTATTTTTATTTTTATTTTTATTTTTATTTTTATTTTTATTTTTATTTTTATTTTTATTTTTATTTTTATTTTTATTTTTATTTTTATTTTTATTTTTATTTTTATTTTTATTTTTATTTTTATTTTTATTTTTATTTTTATTTTTATTTTTATTTTTATTTTTATTTTTATTTTTATTTTTATTTTTATTTTTATTTTTATTTTTATTTTTATTTTTATTTTTATTTTTATTTTTATTTTTATTTTTATTTTTATTTTTATTTTTATTTTTATTTTTATTTTTATTTTTATTTTTATTTTTATTTTTATTTTTATTTTTATTTTTATTTTTATTTTTATTTTTATTTTTATTTTTATTTTTATTTTTATTTTTATTTTTATTTTTATTTTTATTTTTATTTTTATTTTTATTTTTATTTTTATTTTTATTTTTATTTTTATTTTTATTTTTATTTTTATTTTTATTTTTATTTTTATTTTTATTTTTATTTTTATTTTTATTTTTATTTTTATTTTTATTTTTATTTTTATTTTTATTTTTATTTTTATTTTTATTTTTATTTTTATTTTTATTTTTATTTTTATTTTTATTTTTATTTTTATTTTTATTTTTATTTTTATTTTTATTTTTATTTTTATTTTTATTTTTATTTTTATTTTTATTTTTATTTTTATTTTTATTTTTATTTTTATTTTTATTTTTATTTTTATTTTTATTTTTATTTTTATTTTTATTTTTATTTTTATTTTTATTTTTATTTTTATTTTTATTTTTATTTTTATTTTTATTTTTATTTTTATTTTTATTTTTATTTTTATTTTTATTTTTATTTTTATTTTTATTTTTATTTTTATTTTTATTTTTATTTTTATTTTTATTTTTATTTTTATTTTTATTTTTATTTTTATTTTTATTTTTATTTTTATTTTTATTTTTATTTTTATTTTTATTTTTATTTTTATTTTTATTTTTATTTTTATTTTTATTTTTATTTTTATTTTTATTTTTATTTTTATTTTTATTTTTATTTTTATTTTTATTTTTATTTTTATTTTTATTTTTATTTTTATTTTTATTTTTATTTTTATTTTTATTTTTATTTTTATTTTTATTTTTATTTTTATTTTTATTTTTATTTTTATTTTTATTTTTATTTTTATTTTTATTTTTATTTTTATTTTTATTTTTATTTTTATTTTTATTTTTATTTTTATTTTTATTTTTATTTTTATTTTTATTTTTATTTTTATTTTTATTTTTATTTTTATTTTTATTTTTATTTTTATTTTTATTTTTATTTTTATTTTTATTTTTATTTTTATTTTTATTTTTATTTTTATTTTTATTTTTATTTTTATTTTTATTTTTATTTTTATTTTTATTTTTATTTTTATTTTTATTTTTATTTTTATTTTTATTTTTATTTTTATTTTTATTTTTATTTTTATTTTTATTTTTATTTTTATTTTTATTTTTATTTTTATTTTTATTTTTATTTTTATTTTTATTTTTATTTTTATTTTTATTTTTATTTTTATTTTTATTTTTATTTTTATTTTTATTTTTATTTTTATTTTTATTTTTATTTTTATTTTTATTTTTATTTTTATTTTTATTTTTATTTTTATTTTTATTTTTATTTTTATTTTTATTTTTATTTTTATTTTTATTTTTATTTTTATTTTTATTTTTATTTTTATTTTTATTTTTATTTTTATTTTTATTTTTATTTTTATTTTTATTTTTATTTTTATTTTTATTTTTATTTTTATTTTTATTTTTATTTTTATTTTTATTTTTATTTTTATTTTTATTTTTATTTTTATTTTTATTTTTATTTTTATTTTTATTTTTATTTTTATTTTTATTTTTATTTTTATTTTTATTTTTATTTTTATTTTTATTTTTATTTTTATTTTTATTTTTATTTTTATTTTTATTTTTATTTTTATTTTTATTTTTATTTTTATTTTTATTTTTATTTTTATTTTTATTTTTATTTTTATTTTTATTTTTATTTTTATTTTTATTTTTATTTTTATTTTTATTTTTATTTTTATTTTTATTTTTATTTTTATTTTTATTTTTATTTTTATTTTTATTTTTATTTTTATTTTTATTTTTATTTTTATTTTTATTTTTATTTTTATTTTTATTTTTATTTTTATTTTTATTTTTATTTTTATTTTTATTTTTATTTTTATTTTTATTTTTATTTTTATTTTTATTTTTATTTTTATTTTTATTTTTATTTTTATTTTTATTTTTATTTTTATTTTTATTTTTATTTTTATTTTTATTTTTATTTTTATTTTTATTTTTATTTTTATTTTTATTTTTATTTTTATTTTTATTTTTATTTTTATTTTTATTTTTATTTTTATTTTTATTTTATTTTTATTTTTATTTTTATTTTTATTTTTTATTTTTATTTTTATTTTTATTTTTATTTTTATTTTTATTTTTATTTTTATTTTTATTTTTATTTTTATTTTTATTTTTATTTTTATTTTTATTTTTATTTTTATTTTTATTTTTATTTTTATTTTTATTTTTATTTTTATTTTTATTTTTATTTTTATTTTTATTTTTATTTTTATTTTTATTTTTATTTTTATTTTTATTTTTATTTTTATTTTTATTTTTATTTTTATTTTTATTTTTATTTTTATTTTTATTTTTATTTTTATTTTTATTTTTATTTTTATTTTTATTTTTATTTTTATTTTTATTTTTATTTTTATTTTTATTTTTATTTTTATTTTTATTTTTATTTTTATTTTTATTTTTATTTTTATTTTTATTTTTATTTTTATTTTTATTTTTATTTTTATTTTTATTTTTATTTTTATTTTTATTTTTATTTTTATTTTTATTTTTATTTTTATTTTTATTTTTATTTTTATTTTTATTTTTATTTTTATTTTTATTTTTATTTTTATTTTTATTTTTATTTTTATTTTTATTTTTATTTTTATTTTTATTTTTATTTTAAGGGTGGTGGCTATAACTGATTTTTGAAATTCATACCTTTACTCAATTGCGAATAAAAGCGAAACGCGTGCATCGATTTTCATGATCTTTGTCTCATTTTGCTCACAGGTTATGTGATTTTGAGAAAAAGTAACTAGACTTGAAACTTATTTCCGTTTGGTATTTTTTATGAATTTAAAAAAAAAATATTTTATTTTTCATGCGCTTATTTTTAACTTGGAAACTGTTGCTTTTATAGGAAAACAATATATGAACAGATTAAGGGAATTGTAATTCTTAATTTTTTAAAATTTATTTCAACTAAATCGGGCTAGTGGTTGTCGAGCTATGTCAAACAACAGGGCCTAAAACGTGATTAATTCCCCTATACGATAGTACTAACTTCAAATCGATATTAAAAATATTTTGGCAGGTAAGAAGACAAAACGAATGATGCAGAAATTCTTCTTTTTGGGTCTAATTTCACATACAGTTCTCAGAATTGAGTTGGAAAATCATGTGTTGTACTGTGTAAGAGAATTTCAGAAGGATGACAACAAGGAAAATTGTAAATCTCTAAGCCATTTTTTAAAATAAAGATGATAAAATGCAGTTTTGCAATGTTTAGAGGTTTAAAACAAATTTTTTATTAATGGGTTGCAAAATTTTTCATTAGAAGCAGATAAAATGAAAAATTTGAAAAAAAATAAAACTAGGTGATCTCACTTTAATGTCTCTCACTTTTTACTAGTCCATAGATTTTGTTTATTTTAGGCTTAAAAATTTTTGCAAAAGTTTATGTTTTACAAAAAAAAAAAAAAAAAAATAAAAATGTGGTCAGTTGCCAAATGAGTTTTCGACCACAGATTACCATAAAAATTAATTTTTTTTTAAATATAAATTTATATCTCCATAATTATTCTTCAGATGAGATCAATATGTATTAAAAAGTTATTGCGAATTTAATTGTCTCTTATAAAAATGTAATTTTGGTCAAATCCGTCGGTCCAAACAGAATTTATTACGAATAAAGACAAGTCACCTTTTTCGAAAAAAGCAAAAAAATTCTTTGGTCGATATCTCAGAAATCTATCCATAGATAATTTTTTATTTTTTATTTTAGATCTAGAGACCATACCGTATATGACTTTTATAAAGAAGTCTTGATCACAGGGATTTTTCTGGATTTTGTAAACTAGTGTAATTATTCAAGTAATTCCAAATGTTTCATTTTTTTGCTGGTCAGAATATATTCTGATTTACCCAGTTTTAACCGCGTGGAGGTTTTCAAATATCCTTCTTTATTTTTTGTTTTATAGTTTTTGATTTTTTTTTTTTATTTTATTACCTACTTTCTTTGTTAGGTTTTTTTTGTGAATTTTTTATTATTATGCATTTTTTAATCTTATAATAATTTGTATTTGCTTTAACCTTAATTTTTTATAATTTTTTTATCTTACTGTTTTATTATTAACTGTTATATTATTAAGATTAAAATCTTTTTAATCTTTTATTATCTATGAAAAAATAGACTAACTCCTAGTTTTCCGCAAATTTTTTCTTGCCATTTTTCAAGGGTATATAATAACCCCTATAAAAAATTTATTCTGAAACAAAATAAAAAAGTACCCACCTGCAAATATTCAATAACTTTTTCTTAATGTGTGTTCGCACAGCGAAAAATATAAAGAATATGACGCATGCTGTTAACGTCTACAATGCGAATGCCAAAAACAGTGCAAAACGTCCTCGACCGATGGTGCCAAAAAACAGCAACATGCAAACGCAGAACAGCTATCGATGGTTCGAAAGAACAAAAACAAAAGCATTAAGGGCCAATTTTTCAGTGCGAGTTTAAAGTCTAGTCAATTTACACCGAGCTTAACTCAACAAAAATGGACGGTTAAACTCCGTTTAACTAGATATCTTAGCATTCGTTAAAGTTAAATTGACTTAAATTGTCATATAATGCCTTTTTTTTTGCCTAAACCGAGCTTAAACGTCCAATTTTGGTGAGTAAAGCTCGGTTTAATTTGACAACTCGCGCTGAAAAATTTTCCCTAAGGACCGAGGCGCTGAAAAATTTTCCCTAAGGACCGAGGCTGAAATTGCGAACTGAATTCGGCCCTAAGAACCGAGGCTGAAATAGCGAACTGAATTCGGCGAATTACAACAATCATGAGAATATTAAAGTTGTTGTAATAAGTTGTAATAAAGAGTTAGGTGCTGGGCATCGCTGAGAAGTTTATTTTGATTGCACCAGTGCTCAAGAGATGACAGTTTCGACTGTAAGTAAATTACATGTGTTTTCGATTTAATAACATGGTACATTTTTAGGTGGCCTGAATACATTACATATGGGATAATGCATTGTGTATCAGATAGATCTGAGATAAAAATATTAAAGATAAGTGGACCAAGGTAACTAAAATCTGTTTGGATAAGGTACCTTGAAATTTTACGAATTGGTACCTGTTGTGGAGATATGACTTCAGCCAATTGAGCAAAGATCCTGTGATACCAACCTTTTTTAATTTGGAAGCCAGGATATCATGATCGACACGATAAAAAGCTTTGCTAAAGTCAGTGTATATTGCCTCCCTCCACTTGATGTCCTTTTTCCATTTTACTTACAACATCTGAGCTCATAGTCATGAGATTTGTTTTGGTTGATCTACCTTTACGGAAACCATGTTGCTGTTCATTGAGTAGAGGATTTACAATAGATGTTAGTTTTGCGCATATAATTGGTTCGAACAATTTTGGAATAAGCGATAATAAGGCAATTCCTCTATAGTTTTCAACAGACCTTTTGTTGTAATTTTTATATATTGGTGTGAGGTGTGATATCTTCCAATACGATGGAAAAGCAAATTGGAGCTTATAGTGTGTCTAAACATCGGAATAGTAAGCGTGAGGGTAACAAGTCTGGACCGGGACTTTTATTTTGATTAAGTTCTTTAATCGCTTTGGATATCTCATCACACGTTAATTGGATATGATTAACTATAGGGTGAATTCCTAAAAAGGGAGCGGGATCATAGGGATTACTTGTAAAGACACAGAAAACCTCTTTATAAAGGTCTGCATATAAGTTGCTGATTTCATGAGGATTGGAGACATTGACATTACCTATAAACATAAAAGATGGATGCCACTAGCAATTGATTTAATTGTTTAAATCAATTTTTAACCATGGCCCCCACCTCATAGCTAGGTTTTTTATATTTTTATCGTATTCTCCGTTAAATTTAGCATAAAAAACATGTTTTCAAAATATGGTACCTCTTTTATTACTATTATTAAAACATTAATTTATATAGCGCTACACGTAAAAAAACTGTTTTTCGTTAATAAAAAAAACTATAGCTCGGAAGAACAAAAGTTAAATGTAAAAGTTGTTGATAGTAAAAATGTCTACAATTTTGTATCTTAACTATTCTTATTAAATTAACACTCTAGTTTCGAAATTTTTTTTTTTTTAAATAAAAAAACTTATTTTTGTGCTAATTTTTGGTCAAAATTAAAGTACTGAAAAAAGAAAATTAAATTGAGTATGATGAAAGGATTTTATGGGGTTAAAACCTTCAAATGCGTCAAACTATCTACATATTTACCTTGCCTTGTAACCTTTTTTAAACTCGGTACGATTTTAAGTAGCTTAAAGTTGGCAGCAACATACTAGTATTTGTATTTTGAGCACTAATAATACCAATATTTTTCGATCTTCGAGGTGCGTACGCGACAAGAAGTACAAATTTTTTGGTGTAATGACTCAAAAGTTATTGGTAAATTTAACACGTAACGCTGACTTTCATTCACTGTTCTTATTTCTGATGTTTTTGTCAGCGGATGACTTTGTAAATTCAAGTCATCTTGTAATATTTAGGCATTTTTATTAGACTAGCTGATATACCCGGTGTTACTCGAGAGTCATTCATATAAACATATTAATATAAACTTCTCAATTAAAGGAGCTATCGGCAACGCTGTGAGTTTATTTAATAAAAAATAATATAATTTAGTGTTTTGTTTCAATATTTGAATGATTTCCTTTAGTTAAATGATGATTTAAATTAATATTTCCATATAAAAGAACATAAAACATTAGGTTATTTAAAAAAAATACAATGCTTTAGTGAAGGTTCGTTCATAGTTAGTTCGTTCATATTTTGTAAAAATTTATCACAAATACAACACATCGTGAATACCCCTAATGTTTCTTAAATTCTGGAATGATGAAAAACATGTTGAATTTCCAGTTTGAGCTACCGTTAGAAAGGTAAGTGAACGGACGTTAATCAAAAATAAGTTTTGGGAAATTTTGCTGGTTGGGGGTTCCATCCCTTGCGGTCTCTATCGAGCTGCTTGGCATTATTTCTATATGGCGTGATAAGAGTTTCGGACAAAGGATATGCTAAGTCTTCCGCTATCCATTGCTGTGAAGAAAAGAATTCTTCTTTTTTTTAAATATGGAGCTATTCGATAAATTCGGGCATCGTGCCAGCTTCCAGGGTGACCTACTTTGACATTACGAACAACTTGAGCCTTTATCGAATAAATGTGGTTCTGCAAATGTATAAAATATGGTCTTCAAAAGGCGATTCCGCTAAGTTTATTTCAGTACCATCAATGTATCCAATACAAAATGGTAGCTCGCCAAAAGTGTTCGCCACAATTTGCACACGCTCAGTCTGATCTGGCCAAAAAATATATATTTGTTTTGCAGGCTTAGGAAACGCCTTGAAAATTCTGTTGGTTATCCTAGATATGCTACCATCATCTCCTACTCCGAATAAACTGCTTATCTTCCTAAATGCCGCTTTTTCTCCGGATGAATCTAGTCAAAAAAGCACAATAGCCAATTGGAGTTCAATAGAAAACTGCTTGCAGGCATGTGGCTTGCTATACTCCTTGGAACTTTTTATTAAATCAACTAGTTTCGAAAATTGATCTCGCCCAACTATAACCATTTGTCGAAATCTTTCATTATCCTTTAGGAAACAAAGCGCTTCGAAACCTCTTTCAAAGCACTTTTCAAAACCACAATAGTGCTTTGTTCTCGCTTTAAATAGAGCTTTGTTTATCATTGTCATGTCATTGGAAACAAGACCTTTGCTCTCGCTATGAAAAGTGATTAAAAAAGCGCTTTGCTCTAGCTTCAGAAAGAGCACCTTCTTTGTTCGCACCTGCATTCGCGACTTCATTTTCGATGACGTATATATTTTCCCCGATGTAAAATTTTACATAAAAAGCAAAGCACTTTTCAAAAGCACTATTCATAGGCTGAGTGAAGACCTTTTTACTTGCTTTTTAATAAAGCACTTTAAAATTTCCGATAGCGTAGTTAAAGAAGTGAGTACGTGATTCCGCCATGTATCCGACTTGGGGATTGTATGAGCAATTCCTCGACGACACGACATTGCGATTGCCATATTGTCTTCCAGATCGCCCAAAACTTCCTCAACGCGTCATCGTCAATTTCCATTTCTAAAAAAAAATGTGCATGTTGAATATATATTTCGCTCGACTTTAACTGTACGAGTGAATTTTTCAAACCTTCTAGGAAAATTATTTCACTATTAAATTATCCACAATTTCCTCTTTAATAGATTTCTTCGGCATAATTGATAATTTAAATAATTTTTACTACACCACAAATAAAATAACTCGCTTCGTTTTTGTTTTCTTTTTTTTTTCAAAACAGCTGTCAATTTTGTTCGCACCAGTGTTGTTCTAAATAGTGTGCTCACAGTTGATGGCAAATTCTTGACAGGGCATATATTTGCACAGCTATTTGCCCGTAACTGGGAATACCCCTTATGTATTTGAACTTTAGGTTGCAAAAGCCAGAGTTCATCATTTAATTTCTTTATAATTAATTCATTTCCTGCCTGGAATTGTGTATGTTTAAACCGTGTTTTGATATAAGTTTTTTTAATAAATACCAACAAAAAAATTGCAACAATCCAAATAATTTTTATACGTCACCGCCACAGTTGTTTCTTAACTCTTATTCTTTTTCTACTTCTTTTTTTATTACTTAAATCTATTTTATTATTTTTTCAGCACACAATAAGCTTTGGTATAATTAGCGGCATCAAAAAAAAAATAGATAAAATGCCAAAAAAGTCAAATATGTGGAATCATAGAAGTCGAAAGCTAATAATTGGAATCCTAGGATTTTTTATTGGATTGTTTGGCATTCTTTGCGGCATGTTCTGGGAAGAAATATTTAACAGTATCATGGAAAAGGTACGTAAATTTTATGATATTGTAAAAAAAGGTATTTGCTTAGAGTTTTGGGAAAGCAAAAAATACGCTTTAATTTTGCTAAGCCAAAATTAGTTAACCAATATACGAGTACTGACTGGATAGTTTTGTGTAGGGCTTTTTAAAAATTTAACCTCACATTCCAACTTTTTTGTAACACTTGTTGGCCCCTCTCAGGCGTTGTTCTGACCTTTCCGGTAGTTACTTTGAAAACTTTGATTTGATTAAATTCTTTGTTTATAAAATTTTGGACTAAGCACTAACGATTTTTTATGAAAAAGATTGATATATGCTTGATCATTTGTAAAAATATAAAGAGCAGTTCATGATCTTGTTGCATTGTTGCAAATGCAAAATAAACAGCATTGAAAAGGTTTTGCAACATATGCTTTTTGTTTTTGTAAAAGCTGTTTATTTTGCATTTGAATTATGCAACAAGATCGTGAACTGCCCTTAAGATTTAAAACATTTTAGAAAAAAATATGGGCGGTTGGTTCCCTTGGATTTTGATAACAGAAATAGTTTTAAAATTTTTGCGTAAAGCATAGTAAACTTTGTTCAGTTTCATGTGAAATTCCACTCAAATCTCCATACAAAAAGTGACAGCTGCGAAACAAGCGTGGAAATTTTTACAACATGTTCGTCAGAGCAGTACTCTGTTCCGCTGCGTGAAATTATCGCAACATGTTTCTGAGCAACATTTTTTCACGACAATTTAATTGTACTGCCTATTTATTTTGGAGCGAAAAGAGAGATATCATATGAAATCTCCCAACTGTTTCTCAGAGTCTCTCTGAGAAACGTTGCTATAGAAATTCCTCGCAACAAACTTTAAGTCAGAATTTTCACGCAAACGAACAGAGTACTAGGCTTAAATCTGGAAAAATTTCGATAATAAATGTTGTATCATATGATAGATTGTTAAGAATGTGATTTTTTTTTTTAAATTATTTTTACCACAAAAACAACGTTTGTCCCTTTTTTGAGACAAAATTTAATATTTTCGAGATTTAAAACTTTCAAAACAGAAAAAATATATAAATTAGAAATAGTGAGGTAAAGTTAAATATTTTCTAAATTTTTCCATAGCCTATTGGAAAATGGAGAAGATATTAACTACCAAAGTTAAAACTTGAATCTTGAAATTGCTTACTTTTTTATTCTGATTTGACAAGATTTCATTAAACAATGCATTGCTCTATGGTTTATTTTTGGAAACAAGTATATTTTTCAACTTGAAAAATGTAAATATCTAAGAAAGTTATGCCTCAGAGAAATATTCAAGTAAGAAAACTTCATTCACAGACAGTGTTGCCTGCTCCTGCTGATCAAAATCCACAAAATTTGCCAAAAACAATCGCTAAAATCCGCTAATTTGTTTTAAAAAAATTTTAATAACATAATTCAGCAATTCCATTTTAAACATATCGGGTGTATTTCTTTATTCATTCCGGATATTTCATTCTGGATAAAGGAGAGAACGAATAGAATAGATTGTTGTTTATCCAGAACAGAATGAATAAAGAAACAGTATTGGAAAAGAAAGAACATTTTGTTTTTATTAAAACCAAAAACATATTTTTCGTATTTAATTAAAGACAACAAATACACCAGATAAAATTTAAAAAATAAAAATGCAACACAGCAATCTAAAATATTTAATGTAAAAATTTTTCCATTTTCATTTAACGAAGTTTTACTTCAAACAATCGAATATAACCTCACATACAAGGAATATTCTTTTTATTCTACCTTAGCTGATAGTATAAAAAGAACGCGTTGGGAATATTCCATAAGAATAAAGAAATACAAAAAGAATATTCCGGATAATCAAAACGGAATAAAGAAACAAAAACAGTCATTCCGAACATCTGGAATGAATAAAGAAATACAGCCATCGGAAAAGTAAAAATTACGGAATGAACATATCCGATTTGGGTCAAATTTTGCTTGGAGTATCACTGACGGAAATGAAAAACTTAATTTGGAGGAAAAAAGTTTGACGTGATTTTTAGTGGAGTTGTAGGGTGCACAAAATTAACGAAGACTGGAATTTTTAAGGTGTGTTCTTCCAACCTCTACTTCGAAATCAATAATCTTACCACAAGGGATGGTATAATTCAAGAATAGCGACAACTTTTTTTTAATATTTTATTATATATACATTATATGGATTTCAACCTTCTTAATCCAAATCTGGAAAAATTTCAAGTCGCTCGCAATCGGTTTAGAAGAGTTATAGGCCTCCAAAGTTGCAAAAAATGGCCTACAAATCTTGCTGTTTTTTTTTGTGTTCCGCATTATGGGTATCAAAAGAAAGGTAATGCGAGTACCTATTCAACGATGTATCAAACATGAAAATTCATTCATAGCTTTTTAAGATATATCTATTCTTATATTTACAATTTGTCTGAAAAACTAGTGGTTTCCCTTTTACGAAAGCACTACACTAAAAATTTGTATATCTTTAAAAGTTATGCATGGAAATTTTAAAAAATAGCAAGATTTGTGGCCATTTTTTCCAACTTTGGAGGACTATAACTTCTAAACCAATTGCAAGCGGCCTGCAATATGGATTTGAAGTTAGGAGGACAAAATGCATATAATCTGCAAAAAAAAATTTTAAATTAGAGTTGTCGCTATTCTTGAAATGCTCCCAAGGGATTATTTTTAGATTAAAGTCCGTTCAATCACTTTTTCAACGGTAGTTCAAACTTAAAATTTGGTTAAGAAATTTGTCTGTTGATCAAAAAAATATTTGTGTTTATATGTTAAAAACTACCATATCTCATTAACCCATTGAGTCTCCACCCTAATTTTTATAATGTTGAACAGGTAGTTTTACCGGCTTTAAGAAAAAATTTTTTTTTTAATTTTTAAATGGCGTTCTTCGAATATATTTTTTGAAATCAATTACCTGAAATGAATTTTTGTAAAAATCAATTTTCAACGTTTTTGCCAATTTTTGTCAATTTTGTGCATCCTGTGACTTCACCAAAAATCACGAAAAACTTTTTTCCTCCAAATTAAGTTTCTTATTTCTGTCGGTGATGCTCCATGCAAAATTTTACCGAAATCGGATATGGTCATTCCGTAAGGCCGGTACATTAAAAATGGAATTGCTGAATGTATAACAAAATATTAATATAACTATATTTTATTAATAAAGCAACAAAAAAATCGAAGAACTATCAATTCAAGTTCCAATTAAAAAAAAAATCACTCCATTTTTCATTAATGCTCTTATTGTCATAGATTGCATTTGACCCAATTAACATAAGAAATGATCGAGGCATACTACAGTCGTGGCAGCACTTCTGCTGCCGTATCTTGAAAATTAAAATGATTTTTAATTTTTTCTTTTTAAAAGCATATACAAGAAATACTTAACAAGAAATACTTAAAATGCAATGAACTGTGTCGATTTGTAAGCGATTTCTTATTCTGGACTTCACAATACTGAGCTGGCTAAACGCTCGTTCAACACCAGCGTTTAACAAAAGCAATGATAAAAGGTGCAGTGATAAGTTTGCCAGTTTTCAAAAATAAAATTTACAGATGAATCCTTATATTCAAGTTATATTTATATTCAATTTAAATTCATATATATTTATATTTATATTCAAGTTATCAGTTAAATTTGATACATTGTTTCATTTAAAGAGGGCTTTTTTTCGATACTGATTTAATATTTTCGATATATGGTCATCGCTACAACCACAAATTTTCATACCAGACAAAATATCTTCTTTTACTGCTGCTTTTAAAAAATCCGCCGAAAATTCCGCCAGCGGATTTTTTATAATTTACCCCGCCACATGACATCAAAATCCGCTGATTTGGCAGGAAATCTGCAACAGTGTTCACAGAATAAGAAAAAATTTGCAAGTTTTTTTTTTAAACAACGAAAGTCATGCAATTTTTGCGTTTAAAATTTTTCCAATTTTAGCCTTAAATTGAATTCAGTAGAAATCTTATACCTCAACTTTTATTACTCCTGGGTTTTTTTTTAATTGATAGAAACTTATGTTTCTTGTTTATTTTGGAAAAAAAATATTTATAATAATACAAACATTTATTAAAACATTGACACATCATTGGCACACTTGAAAGAAAAAAAATAATTAAACTTGCATGGAATATCTCTTAATTAGCTCTGCTTGGTTCACTAGACTTATTCAAGCCAATGGAAAGATAAGAAGGTCTACATTTCATTTATGAAAAAAACAACTACACATGTTTGCACAATTGTTAATAATAGGGGTATTCACGATACAGTACACTTTTCTGTGCAGTTGAGAACTTGAAGGCTTGTGCAGTTAGGTTTTCGTGAACATATCACTATCACATTTTTCAAAACTGCCAATGTATTCAATGTGCACACGAGCACAACTGCTCAAGTCCTCAAGTTTTAGGCTACAGTAGAAAAAGTGTTCAGATTTTTGACATAGTGTATTTTGCTTTTGTAAAGCGCACAAGTTCTCAACTTTACTGGCAAGTGCACTGAGTCGTGAATACCCCTAATATTCAATTTCATTTTGCAACACATAAAAATGCTGCATACAAAGCGTTTCTAAGCATTGCATACTTTTAGGAGTTCTTTATTTCAAAGCGTTGCAACGCTCATATGAAATGAAAAAAGTGAAAGAAATGAAAAGTGAAAATGAAAAAAGTACAACTAATTTCGTTATTTTTTAAGATATGTTTATGATTTTGATGTCCTTAAGAAGAACATTAAACAAATCACAAATTACATTCTAAAAAATTTTTTAATCTTTTACGCAAAATTCAGAGAAAATTGCGCTCAAACTTAAAATTTTGTAGTTTCAACGGATTGATTTCATATTCACACGAACACAGCTGGGTAATGGATAAGTCGGGTGGGTTTGTTGGCACATCGTTAGAAAGGTCAATCCATTGCCTTACAAATGAGATCTTAAAATAAGTTTTTCGTGAGTTGGATTTTCTGCTAAAAACAATAATGTGCATCAAAGACATGAAATACTAATTAACCCTGTAACTCCTAATGGTATAATAATAGACCCCTTAAAATACGTTTTTTTTTTTGCTCAGCTCAACATAGCCTTTCACCTCCGTAAGTAGTTGCACTCTATTGCAGGATACCTTGTATAATAGTGAAAAAATCTGGTGATTTTGTATTTTATACAAAAGATGGCTAATACTGGTTGTTTTCAAAATCCAGCAGAAAAAACTTTTTTCAATATCACTACTGTATCGAAACTTACAGTTTTTTCCGAAAAAATACCTTTTTGAACGAAAATAAAAGCGTATCTGCAAAATTTCAAGTTAAAAAAAAAATTGTTTTTTAGAATTTTAAGAGATTTATCCGTTTTCCTATAGTCATTTTGTATGGGAGGTAGACGAGGTTTTCATCCGATTTTGAAGAATTTAAAATATAGGGTGATAGGGTGATATAGGGTGAGTCTGTATATTTGAAGCCAAAGGTTATGTGCAAAATTCAAACCATTATATTAATTTTTGTAAAATTTTAAGAGATTTAAATTCTACATTCTATGGGAGGTAGATGTAAACAGGAAGCGGATGAAATCCAGAAGCTTTAGCGTTCTGATAAAGTAAATTTGTATAGGAGGTAGGCGTGGCTCTTACAGAATTACGCTCATTTTCGAACTTGATGTATATTTCTAATATAAGTTTCAATCAGAAACTGCACAAGCCTACTTGAAGTCTATTTCAAGTACTTGCTTAAAATACAAGTTCAAGCTAGCTTGAACTTGATAATTTTGAATCAAGTAAAGCTTGTAATTGAATATAAATAAGACCACTACAGCTTGCAACTTGCAAGTATGCTAGCTTACAAGCGAACGGCATGAAGTTTCAAGTAAAGGAAAGCTTGATGCTTTCGGCAAAAAGCTTGAAAAGCTTAAAATTGAAGGCAAGTTTCCAATTAAAGCAAGTATCAAACAAATTCAATGTGCTTGTGTAGGAAAATCTTAAGCGTATTATGACTTTTAAGGGTTCTGTGGACTCCGTGGTTGGCAGTTTTAGGGGGTAAATGATTTCGGATCTGATGTCAGAATTTAAAATTCAAGATGGCGGATAGAGTTGCCACCTAGATTTTTTGGGTATTTTTGCGAAATCTCCAATTTTGAAATCCTGACATCGGATTTGATTTCGAATATAATGTCACAGTTTTAAATTTAAGATGGAGGTTAGGGCTGCCACCTAGATTTTTTGGGTATTTTTGCGAATCCTCCAATTTTGAAATTCTGACATCGGATTTGATTTCAAATATAATGTCACAGTTTTAAAATTTAAGATGGAGGTTAGGGCTGCCACCAAAATTTTTAACACAGTATTGTCACCTAATAATATGTAATTTTAAGAGTTTTAAACATCATTTAACAGTGTTAGGGAGTCACTGATTTCGAATCTGAAGTCAGAATTTTCAAAATCAAGATGGTGGATAGGGTTGCCAGCTTAATTTTTTATTTTTATGATTTCTAGGCTGGTGCGAATTGAAGGCTAAAAATGGGTCGCTGAATCCGAATTCGAATTCGTATAATTATATGTATTTTTAAAGGTTTTAATCATCATTTATTAGTGTTAGGGATCGCTGATTTCAAATCTGAATTCAGAATTTTAAAATTCAAGAAGGTGGATAGGGTCGCCACCTTATTTTTTATTTTTACGAATTCGGGGCTGGCGCGAACTAAAGAGTAAAACACCTAACACTAATAAAGTATGTTTTAAACTTTTAAAAATACATATTATTATGTGGCAACCCTATTATTTCAAAATTTTATAATTTGAAATTCTGACAATGGATTGGGATTCAGCGACCCATTTTTACCCATTAGTTCGCGCCAGCCCGAAAATCGTAAAATTAAAAAAATTAAGGTGGCAGCCCTACCCACCATCTTGAATTTTAAAATTCTGACCTCAGATTCGAAATCAGTGACTCCCTAACACTGTTAAATTATGTTTAAAATTCTTGAAAATACATATTATTAGGTGGCAGCCCTTTTATTTTAAAATTTTATAATTTTGAAATTCTGACCACGGATTCGGATTCAGCGACCCATTTTTGGTGAATCGTTTTTTTGCCAGGCCCGAATTCATAAAAATACAAAAAATTAAGGTGGCAACCCTATCCACCATCTTGAATTTTAAAACTTTGACTTCAGATTCGAAATCAGTGACTCCTTAACACTGGTAAATGATGTTTAAGACTCTTAAAACTACATATTATTTGGTGGCAATACTTTTGAAAAATTTAAGTGGCAGCCATAACCTCCATCTTAAATTTGAAAACTGTGACATTATATTCGAAATCAAATCCGTTGTCAGAATTTCAAAATTACAAGAATTCGCAAAAACACAAAAAAAAAATCTAGGTGGCAACTCTATCCGAAATCTTAAATTAGCTCTCTTTACACAAGCTCATTGAATTTTTTGGATACTTGCTTTAAATTCAATTAATTGGATACTTACGAGCTTACAAGCTTTTGCCGATCGTTTCAAGCTTTTCAAGTTTCTGCCCGACAAAGTAAGTCTCAACAAGCCAAGCCAACGAGCAAGCATGAATATGACTTGTATCTGTTTGGTATTTTTGCAAGCTGGCTAAAGCTTGCTTTTTCAAGTTTGGATACATACTTGAATTCAAGTACTTGAAAAGGCTTGTGCATTTCTCCGGTTTCTATACATAATTTTCTTACGATAGCTTCAAAATCAGGATTACAGTCCGACAGACGTGCCGACAGACGGACAGACAGACAGACAAACAAACAAACAGACAGATGGACATGGCTAAATCAACTAAGGATGTGATGCTCATCAAGAATATATTTATTTTTCAGTACCTACCACACCTCCTTTTAGGCGATGCAAACGAAGTGATAACAAAAATATAAAAACAAGAATGCTTATTGTAGAGTGTTCGTGAGAGATGGCAAAATTCTTCTCAGTTATTTTTTGTAGATATTACCATTGTCTAAAGTTCGGTTTTGCAAAATGTTCGTGTATTTTTTGCGGTTTTTTGGTGTGTTTGTTTTTGTCATTTTTGTGCCACAGCGCCCTCTTATCACAAAGCAATGAATAATCGGGTCAACAAAAAACTATTGTGTAAATATGAACCCAATCGGTAAAGTCATTAAAAAGGTAAGCGATGACAAAGGGACGCATCGATAAAATTTAAGAGTTGTACATAAATTCTTAAATTTTCTTTAACCCTTAACTGGTACACCTCAAAAAAATAACACTTACAGTACATCTGGTCCCAGGGACCACACCACTTAAAATGCTAAAAAAACACAAATTTAGTTAGAAATGTATATTTTTTTTTGTTAGGCACATCTTATATAAAGTTTTTCTTTCCTATTTAGAAAGAATTTTTCGAATTATTTTGACTAATTGAATTGATTTAAATTGCATTTTAAATTGAATTATAAGCGAAATATACTCTTTTGTATTTTTGTTCTGGTCCCACAGACCAGGTTTACCAGTTAAGGGTTAAATGCATTGATTTTTACCTTGGTGTATATGGACTCATTATTTTTAATTGAAAACAACAGAATAACTGTTTATTTTTATTACTCATAGATTTGAATAATCGAGCCTAATAGCTTAATCTTCTCATCACTACTGATCTTCAAAACCTAGACAACTTTTAATTAAAATAGACTAGATTAAAATAGAATAGATTAAAATAGAAATAAATTCGTGTCATTGAAGACACAATCAATTGTTATTGGAAGAATACATCTGAGGTTTATCGCTTAAATATATTTTTATTTCACCACTTGTGTGAAGGTAGATGATGATCGACAATAAATTCTCAATCTAAAGTAAGAACACGTGTCTTAAAATATTTGAAATTAATTAGTATTTTTTTGAAAATTATTTTTAATTTAAAACTTGAAATTGTTAAATGGAAAATGTCTTTGCAAAAACTGTTTTTCAACTTTTTGCTAAGAGCAAAAAAAAGAAGTACACCTTGAAAGTTGTAAATTAATTCATCCTAATTTGTTTTTTCTTTTTCATTGCCACAAAAAATTGCAAGCAAATTAGAGTGATGGTGTAAATATACAAATAACACCATTTTTTCTTGCAAAAAAATATTCCATTTGAGTTTGTAGTTAAAATTAATATTGTAGTATCGTCAGTTGCTATTATTAAATTTTGTGTCAAGTTTCTTTGTTATGAGTTAAACCACTTTCAATATAGCATTTGATCATAGCACTTAATCATGACACTGAAGCATGTCTAGATACTTTACAAGAAAAGTTATGTTTAGTTTATAGTAAATCAATCCTTATGTAAAAAATCAGGGTTGAAAACTCCAAGAAATAAACTATCAAAATTGTGCATATTTTTCATTATTATTTTGAGTTTAATTCGGGCTCAAGGTCATTTTTTGAATAAAAAACTATACGTCCATGCCAGGACGCAATAAAACCCAGACTAAAATACAAATACAAAACTTTTTTTTTTCAAAAAGTCACCTTAAGCCTCAATTAAACTCAAAATCATAAATAAGGAAAAATCATATAGTTTTTTATTATTTTATTATTTTTTAATGTTTGAACCCTCCTGAAATTGTAATTTCCAGTATCTAAAGACCTAACTAAATAGTTGATAATTTTTTCAAAATTTTCAAAAACGGTCGATTTTCATCCAGATAAAAACAAAAATTTTAAATTTTCGTTGAACTCACAAGGAAAGGTCTCCACGTGTCACTCTGCGCTTTTAATGAGCTTTAGAGGAAAAAAATGATAGAAGACAAAAATTCTAAGGTTGACATAATTTTTTATATCTGCTAAGTAAAAGGTTAAAGCTTTCAAAATGGTGTTCGAAAATTTGCAAAAACTACGTTTAAATTTGCAATAACTTAAATTTTACATATTGAAACAAACACAAATTAGGCACCAAATGAAAGGTACTGAAATTTGACGTCGTTTGGTATATATTATAAAAAATTTTTTGTTGTTGTTTTTTGTTGTTGTTGATTTTAGCAAATTTTTACCTATATTGCATTAATAACGTCACAGTTCCTTTACCATACTTGTGTATGTGAATCCTTATTTAATTTAGTTGGTTGCCCTTTTTTTTTCTTTAAAATATTGATAGTTAAAATTAATTTTAAAAAAATGCACAGTTGTGTAAATATTGATTGTTAAAATGTAATTATTATTTTAAATAAAGTATACAATATGAGTATCAAAAATTTTGTTTTTTTAATAACCTTTTTGTATTCAAATTTAACGGTAAATTTAAATATTTTATAGGGCTGCCATATAAAGGGGTCTTAGATATACATTTAATTCCCACAAAACACCATACCTTTTTTTTAAATCTTCATATCAACTATTGTAAATATATTTTATGATAAACAATATCATTTAAATATATTTTCTGAAATTTTCTTAAAAACTTAATTTTGCCGAAATAACCAAAGGGGGGTAGCTTTGTTTTTTGATTACAAATACAGTTAATTATTTTTTATGTAGAAAAGAGAAAATCTTTGTTAATGAATGAAGTGATAAAGGATAGGTGGCCACAAATGCGATTTTGAGTTTATATTATTTTTACAACAAAAACAACTTTTGGTCTATTTTTTAAGTAAAAACTGAATATTTGTAACTTTATTTGAAAAAAAAAATTAGAAAAATAAATGTTAAGCTAACAGTACTATTGAAATAGTTTTTGTCAAGTCATTTTATTAAGCTTTTAGGGAAAAAAGAAATCAATGAAATATATTTAAAAAAACAAAGGTGATATTTACATCCAAAGTCAAAACTTTCAATTTCGGATTGTTTTTTGCATTCTAAGGCAAAGAAGTTATGTCAAAAATTGATTGTACTAAGAATTTCCATAGTTTTATGAATATGCGAATGTTTTTGCTGTCTATCTTTTCATTTTTCTCTACTCAATAGCTTTTCACTTCCTTACTTCTCTATGTTATATATTCTTTATCTATTCTATGTATCAGTATTTTTTTTCAATCTTAACTTATCTTTAATTCTTTTTATTTTTTATATTCTTTAAAATAAAAAATAACAAAGCCAATATTGTTTAAAAATTAAGGTCATTATTTTTGATTCTGTTTTAAACAGTTGTTATTATTCTTCATTTTTAGTTTTTAACTTTAATTTCAAATTTTTAATATAAAATTTTTTATTTTCATTTTGCATTTTAATTTCAATTTTAATATTAACTTTAACTAAATTTGATGTAAATTAATTATATTTATGCATTTATGTTGTACTATAAAAGAGCATAGCTCTTATTGTACTTATGATAACTTAAATAAATAAATAAATAAAATAAATAAAAAAACAGCATTAGTTTTCATTATTTAAACAAGAAAAAATATTTAAATTACCTTGAAAGGTCATTTTGTTTTCATATGAAACGATTTTGTGTAAAACATAAGTTATATGAAGAACTTCCATACTTTTCAAGATATGTGCATAATAAGGTGGATAAAAAAAACATTTTTTTCGACACTCATATTCTGGGAGCTGGATTCAAGTAGATCTTAAATTCAAAAGGACATCGAAATCCGTGGAACCGTCATCCATCAGTTTTGATTTAAGAAAGTCACTTTTTCGCCAAAAATCACCGGTTTTTTCGCCGTAACATTTTATCAATCTAAAATAACTACCTAAAAAATGGGTGCAAATGAAAGGTATCTGGGACACCAAAGTTGTAAATGGGAAGATTTTTAGTTTCAAGAAATTTTTTAGTGCAAAAGTGTTCAGAATTCGGTCAAAATTTTGGGTACTTTTCACTAAAATCGCTATACATTTGCTGTTCATTCGCTATAAATATGTTAATTTTTGATTGTTCACCACGAAAGGTGAAGCCTCTTCAAAGCCACGCCATTTTAAAAAAAGTAATTTTTCTAAAATTTACTAAAAATTAGTGGATTTATAGATTTTTGTGAAAAATAACTTTTCAAAAATACTTTCCAAAAAAGTTTAAATAAAAATTCCACTGTTTTGATTTTTTTATTTTTTTTTATATATCAATAGATTACACCAAGTCTTTTAGAATAATACTTAATTTTTCCAAATTTACTGAAAAATGGCAATTTTATAGCGTTTTTAGTGAAAAATACCCAAAATGTTGACCGAATTCTGAACACTGTTGCACTAAAAAATTTCTTGAATCTAACCCTCTTCCTATTTAAAAGCTTGGGGTCCAAGATACCTTTTATTTGCACCCAACTTTTGGGTAGTTATTTTAGATTGATAAAAAGTTACGGCGAAAAAACCGGTGTTTTTTGGCGAAAAGGTGACTTTTTTAAATCAAAACCGATGGATGACGGTTCTACCGATTTCGATATCCTTTCGGAATGAAGATCTACTTGAATCCAGCTCCCAGAATATGAGTGTCGAAAAAAGTGTTTTTTACCCCTGAACAAAACGATCCACCTTAGTGCATAATGTTGATGTAAAAAAGGGAATATTTTTTTCATTACAAAAAAATCTAAAATTAGCTTGAAATGTCGTTTTTTTCTTGTTTGAAATGAATATTGTAGTATTTTTAATTTTTTGTGCAAAATTTATGTACTTTGGCACAAAATTTCTAATGGCACATTAAAGTATGCTATAATCGTAAGTTTTGTATTACAAAAAAAAAAAGACTTATTTAAAAAGACAAATATATATGCTAAGAGTAAGTGAAAAACTAATTAGAATACATATTCTCAATCCAAATTAAATTAAGTATTAAAGTATTATTTAAAATTTAAATGGAGCAAAACCATTGGGCATTGAAAGAGCTATTCACTTACAAACATCATTTTGATTTTAGGGTAGATTTTTAGATTTTTCGCAAAAAAACCAAAATAGTTAAATTTATAAGTTTTAAAAAAAAGTTCAGAAAATGTATTTAAATGATATTGTTTATTATAAAATATATTTATAATAGTTTATATAAAGATTTAAAAAAATTCATGGTTTTTTTGTGGGAATAAAATGTACATATAAAACCACTTTTATATGGCAGCCCTAGAAAATATTAACATTTACCGTTAAATTTGAGTACAAAAAGTTTATTCTAAAAAAAACAAAATTTTTGATAACCATGTATGTATGCTTTACATAAAATAATAATTACATCTTAATAATCAATATTTACACAATTTTGCAATTTTTTAAAATTAATTTTTAATTAAAAAACTTTAGATTAAAAAAAAACCAACTAAATTATATAAGGATTCACAAACACAAGTATGGTAAAGAAACGGTTACGTAAGCAATGCAATATGAGTAAAAATTTGTAAAAATAAAAAAAAAAAATATTTTATAATATACAGGGTTACAGCGCCCATTTTATTTTTAAATAAATCAAAGAAACCACAATTTTTTGTCTGTTCGTCATGAATATCATTTAATTGGGTTCAAGTAGATTTGCTTACATTATTTCTTGAATATGATATCTCGTAAATGGTCGCCATTGGCCTCTACGACATATTGTGCCCGTTTTGCAGCATTTTCCATGGTTTTCTTCAACATTTCGATGGGAATGGCGGTTATTTCTTGACGGATGTTGGTTTTCAGCTCTTCTAGGGTCTTTGGCTTGTTGACGTAAGCCTTTGATTTCAAATAACCCCACAAAAAGAAGTCTGGAGGCGTTAAATCTGGTGATCTTGGCGGCCAATCGAAATCACCATTTTTTGACATCAAACGGCCAGGGAACAATTGCTTCAAAAAATCGATTGTAGTGCGGCTTGTGTGTGGTGGCGTGCCGTCTTGTTGAAACCAGTAGTGCCTGATACGCTTTCGACGAACGATTGGCATGAAAAAATTGTTTATCATATCGCGATAACGCTCCTGATTGACAGTAACTCTGTGGCCATTATCATCTTCGAAAAAGAACGGCCCAATGAGCATTTTAGCACAAACGCCGCACCAAACAGTGACTTTTGCATCGTGAAGAGGTACCTCTTGAATCTCTTGTGGATTTTCAGTGGCATAAATACGGCAATTTTGTTTGTTTACCGTTCCGTTCAACTGAAAATGAGCTTCATCGCTCATGATAATTTTATGCCAAAATTGCTCGTCTTCTTCAGCCATTTCGATGACTCTTTGGGCCCATTCCAATCGACGTGGCTTATCGGTAGGCAACACTTTGTTTACCAATTGAATTTTGTACGGAAACAAATTCAAATCAACACGTAAAATGCGTTGTAAAGTGGATCGGGGAATGCCGAGCTGCTGAGAACGGCGATTTTGGGATGTTGTTGGTGACTGCTCAATACTGGCTCGTACGGCTGCAATATTCTCATCCGATCGCCTTGGTCGCTTTTTATTTGGCCTCTTTGGGTTACCAAGAGTATTACCAGTTGTAAATCTTTCATACAAACGATAAATTGTTTTCTTGGAAGGCGCACTTTTCACTTTATTTATTTTTTTGAAAGCACGTTGAGTTTTCACTATTGACTTGTTTTGTTGAATGTAAATTTCAACAATTTTAGAGCGTTCGCGTGGCGTGTACTGTTCCATTGTAAACATTTGCTTGGAATGACGCTTCAAACGCGGTATGTCATTAGTCGATTTGGCATCACTGCGGAAAGTTACAGTGTTGCCAGATGGGCGCTTCGAATAAGGGCTACCCTGTATACCAAACGACGTCAAATTTCAGTACCTTTCATTTGGTGCCTAATTTGTGTATGTAGCAATATGTAAAATTAGAGTTATTGCGAAAAGACGTAATTTTTGCAAATTTTCGAACGCCATTTTGACAGATTTGACCTTGAATTTAGCAGATATAAAATAATACATCAACCTTAGAATTTTGTCTTCTATCACATATCCAAAGCTCATTTAAAGTGGAGAGTGACACGTGGAGACCTTTCCTTGTGAGTTACCTTCAAAAATTTGTCGATTGATTTAACAATTTCAAAAAATATTTTATAGTATATACCAAACGACGTCAAATTTCAGTACCTTTCATTTGGTGCCTAATTTGTGTATGTAGCAATATGTAAAATTAAAGTTATTGCAAAAAGACGTAATTTTTGCAAATTTTCGAACGCCATTTTGACAGATTTAACCTTGAATTTAGCAGATATAAAAAAATACGTCAACCTTAAAATTTTGTATTCTATCACAGATCCAAAGCTCATTAAAAGCAGAGAGTAACTAAAGATGCAACATCGTTCTTAAAAACATCGATGTTTGAAAACATGACAATTATCACTTGACAATTATCGATGTTTAAAAAAATCGTTAATAAGACCGTTAAGCCTAGTATTGGATTCGAGAAATATAAGTATTATTTTTATAGATTACATATTTTTTATTTGCACTCTATTATAAAATATGAAAGAAAAAATAATTTGTTGCAATGTATGGACGTAGAAAAATTTACAAAAACAAAATTTGAAAAAAAGGAATCGGCAAAATTTCTGTATTTTGTATGAAAAATTTCTTTTTTTGTCATTTTTCTTTCGACCTCAAAAAACCGGGTTTTTTTTTTGTTCATACAAAACAGTTTTTTTTATTTACACAGTTTATTATTGTTGTTTTTTTTTTTAATTTTGTAAGAAAAAATCTCATTTTCATTTTTTTAAACTTTTTTATGTCCGTTTTTTGAACTAAGGATTTTTTTTTTCCTATTTGCCGACCTCAAAATTAGGCTTTATAGCAAAAATGAGCATCGATGACGTCAAACGATGTTTTTCGGTGGTAAACTTCGATAGTTTTTTTTCAATACTTATCCTTACGCTCTAAAAACTGATTGAGAAAAATCGTGAAATTTCACAATATTTATTGGCGATTTTGTAAAAAAACCTCGCTATGCAGTGAGTTTTTTCAATTTTGTCTGAAAATCAGCGTCTTTTTCCAAAATATGTATATTTACTCTACTATTCACGCTATTTGAGCGTGTTTTCGCTCAGAGAGTCTTAAAATATGTATATTTTCCCTACTTTTCCCTACTACTATTTCAGCGTGTTCTCGCTCAGATACTCTGAAAAACGCTCCAGCAGCGGTATTTTACGCTTGCCCTTAAATAAACACATCTGCTTTAACGTCATATGATTTCAAAGAGTTTATTCGAACCAATTATATGTCGTGTCCAATTATATACAGCTTAAATAGTAGATTGGTCACAGCTTAATTACTCAAGCCTACTGAAGTAAGAAAGAGTAGCGTCTTCTGCTGAGCTATTGACTCTATACAGAGTTGTTGTTGTAGCCAAGTTCAAAACTTACTTGTGAGACTTCACGCATTTCTAGCTTTTTTTTTATAAGCGCAGACAAGATTGGAAGAAATAATTTTAGAAGAGAGTTTTTACAAGAGAGCGAAAGAAATAATTGTAGGTGAGAGGATTCACGCATTTTTTAACGATAAATATTAATAATTTTGCTTTATGGGATGTAACGACAATAAATGTAGGCAATCAGTTGCCAGCAATTATTGTAGTTAATTCTCGTGAATTTTTGTTAGAGTATACTTGATAGCACGGGTAATCTGCTGGCATCACTTGATTGCAGCAGCCGGATGGTGTCTTATACATATAGACCACTTACCAAAATAAAATCTATATCAAATAGAAAACATGTTTTCCCATTTCATAAATTTAAAAAATTTATTTGTTGGAGTTTATCAATTTGGAAATTGAATTAAAAAACAGAAGCTTAGATAACCTCGTCACTAGAGGCCTGTTTTTTCTTAAGTGATGGTTGCTCCAGCTTCCGAGAACAAGTGTTCGCTGGGTACAGATATAGCATTCCAATCTTCGCAAATTTTGAAAATAGAGATTTTATGTCATCCCAAATTTCTACATAGGAGACTACGGGTACATCTGCACTTCTGTTTCGCTTACATTTGCTATTGAATATGCATCAGAATATTTATTTTTTGTTTGTATTTATTAAAAATGCGCAAACGATATCGATGTTTTTCCTTTTCAGACCGATGTATCGTCGATGTATCGCTCATAAGAATATAGATGTTGACATCGATGTTTATGAACGATATATCGTCGATGACGATACTATCGATGCATCGTTTACGTCCCTATGAGTGACACGTGGAGACCTTTCCTTGTGAGTTACCTTCAGAAATTTGTTCAGAAATTTAAGTTGCTTAGCTACACCATTTCCAATTGTAATTCAGAAAAGATAAATTAAAAGTTTCCATTCCATTTGGAATTCGGAATGTATCAATTGAAATTCAGAAAAAATCAATTGAAATTCAGAACAAAACAATAAAAATTTAGAATTCCATTTGAAATTCAGAATAGATCGATTGAAACTGCAAAAACATAATCAATTGAAATTCAGAAAAGATCAATTAATATATCGAAATTTTAAGCAAACATTACTATTACCATCACCATGATCATTGTCATAACCATCACCAATATCATTACTATTACCATTAATCAATCAATATTGAGAAAACTTAAATTGAATTTCAGAAAACCATTACCTTACCGTTTCCATTAACATTACCAGAACCATTACCAAAGCTTAAAATTGGAATAAGGTAGACCAAGTAAGGTTGGACCTTATCTTTACAAACTCGTACGATGAAGTGAAGGTTAGTCCATGCACTGAAGCAGAAAATTTATTTACTAACACTGTTCACCATACAGCTTTAACAGTTGCTTTCTCTGCTAACGACATTACTTTTACCCAGTCTTATAATAACTCCATTGCATACGATTACCTCAACGCCGATTACGAAAGTATTAAATGTTATCTAAATGCTCTAAACTGGAATAATATTCTATCCAACATAGATTAAGACAGCGCTGTCTCAAGATTTTATCAGCACATTTTTACTGCTATCGAAAATTATGTGCCAAAAATAAAGAAAAATAATAGGCTTTCGGAGCCATAGGTAGACCAAAATCTCAGATTTTTGAGAAACCAAAGAAACAAAATTTACAAACTTCTCAAAACCACCGATAATGTAAGCGATGAACTGAAGCTAAGATATGACGAGCTATCTGAAGAGGTCTCTATCAAGTCAGAAGAAGCGTACAAGTTGTACACTAACCTTATCGGAGAGAAAATTGTCCAAGAGCCACAAAAATTTTTTGACTTCGTTAACATGAAGCGAAAATCTAGCGGCTATCCATCTTCTCTTTTTAAAGGTGATATCAATTCTTCCAACCCTCATGAAATCAGCAACTTGTATACAGACTATTTTAAAGAAGTTTTCTGTGTTTTCATAAGTAATACTTATAGTTCCCGTCCCTTTTCAGGAATTTGTCCTATAATTAATCATATCCAACTAACGCGTGATGAGATATCTAATGCGATTAAAGAAATTGATACGAATAAAGGACCCGGCCCAGACTTGTTACCCCCGCACTTACTAGTCCGATGTTTAGACACACTTATCTTGCCTTTATATATAATATTTAACAAATCTCTGCTCCAAAGAACTTTTCCACCGTATTGGAAGATATCTCACCTAACACCAATGGCGATAAAAGGTCTGTTGAAAACTATAGAGGAATCGCCATATTATCGGTTATTCCAAAATTGTTAGAAAAAATTATATGCGCAAAACTAACATCTATTATAAATCCTTTACTTAATGAACAACAACATGGTTTCCGTAAAGGTAGATCAACCACAACAAATGTTATGACTATGATCTCTGATGTTTTAAGTAAAATGGAAAAAGGACATCAAGTGGAGGCAATATACAATATAGCGACTTTAGCAAAGCTTTTGATTGAGTCGATCATGATATCTTGGCTTCCAAATTGGAAAAGATTGGTATCTCAGGATCTTTGCTCAGTTGGCTGAAGTCCTATCTCCACGACAGGTCTCAATTCGTAAAATTTCAAGGTACCTTATCCAAACAGATTTTAGTTACATCCGGCGTACCACAAGTATCCTTGGTCCACTTCTCTTTAATATTATTGTCTCAGACCTATCTGATATTCTTTGCTATATCCCACATCTAATGTAAGCAGACGACTTAAAAATGTACCATGTTATTAAATCGGAAACAGATGTAATTTACTTACAGTCGAAACTGTCATCTCTTAAGCACTGGTGCAATCAAAATAAACTTTATCTTAATGTTAAGAAATGCTGCGTAATAACCTTCTCCCGTAAAAATTTGGTAACAAATGACAGTTACTTCCTCAATAGCATTGAACTTAAAAGAGTCAACCATATTGTTGATCTTGGTGTAGTCTTAGACAACAATTTGCGTTTCAACTTTCATTATGATAAAATTGTATCTAGGGCCAGCAAACTACTTGGTTTTATAAAACGGCGTGCAAAAGAGTTCAAAAATGTTTGGGTCACGAAGACATTATACTGCGCGTTAGTGCGCCCTATTCTTAAATATGGTTGCATTATTTGGAATCCTGCTTTCGAATCACACAGTCAAAGACTTGAATCTATTCAAAAGCAATTTCTGCTTTTTGCGCTTAGGGACACGTATAACCCCCGTGAGTACAATTTATTGCCACCTTATGATTTTAGACTTAGCCTTCTGAACTTAATGCCCCTTTCAACAAGAAGGACTTTACTTAGTTCATGTTTTGCCTTCGATATCATTAACGGTGTTGTTGATAGCGAGTATATATCAAACAAGATACGATATAATGACCCGATCAGACGAACACGGCATACACGACTATTAAATGAATGATGAGCCGATAAATATGAAGAAATGAGCCGATAAATAGGTGCTGTACTATTCACCCCCTATGTCTAAATTAACTTCTAAGAAAAATCTTTCCAAGTCCCTATTTCCGTCATAATACCTTCCTTCAAGCAACTAAGTTTGAAATCTCAATCTATAATTAAGCATGCCCACTCCAAATCTTTTTCCCTACTAAAAGCCCAATAATCCTGCGCTCTTCACTTATTGTCCTTTTAGACATTAAGAATTCAATGCTAAGATAGTAAATAGCCAGTTCAATTCCCTATTCCCTTCTCAGATCTCTCCTATTCTTATCAAATAAAATTCTTAGCTATTTGAAATGTATAAATATGTATAAATATGTAAGCATATAAGTTCCATTTGTTTTTTCTTTTCTTCTCTCCATTTCTTTTTGACGTGTAATTGAATTCATGTCGATCAGGTGGGCGGATTACGCCCACATTGATTTGCATATCTTCGAACACCAAAACAAGGCAATGGGAGAAAGAAAAAAAAAAGACAAAAAAATAAACAAACATGTTAGAATAAGTAATTTGCCTTGCTTGGCCAATAAATAAATAAATAAATAATTAAATAAATATGTCTACTTTGGGCCTTAATATTGCAAAAACATTGAAGAATGCCTTTAATAATATGATTTTTCTTCTCTCTCTCTCTCTCTCTCTCTCTTTTTGTGCTGCAAATGACGCAGGAAATGACGCTGAGACCTGATTCAAAAATGTACGACAATTGGAAAAAGCCACCCATGGATTTAAGCTTAGATATCTACCTGTACAACTGGACAAATTCAGAGGATTTTAAAAATTTCTCAACAAAACCGATACTTGAACAACTCGGACCATATCGTTTTACAGAAAAGCCAGATAAAGTTGATATTAAATGGCATCCGGAAAATGCATCCGTTACATATCGCAAGAAGAGTGATTTCTACTTTGATGCAGCGGGTAGTGTTGGCAGTTTGAGTGATATGGTTGTGACGCTCAATGCGGTGGCGCTGGTAAGATTTGTCTTTTTATAGTTCCTACTGTGTTGGTAGCTTAAAATAATCTTTCTCTCTTATAGTCGGCAGGAAGCACGTCCAAGCAATGGACTCCTATACGCCGATCATTGGTTGATGTAGGCTTCAAAATGTACCAACAAGAAATGTCTGTGATGAAAACAGTCGATGAGCTGCTATTCACTGGCTACGAAGATGACATGATAGACATTGCACGTGCGATGCCCATTTTTGGCAGCGATGTCGAAGTGCCATTCGATAGGTTCGGCTGGTTCTATACGGTAAGTTGACTAAAGTTGAAGTGTGAACATAGAATATCTCCACAATGTAGAAAAAAATTAATAAATATTTTCTTTAACAACAGCGCAATGGTTCTGCTGATCTCACTGGCACCTTCAATGTCTATACTGGCGCCGATGATCGCTCGAAATTTGGCCAGATGCACTCATGGAACTATAAGACCAATACTGGCTATTTTGATTCTTATTGTGGCATGACCAATGGCTCCGCAGGCGAGTTTCAGCCACCACACTTGGATGTTGACAGCTCAGTTTCGTTGTTTACGCCGGACATGTGCCGCTCCGTGCCGCTAGACTTTGTACAGAAAGAAGTTGTGGAGGGCATTTTAGGCTACAAGTACGCTGGCGGCCCACGCTCAGTTGATAACGGTTAGTGGTTAGGCTTTGGCTTAGCGGGAACCCGCTCAATCTAAACTCAACACAATCCAACTCATGCTTATCAAACAACAGGTACCGTTTATGCGGAAAATAAGTGCTTTTGCGGTGGAGAATGTTCGCCCTCCGGAGTGATGAATGTATCCGCTTGTCGCTTTGGTTCGCCAGTCTTCATGTCCTATCCACATTTCTACAATGCCGATCCATTTTTCTTGAATCAAGTTGAGGGACTGGAACCTAGACAAGAGGATCACGAGTTCTACATGATTCTGGAGCCAGATACCGGAATGCCTTTGGAAGTTGCGGCCCGTTTTCAGGTCAATATGTTAGTGGAACCTATAAAGGGCATCAGGTTGGTACTAGCGATATTTGAGATAAAAAAATGAGCTGCTAAAACTTACTCTCTTTGTCTCTAGTTTATATGAAGATATTCCACGTATATATTTCCCACTCATTTGGTTCGAGCAAAAAGTACGCATAACTCCCGATCTTGCTGGCAATATCAAGATGATCCCAATTATACTGTTGTGTGGTCAAATATTTGCTGGAGTTTTTCTCGCATTAGGGCTCATTATGCTCTTCTGGTATCCCATTGAACATTTGATACGTGGACGTCGTCGCACTGATCTTAAAATACATCCTGTTCCGTCTAAAGATCCTTACGCTACTGGTGAGGTGAAGTTCCAAAAGTCTGCTGGTGAGGTAGAAAAGATCGCAGCTAGTTCACCATTGCTAGAAAAAAATGAGAGATATACTGCTTTACCAAGTACAACGACTACTACAAATACTGATGCGCATGCAAAGTAATGCATACAGTTGATGATACCGCCATAGATTTAGTGCATTATTTTGTATCACGAAGCAGTACACCAACGACATGCAAGACACGAGTAGCAATAGAATTTCGTATAGATAAAAGTATTGCTTCTCGTGTCTTGCTTGTCGTTGGTGTGCATTTTCGTTATACAGAATAAAGCAGTTAGAAAAAGAAGCATGAAATGACATATTTTCTCCTAGGCAAGAAATTTTGAAATTTTTTTTTTTAATTTCAAATGCCAATGTTTGCCAACAGCCTTAAGACAGTCAAGAAATACTCCGTAACCAAAGCTGCTTTGTGTGAATGACCTTATTTTAACTTACCATAGAAATTGTTAAAGCTAAGGAATTAAGACATTTTTAAGATAAATAACAATTTATTAGTATTTAGTGTATAAGTATGAACATTGTTGTAGTTACTCTATATGTAGTGATAAATACATACATATTTTAGCAACTGTGCATTAAAAGTGGATCAAATAAACGAGGTAATATTAAGTTTTTAAGAAACAACAAAACCATTATTTTTACATTCGAAATTTACAAGTCATCCCAAAAGAATTCTTAAATGTAAGTGAAGTATTTTTTCCAAATTGTAAAGTTAATTCTGCTTAGGTTAGAAAATAATTTTATACATGAATTTATACAGTAGTTTTGTAAATTTTTACAAACAGATTTTGAATAAATGGAATGTAAGATTTTTATTTTTTAAGGTGTTTTTTTTATTTACAAAAGATCTTCGCTTGACTTCCTGTCGATGCAGGAAATATGATTTTTTTTTGTGCAATTTTTCATTTTCTTAAAGCTTAGTCCTTCAAAATTATTAAACCGTCTTTTTTAAGTTTCAGTTCTTAGACAAAATTTTGACAAATATGATACACAGTGTTGACTTAAAAATAATTTGAAAAGCGTTACGATTACTTTGCACTCAGCTCGTCGGATTCTATTCGAGTCGGTTGAATTCGAAACAACGCTAGCAACATTTTTAAAAGTTATAGTTTGCAAGTGTTCAAAATTGTGTTTAATTTTTTATTGCTATTAACATAATTACCAACGAGCTTTTTTGGCTCGAGTTATTAGCCAAAAGTGCCACATAAAAATAATAAAAATATCTGTCTTATTAGATTTTTTTATTTATTTGTAAATACTACCAGTTAATAAGAATTTTCCATAAAAAAACCAAAGGGCTTTCTGCAAGAACATAACATGGCACATAAAAAATATTTTGAAATAAACGACTTTAAAATTTTTAAAAAAATGTATATTCGTATGAAGAAAAGACATTAAACAAGGAAATTTTTAAAAATTGATCCTAAATTTAAAAGGAAATTTTCAAAATCTCTTCAGTGCTTGGTTATTCATTAAGGAAAGTTTTTGGCCAAAGTTAAAATTAAGGCATATTTGAGAAGACGTTTTCTGAAAGAGTTAATTATATTTATATACAAAAAGTTTCATTGCATTTGCATTTTACATCATCAGTTTAAGTAAAAAATGTTTTTTTCTTTTAACACATATGGGCATTTCCACCAAAAGGTCTACCGCGACTGAAAAATAAAATGTTACTGAACATTTTTTTAAACCTTCATAAGAGAGAAAAATTTTTAAATTTATATTATGAGAGTACTGAAAGCTGATCTCAATTTGAATTTTGAAAAAATAACAACAAAAGTAGAAAAATGGTAACAAAAGTTGAAAAATTTTAACAAAATTAGGAATTTTACAAGTATAGTAAATACTCGTATAATACAAAGCTTAACGCAATTCATTTCAGTTTTCCATTTTTACGGACCTGAACTACACTTTATATGATTTTTAAGTTCAATTAAATAAATAAAACTCTAAAAAATGTTTACTTTTTTGTAGGGAAAAATCTGTATCGTAACGTATTATGTTATGGCTTGTATAAAAATAATTAAAAAATAATTTTCAACGAAACAATTATGAATATATAGCAACATCATTCCAGAAAACATTAAAATATTTTTAATAAACAAACTCGTGCACACTTCCCAGATTTTTTGATTATATTAACGCAGAGAAAAACCACTTCCATTTTTTGTATCGTAACGCATTCTCTTTTGATTGCTTATATCTTTGGACAATACTTTCGATCGCTTCCACCTTTTACACTAAATATAGTACTACTAGAATACTATCTAAAAATTAAAACAGGACAAAAAAGTTTAAATATTTCTTTGCTTTTTTTAATTTCTAACAACAAAAAAGGCGTACGAACGTTACGTGCGTGACTATAGAAATGCCCATTTGTTTTATATATACAGATGGTGCTGAAGTTGGTGGACTTAAAAAAAAAACAAGAGAAAATCGCGCCATACCAAATGCATTCCAAAATAGATCCTTGAATTCACATCTTTTACCAAAATGGAAAAAAAACAGATGAGTCGTTAGACACACGAGAAAAGTGAAGTTTTTCGGCAGTTTCATAGTTCTGATAATTTAATGCTTTTTTTAATAAAATAATTTTCAAATTCAAAAAATTTAAATATCACAAAGTTAACTAAAAATAATACGTGTTAATATTCACACCAATAAATTTAATTACATTATTATTTTATTTGATTACATGTCAAGGCCTTAGCCAGGACTTACCCATGGAGGGGGGTTTTGATGAACGTTTTTCGTATTCAAAAGGAAAAGAGTTTCATTTTTACCCCTCTAAAAATTAACCTTGTTCAATTTTATAACGATTCTCAAAATATTTTTGCTGTAACGATAGCCGCCAGCTATCGCTAACACATTTTGCAAAAACATTCAAAAATCTTGTTTTTCGTAAATATATTGGCTGGTAGAATACTTAGTTGTAAAAAAAATAAACTGTCAGATATTAAAGGCCGGAAAAGGCTGCTCAAAACTGCATCAAAAAATTTTAAAGTTTTCAATAGATAATGCTGTTTTTCGTTCCTTTTTTGAATTTTTTTTAATTTATTTTCATTAAAATTGAAATAACTTCATTATTTCTAATGCGATCCTCACTTTCAAGACATCGTTGAAAAGGTTTTGAGTGCTTGCATTCATGGCCAGAATTTCTTAAATTTATATATATTAATGCTGTAATATTAATTATAAAATAAAAAACTTTAGAAAAATTTCGTAAAAAATAAAAAAATTAAATTATTTGAATTTTGAAAGTTTTTGTATGGAAATTATATAAAAAAATATCAAAAATTAAGTCTTCTTTTTTTGCAAATTCTACCAACACGTGCTGCTCTACTACCGTGCGATCACTGTGTATTCGCAATTAAAATCCTCACCTTAAACAATGGGCATCTTTTGATAATTTTTACCCAGTTCAAGCTCGTGTATAGCCTAGAAGTGATCTGTAAGTATGTGCATACTTTCAGGCTGAACATTTTTGAGGACAATATATCTCCAGAAACAATTTTATATTTTGTGTCAATAAAGTAGCTTGGGTAGGCATAGTTTATGAACAAAAACTGAATCGGGCACTCGCACAGTACTTTGAGCCCATACAAAAGTGAGGAATAAATACAAGGAGTTGTTCGATCTTTACGAAATTTGGCATGTTTATTATTTTTTGGCTGCTGATTTCAAAAATTGAATCAGATTTTATGTACATCAAGTATTTACGCCATAAATGAGGTTTAAAAATTAAAAAACTGAAATTTCCCTATTTTCAATTAAATATTAAAATTATAAAAACTTTTTAAAAAAAAAAATAAAAATATAATTTTGAAAATTTTAAGGTCTTAATTTGTTAAAACTGAAAAATTTATGGCAATATCTTTTTTTTTAAAAAATGATGTGCTTATAGTTTGATATGCACTTTTTTCACGAAAATGTTACTTTTCATGTAAAAAAAATATGTTTTTGCAAAAAAAAAAAATATTTTTTGTAATTCTAAATTCACTTTGTATTATTAAATTAAATATTTTTTGTTTAATTGATTAAAAGAATAAAAATTAAAAACAAAATAAAAAAATTAATGCCAAAAAATAGGTATTTAAATAATTATAATAAAGAATAATTTTTGTTTGTATCGACTGTGACCTGAACTGCCATCCATACCCCATTTGCAAATAAGAGTCATTTTATCTGTTGCATCTTTACAGAGCTCTAATACACTTTTAGCTGTAAACCGCAAAAGTGGTTGTAAGCGAACTTCTGCAGTACTTTCCGAAGCTTCAATAGATGGTACTAATCGTTTCTTGAAATTTTGTATCGCATACAAACTCGGAAATAAATTTTTATGATAGACGTTGACAGTGTTGCGCAGAATATTATATTTTTCTTCCGAGAGATCCAAATCTAAGAACAGTGACAAAGCCATTTGTACTGATAGACAATTTTGACTGTTAATATTCGAACCATGATTATTTTTTCTTGAAGCATGTTCTGATGCATATTTTAATTCGTCTTCAGAATAATCAGATAATAAGTGAGCCACTTTCCTTTTTTCATTTGTTCTGATAACAAATGGAACTCCTTTTCAGGCCTTCCGCGACTTGTGCTTGGTTGCTGAAATGTAAACTTTATTTTTAACTGCGCTAATATTAAATTTTATTTTTACTTGCGTACATTATTTGGATCAGAAATAACAATTGCTTCGGCACTTAACCAATTGGAATACTTTTTAATTAGCTTGCTTTTACTATATCCGCACTGCTTCCACTTCGTTTCCAATTGCAATATAAAAAACTTCATATTTTCATTAATTATTTCTTCACTGTATGGGATTTTACAAATTTTATCTTTAACAAATGACTTCAAAAACAAATATTTATTGCGTGGACCGGCAGAAATCCAACAATTAAATAAATCATTATTAGTAATAATTATTGGCATTTTAAATTAAAAATCTTTGTAATGTTTTCGCTGAGAAAAATACGGTAAAAACAAATATGTTGGCATGTGTAAGCATGAGAATGCCCTACATTTTAACATAAATAGTCATTATTTATTTTTAACCTGTATTTAATAGCAGCATTTTAACAAACAATTACAAAAGAATTCATACTCCAATTACTTTTACAACTTTTACAATAGATTTTCATACTCCAATTACTTTTACAAACATAATAAGTTAAAATCACTATTTAAAGAACCTCTTAAAAAAAAACAATTTTCTGCAAACTGATACGTCTTACTTTTGAGCGTAGAGTACAATTCATACAGATTACTTTAAAAATGATCTAAGTCTTAATTTTTTTAAAAGTAAACATTTAATGATTTAATAGAAATAAACATACTAGTTTTTTACCTAATGAAAACGATTATTAAAAAAATGGACTTAGGTCATTTTCGAAATTAGTCACCCATAAATATGTTTGTTTACATTTCAAAGGAGTAAACTCCTCACTACATGCTACGTTTATTAGAGGAAAATATGATTTTTTGACCATTTTTCAAAATACGATAACTCTCAAATACGGATAAAAAAGGTTAATATGTTTTGGAATTTTGAAAGAAAAATACATAAATAACAATAAATTTGAAAATAAAAGAGACGTTTTTCGTTGTTTTTTTTTAATTTGCTCTCAAAAATTGGAAATTTTTGGAAAATATTTACAGAAAAATTTATTTTTTGGCGTATTTTAATTTTTTTACTTTCAGCTAAATTTTAAACATATAAAAATTTATTTATTTATACAGTATTTATCTTGAAGAAAAATTAAAAATAAAAAGAATTGGGCAAAAATTGCAATTTTGGCAATTTTTTCTTTGTAAGATGTGCAAATTACTAATTTCCATTATTTAAAAGAAAATATGATTTTTAGACTATTCTTCAAAACGCGATAACTTTGAAGGGCGGACGCAGGCGGATATCAAATTTTGGAATTTGAAAGATAAATATGTATATTAAAATATATTAAAAAATTAAAGAGATGTTTTTTGATATTTTTTTTTTATTTTTCTCTCAAAAATTGCAAATTTTTGAAAAATATTTAAAAAAAAATTTTATTTTTGGACAATTTTCATATTTTTAGTTTTAGCTTAATTTAAAATATATTAAAATTGATTTATTTTTACAATATTAGTCTTGAAATAAAATCAAAAAACAAAAGAATCGGGCAAAAATTGCGTTTACAGCAATTTTTTCTTTGCAGGATGTCCAAAATCAAATATTCCACAACAATCAAAATGCATAAAAATGGTTGACTTTAAGGAGCTCTAGAGTCTACAAAAATTGTTCAATTGGCAAAAAAATTTGGATTCTTTTTAGTGGAAGTATTTCCAAAAAAACGGTACCAATTTTGTTAGGATCTGCCACAACAAAAATCTTGATTTATTCCTATGAGACAAAGTACTGTGACTCGTGAGTTTTTTGTGTCCCAATACAGTCGCTCGTTCTGAACACTTCATTGACATAAAATAGACTAACTACGGTACTATTTCAGGTAATACTTTCGAGCTAATTGTTGGGCATATTTTGGGTACATTATTGTTAAGACTCAGGCCAATTTTGATACATACATATCAGTTGCTTTATGGACACAATGGGTGGAATGCAAAAAAAGTGAGAACTTGCTCCGACTCGATTTAAAAAAAAAAAATTCATATATGTACTCTCTTTATTTTACTTGAAAAATCGAGTCGGAGCAAGTACTCACTTTTTATGCATTCCACCAAATATGCGCATTTTTTTCGGGTCTTTGTTTGTTTGTTTCGGGTACTCGTATGTTGTAAAAGCATTGTATCTATAACAACAACTAATTACAGTTTGAGCGATATTAGAGCGGAGCAGCACGCTTGCCTTTTATGTATTAAGATTGTGATTTGGTGCAACATAGCTTCAGTTAATACCAGGGGCCGAATTACAGCATCCGTGATCGATCAAAATTACGAAGGGTACGACGAGACAAGTGCCTATCAATCTTGTACAATTTTGCTCGATCACGGATGCTGTAATTCGGCCCCAGACCTTTGTCAAAACCAAATCAAAGACAATTTTTCCAACATGAACAAGTGGTGTTTGCAAAATTGTCTTTGTTTGTGTCGGTCATTAAGATCGATCACTACCGTCGTGTGGCGTAAAAAACAAATGCTGTTCTGGGGCCGAATTACAGCATCCGTGATCGAGCAAAATTGTACAAAATTGATAGGCACTTGTTTCGTTGTGCCCTTCGTAATTTTGCTCGATCACGGATGCTGTAATTCGGCCTACCAGGTTTTTAGGTATTAACCGGGTTAATACTTAATATTGAATAAACCAACCTACGCAACAGAGGGTATTGTATTAGTGGGTAATGTGTAGGACTACTAAATTTTAAACTTTTTTTGATTACATATAGGACAACACCAAAAAAAAAAAATTACTTTTTAACCTAAGGAAAAGTTTAAAATTGTCTACTTAAAAAAGGACTGCTTTTTAATCTATAGCAATTAATTTAATTTGACTAACAATCAAATTTGTCAGTGACCATTTCCTAATTTAAGCCCAAGTCCTCCCGTTTGCCGGTTCGATGTCTTACCCACTCGTCTATCGCAGTTGATAACAAAGTTTCGCTTAAGGTACTATAAGAGTGTATAGCTATAAAAAAGCAACTATTGTATTAATCTTTTTTACCTAGTATTATTAAATTTAATGATTTAAATTTTTTATATAATGAAGAATTATTCTTGAGAAAAAATAAACAAAATTTTTTTTGTTGTTAATTTTCTACAGGGAATTGAAGTTAGCGTGTTTAAAAATTGTTGCAATTGGCTTCTTGTCTCCAGTATTTACAAAGCGTCTGAAAGAAAAATTCCAAAGTGCATTCTTGAGTTAAGGGATGTAGTTAAGCACTCAACCTACGCAAATAAAAAAAAATGGCATGCATTGAAAGAAATATGTACAAAAAACACCATTTTTTTGCCGAAACTTTCAGCCATACAAAAAACAAAATAAAAGTTTTTTAGCTTTTTATAGGTCAAGTGCTTAACAGAGTCTATAAGGATTACAATGAATCAAGATTCATCGAAATCGATCAAGTAGAACACCAGATATCTTAGAAGCCGATTCGAAAAACTTTGTTTCGAGAAAAACGCTATTAAAAATTTAAAGGTTCTTGAATATCACGCGACATACGAATATAGTATATGTTATAACTTTTTTCTATTTGATATTTTTTTTTTCTAAAATTTTGTATACGTATTCTTAAGACTTTAAAGAACCATATTCTTACAAAAAAAAATTTCTTTTTAATTTTTTACACACTGTAATACCTTAATTCACTTGATTACTAATGCGAGTAATCAAGACCCAGCTCGGACAAAAAAAAATATTTTTTATATCTTTTTTTTTTTAATAAGATTTTTTTATAATCTTTTCTTACTTACTTACTTAGTTGGCGCTACAACCGTATGTCGGTCTTGGCCTCATCTAAGAATTTGCGCCAGCCATTTCTGTCTTTCGCTTGCTGGCGCCAGTTGGAAATTCCAAGCTTCGTCAGGTTGTCCTCTACTTGGTCTTTCCAACGAAGATGCGGTCGTCCTCTTCTGCGTTGACCGCCGCTGGGTACCGAATCGAATGTTTTCTTCACTGGAGCATCGTCTTTCATGCGCTGAACATGACCAAGCCAGCGAAGCCGCTCGATTTTAATACGCTTGACTATGTCGATGTCAGCGTACAGCTCATACAGTTCATCATTCCACCGTATTCGGTACTCGCCATTGACGCAGATTGGTCCGTAGATCTTACGAAGAATCTTTCTCTCGAATGCTCCTAAAGTCTTTTCATCTAAACTGCTCAGCGCCCAGGTTTGTGATGCATAAAGTAGGACGGGCATGATGAGCGATTTATAGAGCGTGATTTTCGTTCGTCGAGAGAGGGCTCTGCTTCTCAATTGCCTACTGAGCCCAAAGTAACACCTTTTGGCAAGAGTTATTCTTCGTTTGATCTCAATGCTGATGTCGTTGGTTGAGTTAATGCTGGATCCCAGATAAACGAAGTTCTTCACAACCTCGAAGGAGGTATTGTCAACGGTAACGTGGGTTCCAAGACGCTGGGACTGTTTGTTTGTTGACACTAAGTATTTCGTCTTATCTGCATTCACTGACAGACCCATTCGACTTGACTCTCTTTCTAATCTGGAAAATGCTGCACTGACTTCGCGCGTATTATGGCCAATGATATCTATGTCATCAGCATACGCAAGCAGCATAACACTCTTGTAGAATATTGTGCCACTACGTCTCAGATCAGCAGCTCGGATGATCTTTTCCATCATTAGGTTGAAAAAGTCGCACGATAAGGAATCACCTTGTCTGAAACCTCGTTTGGTAATAAATGGTGGGAAGAGGTCCTTCGGGATTTTAACTGCGCTGCTGGTGTTGCTCAGTGTCATCCTGCAAAGTCGTATTAGTTTTGCAGGAATACCAAATTCAGACATGGTGGAGTACAGGTGCTTCCTTATTGGGCTGTCGAAGGCGGCTTTGTAGTCGACAAAAAGATGGTGGGTGTCGACTTGTTTTTCTTGAGTCTTCTCCAAGATTTGTCGTAGCGTGAAAATCTGGTCGATGGTGGACTTTCCAGGTCTGAAGCCACACTGATAAGGTCCGATCAGTTCGTTTACAATGGGCTTCAATCTTTCACATAAAACGCTCGACAGGACCTTATATGCGATATTAAGAAGGCTTATCCCACGGTAATTGGCACAGATAGTGGGATCGCCTTTCTTGTGGATTGGGCAGAGCACACTGAGATTCCAATCGTTCGGAATGCATTCTTCCGACCCGACCATATTCTGCATAGAAGCTCAAGCTTAAGTAGAGCTTCGCCTCCGTTCTTAAACAGGTCAGCAGCTCAAATTATCTACAGTAAGTTAATACATTGTAATGACGTCACTTTAAAAGAATGGATGCAATGCCGCAAAAATAACAAAAATCGATTTTTTGAGTTTACAAAAAGTCACGGAGATGGGTCGGTATGGGTTAAAACACGAAATAACCAAATATTTTTTTCATCCATTCACAAATTTTAATCACTAAGCAACTTTGATATGGGAAAAAAAGTGCGAGAGTGTTATTCCCTTATCTTCATATATCTGTACTTTCTATATCAATTTCTAAACAATATGTTATGCTAAATGAGCAGGCTGTTTCTGAAAAAGTTTGTAACATCGTGTAACACAAATAACATTTTCACTTAAGGGCGGGTCCTCATCTAGAGGCCCAAAAAACACGGTAATGTTTTTGATTTTTTTTTTCATAGAAGGAAGTAAATGAACACCTTGAGTTTTTGGCAGTTTTTTATTGATGCTTTAAGTGTAGAAAAAAATTTTTTTCTGTAAAAGTGTAATGTGAAGTTGGCACGCTGTCAAACGTCACATTGAAAAAAAATTGGACCTACGAGTTTTTATTAATAATTATTAAATATCAATAAATAGTTGAAAATTACAAAAATGGTGGACATGTGAGTTTTTAACAGCTCACAAAACAGTTTTACATTTTTCTATCTTTAAAGTGCTTTTAAAAACAACAGGCCAATATTATCTAAATTAAGGATTAGATTAAGGATTAGATTGACATTAAATTAGGAATCAATATATAAAAAGAGTATTTCTTGAGATATCCAGAACTACTTTAGATTTTAAAACATGATTTTTCAGAAAACGCGTTTTAAGATTTGGTTAACGATTTTTTTTCGGAAATATGAAAATATGGGCTCCTTTCGTACTTGATAACTTTTTTGTACAATTGTTATCAGCCAATACGCTTTGGCAACATATTCTACACATCTTAAGCTATCGAAAAATTAAAATAAAAATAATTGAGCTTTTTGGTCTAGATTCATGAGAACCTGCCCTTAATTTATCGTACCTAACAATTTTTAATCTCATGACCAGTGTTGCCATGAAAAATAAATTTACAGCGTAACTTTTGCACTCTGTTCGTCGGATTTCTCGTCGGATTTGTGAAACTCTGAAAACAAGAACTAAGAAATTTTCAGTCGCATTTGACAACAAAGAAGACAAATAAAATATTGCATTTTATTAGACGTATGACGTATATTTAAGGTTTATTTATTTAAATAAATCACATTTTTTCAAAAGTCAGTTCAATAATGATTATAAATATAGAAAATGTATTATAATAAATTACATTTTGAAAATATTTTTGAACACACAAACAAAGAGTCAAATTAAAAATAAATTTGCAGCACAGTTTGGTTTTATGTAGATCTCTTAAATCGGTAAAAATGAAATGCATAGAGCTGTAATACATAATTTTTCAATTTTAACTCTATAAATGTAAAGCTTTTGCTTCAAGTAAATTAACGAAAAATGTTGTTTTTTAAGCCAGCAAGAACTACAAAAAATTTAGATATTAATGAAAAAAAATATGTGTAAAAAATATAATTTTTTCGACGTTATATATACATTGCTTTATTAAATTTGTTTATCAATTCTTTATTAATTTAAAAACTAAAACAGTCAAAAGATTTCATGCGCAGATAATCTTTTGTATGCAGATTTCCTTCCATTGTATCTTACTCTAATCTATTGCGAACTTTAGTTTTATTAATATTTATTTGACTAAAAGTTCGCTCAACGTTAGCTGAGGAATTCGGTAAGCTCAACAATTCAAAAATAAATTTTTCCATTTTTGGAAATGCAGAAGTACCATCGCATCTTTTTATTTTAAAGTTGCCATCAATTTATTATACTAATTTTTTTCCTTTCATATACATATGTATATAAAAATATATGCAAAATCGGACGCCGGATCTACTTTTTCTGAAATCGTAACATTTTGAAGAATTTTGGTCAAATATCGGTACGTCGGATTCAAGTATTAAAATCATAACATATCCGATATATCGGACCATATGGCAATGCTGCTCATGACCTTCAGCACCATTACCCTAGATCAGTGTCGGGCAGCTTTGCACACTTGAGATTGTGTTTGTGCAGTAAAATATGTATTCATCTCACCTACAGAACGATCAAAGCTTTAGTGTTCAAGCGAATGTCAAGCAGATAGTATTTGCGCTTGCGTGTTCCTTGAATATATTTTATTATATTTATGTCGATAAGCAATAATAGCTTAAGGCGATTTAAGACAGAACTGAATTATTGATATAGTTGTGTTCCATGTATATATCATTGTGAACACACAAAATCTAGAACTACTAGCATGACCTTAGCCAAAGATATGACGCAAAAACAAAAGGCCCTTTCATATAACTTATATGGCGATTGGAAACTTTGAGGCAAGATTTCTGGAAACTTTGAAATAAGACTTAAGCTGTTATTGCTCATCACCACATATATAACGTAAGATTACACTGTACAAAATTTTATGTATGCAAAATTTTTGGAAGTATATATGAAAAATTTTTGTATTTTTAACCCTAACACTGGTACTATTTACATATGTTAATATGTCACTTTTTAAATGGCTACAAATTTGATGTTTTTGGCACGATTTAAATATAATTTACATTCAGTGGCTAATTTTTAAATTTGTTTAAATAAACAAAATTAGCCACTGAATGTAAATTATATTCAAATCATGCCAAAAACATCAAATTTGTAGCCATTTAAAAAGTGACATATTTACATATGTAAACAGTACCAGTGTTAGGGTTAAAAAATAACGGCATGGCGCGGCATCAAAGAGATAAAATTAAAATTATGCAATAAAAGGCCAATATAAGGTAATTGTGGGGAATGCGATGGAGAAATTAATTAATTATTTAAAAGCAGCATTTCCACATATCATATCATATAGTGATCAGTTCCAAGTGCGTATAATGAAAGCATCTTACGCTGTCAGTTTAGCCTTGGCAAATCACAATAAGCAACATAAGCACAATAAAAAAACATATTTGTTTTTTACTATCAGCCTGCCTTTTTACATTTCCGTCTGCTTATCTGTATTTCACATTATCCGTCTGTCGGTCTGTTTCCTTTTGACATTCCATCCACTACTTATTTATTTAATTTCGCAATACAAATCCGAGCAAAAATATCCCATAATGCCTAGTAAGATTTCTGCAAAAAGCGCTTTAGCACTACTTTGTTTTCAGTGTGAGCTTTAAAGTGCTCATGAACATGATAGAATGAGTTGAAGGTAGAATTAATCGAGCTGAAACAGCTGTCCAGCGTGGGCATATTTTGTCAAAATGAGGTGATGACATTTAACGATGTTGTTTTTCTTAATTAAAAAAGGGATTTTTTCTAAAAAAGGGAAACAATAATTTTTTAAAACGGCACAATTTTCGGAACATTTAGCCTTTAGCAAAAATGGTCTTTTTTATTTTTAATTTTTTCAAAATGTGTATTTGGAGCTAAAAAAGGTAGTAGTGAAAAAATTAAGGGCCGCTCTCAAGTCGTTCATAAATTATATGGGTCCAAAGTTAGAAAAAATTACCTTAACAACATGTGATTTTTTAAATTTTCCAACAAAAGTAATATTTATGGGTATCAAAAGCAAGGCAAGTATCTATTCAACGAAGTATAAATCTTGAAAATTCATGCATATCTCTTGAAGATATAGCTCTTTTTGGACCAAGAAAATTTTACGTTTGTAGATGTTTTTGTGATATAAAATTGTTGTTGTTTTTGAAATGATCCCAAATTGATGTAAAATCGAAGTTTTTACAATAAATAAGTTTAGTGTATAAATAGCATTGTGAATGTAATGAGAACAATATGACGCCAAAATGCTTGCTTTAAAAACAAAAAACAACCCTTGTTATTTTTGTTTCGGTGTACATCACTTGTTTTTGACATCTTATGCCCACAGCTTAGCAGCGCAGTCGCTATTAATACTACCTGGTCATCGTATCATGCTCATGAATACATACTCAAGATGACAAAGTATAGGTGTGCAAAGTTGCCCGACACTGCCCTAGATCAAGGCTCATTTATAAGGTTGTGGCACTTGAGAGCGAGCTCGGTCGAACTGTCAGATTGGATGAATAGAAATGAAGAAAATTAATGCTTAGAACAAGGAAAATCACAGTGACAGTTTGAGCAAAGGCGGGAAAAAGAGTGCATTTCTCTCAAGTGCCACAACCATATAAATGAACCTTGCTCTAGATCCAATCTTCGCTGATTTTTTTAACCTTTTCTGTTCCATATCCAAATCTAAATACGAAATCTATACTTTTTCGATACATATTCTCCAAAATTATTTTCAAGTGTCCTTGAAAGTATTTTTGAAGTTCTGTTTTGCGTCAGAAACGTTCTTTAGGGATCCATATTTTCTTGGAAAAACAGCAGAATTTTTTATGAAGAACTCAAAATGACCTTTTAACCTCTACGGATTTTAAAAAATATCTCTATATGCTAAGAACAAACATATTACTGAAGATGCTGCTTTTTGAGCGAAAATTCTATGTTTCAGGTTTGAAAAAATATTCCAAGATAATAAATTGATGAACCTATTCACACTTGCTACTGGCCTAGCCAGATAATTTTGACTGACAGTTTTAAGATTTTAAATACAATATACATATAACTAAAAATGTCTGGATCGTCAGAACTCAATCACAATTTAAATCTATTAAATTAAAATGTGAAAATGTTTTATTTTTCGTTAAACTTAGCTCAGATAACAGGTGGCAGGCGTCAAACATCAAATGCAATAAATAACTTTTTTCTTAAAAATACTTAAGAAAAATTTAAATGATTCCGCAAAAAATTGATAAGAATTTGTGTGTTTCTTTAATGAAATATGAGATACGAAATATGAAATGCGAGTACGGCAATTTTTATAAAAATAAAAAATAAAAATAATAAAAGTATAACAAAAAAAAAAAATTTAAACAACAGACTCAATGCTAAGTCTTTTAAAAATGTAATTCTGAAATCAAGCAACCAACATTAATCATCTTTAAAAAAAAGATATAAAGACTTAAGTTTAAAAAATTATAATAAAGTCAAAAAATCATTAGAAAAATTACAAAAAATCATGACTCTATCAAGAGATATAAAATTATAGGAGATTGAAATCGATGCTGAGTTACAGAGTGAACGTAAACGTGCTTTTATAGATGCACAAATATATTGTTTTTTGTCATCACTGCTAAATAAAAAATAACACATAGTTTATGATCATATACATATGCGTTTTTTAATTTCTTTTTTTTTAAAGGCGACTCTAATAACACTGTGCATGTCCAAATATCAAACAAGCTGGAGACATATCATTTCAGCATAATTCGAGAACGCTGGATTTAATGGCGCTTATCGTATTTTAATCCTTCGGCCCGTTTCCGAGAAATTGAAGGTTCAAGGTCAAGTACATGTTGATGCATTTTTTGTTAGAAAAACTTTTTTATCATTAACTTTATCGACTACATGTCGATGAGTGAAACAATAAAAATTACCTGGAAAATAATTTTGTAAAAGATTTTAACCCTCGAAACCCAACTCTTATGGTCCAAATTGACCTCATAAATCAAAAAACCCTTTTTTTTATAAAAGCTTTGTTCAAACAAAAACAAGTAAGCTTTTTGATGGAAAAATATTCCCCTGATATAGTGGCGCTAAAACGACCTGAAAAGTATTAAAACCAAGTTTTTCATATATATTTTTTTATTTTCTCAGATAGATTCATCTGTTTCTTCTGCTTCTGCATGTAAATTCGAACAAATATCTCCTAAGAGAGCATCTAGTTCTTTACCACCGTACCAGTGCTCGAGTCTCGCCGTCACCATATGAAAACGTTCGCCAAGCTCATCAGTTTAGCATCAAAAACTAGATGCTCTCTTGAAGACATTTGTTGAAATTTACACTAAGAAGCAGAAGAAACAGATGAATCTATCTGAGAAAATAAAAAAAATATGTATGAAAAACTTGGTTTTAATACCTTTCAGGTCGTTTTAGTGACACAGAAGGTTGGTTAATTTGGTTAATTTTATAATTTCATTTAGCGCTACTATATCAGGGAATATTTTTCCATAAAAAAGCTTACTTGCTTTTGTTTGAGCAGAGCTTTTATAAAAAAAAGGGTTTTTTAATTTATGAGGTCAATTTGGACCATAAGAGTTGGGTTTCTAGGGTTAAACTATTGAAGAAATTATTCTCCAGGTAATTCTTAATGTTTCACTCATTGACATGAAGTCGACAAAGTTAATGAGAAAAAAGTATTTCTAACAAAAACTGCATCAACATGCACTTGGCCTTTAATTTCTCGAAAACGGGCCGAAGGATTAAAAACCGGTAAACGTCATTAAATTCAGCATCCTCGAATTATGCTGAAATGATATGTCCCTAGATAGTTTGCAAAAAAATTGACCGATTCATGCACAGTGTTATTGTCTAGAGCTCTCAGACGAAGATAATCTGAAGCAGCTGCTATCTTATCAAGCATGACTCTCAGGAACACATAGTTCGAAGTCCGAACTGATTGAAATTGGTTTGTTTTAAAAAAAAATGTGTTTTGAATACGGTGGTCTTAAAAAAGACTCAACATGGAAAAAAATTTGGATATCATAAAAAATGTTGGATTTTGTAAAAAAAACGCAATTAAACTTAAATTACAAAACATTCATCATATTCATAGACTGTCAGTTTATAAGTTGTTCTCTAGTATTGCTTAAAAGCAAGAACGACAAAATTGAACAAACATCATAACATAATAAGCTCAAGAAATGATTCAATTAATAAACTTTAGCCTACTTTCAGGCCAATTTTTTAACCGTTTCCAATAATATCCCAGTGTACTAAACGGATCCGTAACGAAATCGAGATGAACTTACATTTCAGTATTTTTTATCCGAAACTAATTACATTTCGTATCCGGAACTGATCCTTTTGCGTGTGAAATTCCTCTCAAAAATACGAATCGCTTTTTCAACTTTTTCAGATTCATCACGGACTCGGAACGGACTTCATATACGAATCCGTTTCGAACTTTTTTTACATAATACGAATTCGCAACGAACTCGTTTTTTTATATATATAGTTCGGATTCAAAATGGAATAATTTTTTGTTTTTTCAGTTCTTCAGTTTGTTACGTGCCTACTGACATAAAAAGTTATTTACAATAAAAATAAAAACACAATTCTGTTTCGTATCCTAATCCACTGAAAATAAAATAAAAGATTTTATAACAAATTTATTATTATTATTAATATTTCTTTATTAACTATAATTAAATTTACAAATTAATAAAAATTACAAAGCACGAGCTGCCAGGGCTACCGGCTTTTATTTAGATTTAAATTTTGTTGCAAATTTTTAGGTTTTTTAAGTAATGATAAATTAAAATAATATTGTTTTCTGTAGGGTGAGTCAGGGCATCTAAAGGATTAATGTTTTGGACAGATGACAGTAAATTAAGATGTGAGCTATGGATGTTGTGGAGCTACTACAGAAGGTGCACTTTGGTTGTTGTTCTATTTTTATCATATGAATGTGTGTTAAAAGTGTGTGTCCCAATCGGAGTCTTATGTAGCAGAGAACAGCACAAGCCTACTTGATATTCAAGCCTTTTCAAGTACTTGAATTCAAGTATGTATCCAAACTTGAAAAAGCAAGCTTTAGCCAAAAATACCAAACAGATACAAGTCATATTCATGCTTGCCCATTGGCTTTGCTTGTTAAGACTTACTTTGTCGGGCAGCTTGAAAAGCTTGAAACGATCGGCAAAAGCTTGTAAGCTCGCAAGTATCCAATTAATTGAATAAATGCAAGTATCCGAAAAATTCAATGAGTTTGTGTAGAGAGAGCTTAAGCGCAATAGGACTTTTAAGGGTTCTGTGGACTCCATGGTTGGAAGTTTAAGGCGTAGATGATTTCTTATCTGATGTCAAAATTTAAAATTTAAGATGGCGGAAAGAGTTGCCACCTAGATTTTTTTGTATTTTTGCGAATTCTTGTGATTTTGATATTCTGACAACGGATTTGATTTCGATAATGCCACAGTTTTAAAATTTAAGATGGAGGTTATGGTTGCCACCTTATTTTTTTATTTTTACGATTTCTGGGCTGGCGCGAACTAAAAGGTAAAAATGGGTCGCTGAATCCGAATCTGTTGTCAGAATTTCAAAACTATAATATTTTGAACTAATAGGGTTGCCACCTAGTAATATGTATTTTTAAGAATTTTAAACATCATTTAACAGTGTTAGGAAGTCACTAATTTCGAATCTAAATTCAGAATTTTAAAATTCAAGATGGTGGATAGGGTTGCCACCTTAATTTTTTGTATTTTAATGAATTCGGGGCTGGCAAAAAAATGGTACACTAAAAATGGGTCGCTGAATTCAAATCTGTGGTCAGAATTTCAAAATTATAAAATTTCGAAATAATAGGGTTGCCACCTAATAATATGCAACCCTATCCAACATCTTGAATTTTAAAATGCTGACTTCAGATTCAAAGTCAGTGACTCCCTAACACTATTGAATGATGTTTACAATTCTTAAAAATACATATTATTAGGTGGCAACCCCGTTATTTCAAAATTTTCTAATTTTGAAATTCTGACCACGGATTCGGATTCAGCGACCCATTTTTATTTTGCCTTTTTTTTTGGCAGCCCCGAATTCATAAAAATACAAAAATTTAAGGTGGCAACCCTATCCACCATCTTGAATTTTAAAATTCTGACTTCAGATTCAAAATCAATGACTCCCTACCCCTGTAAAATGATGTTTAAATTTCTTAAAAATACATATTATAAGGTGGCAATACTGTGGTAAAATTTTAGGTGGCAGCCCTAACCTCCATCTTAAATTTTAAAACTATGACATCATATTCCTAATCAAATCCATCGTTAGAATTTCAAAATTAACAGATTTCGCAAAAATACCCAAAAATCTAGGTGGCAACTCTATCCGCCATCTTGAATTTTAAATTCTGACATCAGATCCGAAATCATTTACCCCCTAAAACTGCCAACCACAGAGTCCAAAGAACCCTTAAAAGTCATAATACGCTTAAGCTTTTCCCACACAAGCTCATTGAATTTTTTGGATACTTGCTTTAATTGGATACTTGCCTTCAATTTCAAGCTTTTCAAGCTTTTTGCCGAAGGCATCAAGCTTTCCTTTACCTGAAACTACGTGCCGTTCGCTTGTAAGTATATATACTTATAACTGTATACTTGCAAGTCGCAAGCTGTAGTGTTCTTATTTATAGTCAATTACAACCTATACTTGATTCAAAATTATCAAGCTCAAGCTAGCTTGATCTTGTGTCTTAAGCAAGTACTTGAAATAGACTTCAAGTAGGCTTGTGCAGTTCTCTGTTATGTAGTATTTATCCATCCAGATAGAAGTAGTTGTTGGTAAATTTAAGACTGCCTTTTATGTTAAAGTTGTAACCATTTTTTGACGGATTCTTAACGGGTTCGAAATGGGTCCGTCGAAACATAAGAAAGCAAAATGCATACTGATGGATTCGTAACTGGTTCGAAAAGAATCTGCATCCGTTTTTGTGCACATTGGGATACTGGTGATAAACCTCTGTGTCATTTGTGTTAGTTGAGATGAGATATTTTAATTCGGTTTCTTTTGTTGTGTTGGAAATCGATGTGGCTACCGAAAATTTGAAAATAACTGGAGGGGGGGATTGACAGGGTTGCCCCAAATTTGTTATTAATTAATTGTTTTAAATTATGGCCCCTATTATGAATAACAAATCAACTTAAGTTGACTCGATTCAACTAAATTTTTTTCATATAACGTATTACATATATTTCAGTAGAACCATGTAGTTTGCCGTAATCTTTAAAGAGTTTTTAAACTAAATAGTTCAACTGAAATGTATGTAATAAGTTAAAGGAAAATAATTAGTTGAATCTAGTCAACTTAAGTTGAGTTGTTATACATAATAGGGGCCTATGTAATTTTCTAACAAATTAAGGCCCCTATTATGTAAAATAACTCAACTTAAGTTGACTAGATTCAACTAAATTTTTTTCATGTAACGTATTACATTTATTTTAGTTGAACCATGTAGTTTGCCTTAATCTTTTAAGAATTTTCAAACAACATAGTTCAACTGGAATGTATGTAATAAATTATGAGAAAAAAAATTAGTTGAATCTAGTCAACTTAAGTTGAGTTGTAATACATAATAGGGGCCTTAGTACTTTAGATGTGTTTTCCTTTTTTATTAGAACTTTCAACCCTTTAAAGCTGAACTTACCTTAAAAGAAATGTACTAAAAAAAGGATACACCATTGAATATAATTTTATAAAAGGCGAAAACTAATAAAATGAAAAGTAATGTAATCTTAAAAAAAAAATAAATAGGAAATTTTCATTTGTTTCGGCTTAGCGTAGAATTCATTAAATTAAAAAATTTTAGCAATAATAAATGAATAAATTTTACAGTTTTAAATTAAATAAATTGTAGCGAATTACTTCTCAAGGCAAACTTTAAAACCTTTAACATAAAATCGTAATAAAACAGCTCTGAATATGAACTACATAAATCATAATTGCGCAACATAATTTATTAAATATGAACTTTTTCCTAGCAGGCCTTCTATTTGAATTATCATATTTTCCTCTCTAAAGATACATTATTTTTCTATATTTCAAATCGGAGAAATAAAAGGAAGGAAAGACGAAACCATTACTAATAATATTTTGAGATAGAGAACAAAGAACAGAAAATAGATTAAATATTTCTTAAAAAAGTTATATATGGGAAAAAATTTGGATTTATTTTGTTTTATTAAAAAACGGCACTTGGTTGTGAAAACTGGTTACCATTTTTGGAATCCACGCTCCAAATTACATTACAAAAATATACAATAAACAACTTTATTTATTTGTAAACTAGCAATAAGTTTCAAAAAACATACAAAAAATCAAACAAAACATCGTTTGTGTACCTAAAATTATAAATTTTGTTCTAAATAGGGACGAAGAGGAATGAAAATCATATAAAGACGTAAAGAGGATAGTTTAAAAATTCATGTCTAGCCCCATTCATTGTCCTTTTTTGTTCCAAATATTTAAAACTTACCTAAACATACAAAATCGTGAAAAATGAGTGTGTATTCCTTTTGGTTACTGCCCTGCAATTATTTGGAAGACGATGGGAAGAGAGGTTAATTTTGCGAACCACATGCGATTTGCTTAAGGGTTCTTTGGAAGATAAATCGCTTTTCGATCAAGAAAATCTTCCTTCGCTCATTCCGGCGATCGTTGGAAGATGAACCGCTTTTCGATCGCCCAAGCGATGGATGCGCGATTCAAGAAAAATCTTCAAAATCTTCCTTCGCTCATTTTGGCAATCGTTGGAAGATGGCTATTTAAAAAAATTTTAAAGTCGAATGTTGGAATATGAAGCAGGCTATTTTATATACTTCTCTTCTAAAAAGACTCTTCTAAAATTTAAAAAAATTATTTTTTGTATTTTATTGCTATATGAAAACTGAAAATATTCATATCAGCACTATTTTTGGTGGTAGATTTTGTGTAAAACAAAACGAAGGCTGAACGTCGTAAAAGAAACGAGCAATAGAGCGTATCGAATTACAATTTTTTTCGAATTTCAGATTCTAAGGGGTCTCAAAAGTTGCAAGGTGGTTTTTGCAAAAAAAACATTAGAAAAAATAAGAAGATTTTTTTTTCCCGCAAGGACAAAGTTCTTTTTTTAGAAAAATAGTAAAAAATCACGATCTCAAAATGCGTTAAATTTTGTAAGAAAAACAAAATTTGTCCTAAAGCAAAAGTAAATACAGACTTAAATTAACAATATTCTGGCAAACACGATGCCACTCTTGGTATTTATCCACAGTGTCCTGTGTGAAGGATATTCGAATCTAAAGATGCTCTCGAGATAGCACAGAACTTTAAGTTGTTATCAGATTGTCTACATTTTGGTGATATTGATTATAGTGCTGACGTTTTCCTTAAATTTGGCGAATTAAAAATTTGCATATTTTTTGCATATGCATTTTCTTGGTTTTGAGAAATGTATACTTGAATGCAATTTTTTAACTTTTTCAAGCAAATGAATATAAGGTTTTATATTTCGGGCACCAGAAGTGGTACCAAAGATAATTTTCTCAATTCGGATTTTGCAAATAGTTTTGAACTAAACCCTGTCTAAAAATATTTATTTCAAAACAGCAGGAAAAGACCACGATTTTTTTCCCTATTTTGATATTTAAAAAAAGTTACTTCAAGCATGAAATGTAACAATTTTGTTCATATCTCCTTTATGGTTAGTATTTCACTAAAACACTTCTTAACAACATTTGATTGGTCATCGGTCATGTTCGGTACCACTTCTGGTGCCCGAGATAAAAGAACTTATATACATTTATTTGAAAAAGTTAAAAAATTGCATTCAAGTATACATTTCTCAAAAACAAGAAAATGCATATGCAAAAAATATGCAAATTTTTAATTCGCCAAATTTAAGGAAAACGTTAACACTCTAATCAATATCACCAAAATTTTGACAATCAGATAATAATTAAAAGTTCTGTGCTTTATATATTTACTTTTGCTTTAAGACATATGTAGTTTTTATTACAAAAATCAAAGCATTTTGAGATCGTGATTTTTACTGCTTTTTTTAAAAAACAACTTTATCCTTGCGGGAGAGGAAGACATCCTTATTTTTTTCTAAAATTTTTTTGGGAGAACTTGACCTCCCAATGCAACTTTTGAGACCTCTTAGAATACGTTCTAAATTTTCCGACACGCCCTAACGAGCAATTATATTTTTTGATATGGAAAAATGTATAGCTTACCGTGTCTCGCATAGAGATAAGCGATCTAAAGATTTTTTTTTAGGAATGGCGTTCACTAACGTGACTTTGAAATTGCTGTTCTTAAATATGGTAACCGTGATCACATTATTTTATATCTAAAAATATCCAAGTATGTAGTTATGAGAGATGACCGAAACAACATTAAAACTCATACCAAAGTGCGCATGGTATGCTTACTTGAGAGATAGAGACAATAAATTCTAGCGCAAGCAAAAAATGACTGATTATATCACTAATCGCTGCAAACGACATTAGACAAAAATTAAACAAAAGCTCAATCACTGATCACGGTTTTTGATTGTATTTGAACACCAGAGTTTCCAGTGATTTTTCAATCACGGTGACTAAATCACCGGTATCAAAAAATTGATCACCTTTAGTCTCGCACCACTCTCAGCCCTCGTTCCGTTTTACATAAACATGCAGTAAGACTCCTTTTTCCGAGTCGTGTGCCACTCTTCTTGCGAATCGCTAAGGACTTGTCTTGGCGATTCATTTGAGACTGTTCCCAACGAATCACTTAAGACCCCTCTCGGCGATTCGTTAGCGGCTCTTCCTAGCGAATCGCTTACGCACCCTTTGGGCGATTTGTTTGCGAATCTTCAGGGTTTGTGGCCCTGCAAAAATTTTCAATCGCCTGAGAGCTACCAGCGAATCGTTTCGAAGATGAGACAATCGCCGGCGAACTCATTTGGGAGTCATCCGGGTATCGCCGGCTGTAAGCAGCTGAGGCCATAGAAGCGATTTGCCCGGAAGATACGTGAACGAAGCGCCTAAAGGGTTCGTAAGCAGATCGACAAGAGTGGCACATGAATCGCTTTTAGGGTTCCTCAGCGATTTGTTGCGAAGCGTCTTTGTTGAACGTTACAAGTTGTTTTATATGGGGACATTCTTTGTCAAATCGGGTAAAATACAAATCTACCACCGAAAATCGTGCTTATATGAATATTTTCAGTTTCTATGCGGCCGTAGCCTAGTGGGTAGAGTGCATGGCCCCTAAGCTAAGGAACCGCGGTAGCCCGAGTTCCGAATTCCAGCTCAGACAGAAAGTTTTTTCAATTGAATTAATTTTTCTGTTCTGTCGTCACCTTTTTGCAGACAATGGCAAACCTCAGAGAGTAAAACTTGCCATGTAAAGCTTCTTGAGAACATAAGGCGTTCGGAGTCGGTATAAAACACGTAGGTCCAGTTCTCGGTCATTTGTGATCAAACATTTAATAACACGCACAGCACAATTGATCAATAGAAGCTAGGTCAAAGTCCTTCCAAGGGCTGAAATGGCCAGTTTATTTTTTATTTTATATGCGGCAATTCAATACAAAAAAAATTTTTTCAAATCTTTCGATGATTATTTTTAGGGGAGAAGTATATAAAATAGCTTGCTTCATATTCAAACAATCTATCTTTAAAATTTTTAAATTAGCCATCTTTCAACTATCGCCGGAATGAGCGAAGGAAGAGTTTTCTAGAATCGCGCATTCATCACTTGGGCGATCGAAAAGCGTTTAATCTTCCAACTATCGCCGGAATAAGCGAAGGAAGATTTTGATGATTTTTCTTGAATCGCGCATTCATGACTTGGAAGATTGAAATGCGATTCATCTTCCAACGATCGTCGGAATGAGCGAAGGAAGATTTTGAAAATTTTTCTTGAATCGCGCACTCATCGCTTGGGCGTTTGAAAAGCAACCCATCTTCCAAAGAACTCTTGGGCGAATCGCAAGTGCTTCGCCAAATCAAATTCTCTTCCAATCGTCTTCCAAATGTTTGCAGGGGAGTGTGTAGCAACTTGAAAGGAAACTGGAACAGAAACTTGAACGTGTAACTGCAGCGTAAGCAAATTACTCACTTTTTTACTCTAACTTTGCTTAAAGTTGCTATGGAAACATACCTGTTATGAAGGGAGGTTGTAAACTTTTTCATCTTACAACTTGACCGTCAAACACATTGACAAACGAAGACATGAGTGGATGAAGGTGATATGCCGCATTTTCGGATTTTCAGTCTTCTCCGCATGGATGAAGGTCTTATGTTCATACTAGAGTGGACCTTATTTTAAAAAGACCACCCCAAGGACTCAAACTGTAGTAATTGATGATAAAAAAATTCGTGAAAAATTTAAGAAAAATCGAATGCATATAAGCCCTTGCGCACACGGCTTAAAGTTTGCACAAGTGCATGAAAAAAAAAAAAATTTTTAATGTTTTCATATGCAATTCCATTTGGAATAAGGAAGCAGTTAACATTTTTTTGTTTTTTCTAAAAAAATTTCACTTTAATTAGGGTATTCACCTCAAATTACTTCCCAGCGAACCAAAACTACCGTTTTCGAAGACAGTTATGAGCCTTTTCGGGTAGAAATATTCATTTTTGGCACTCATAAATGAGCCTATTTTGTATCATTCGTCGAACTAAAATGCCTCTCAAACTTGAGCTTTATTTTGTTCGTAAATGATTTAAAAAAGAATCATATATTGAACTTTTTTTCGGTATGAGATATTGTTTCTACTGATATGATACAAAATTATTACTTTGAACTCATTTAAGAATGCAAAAAAGATACATTTATGATTCATTTCTGATCTCATTTATGAACTCGTTTACGAACTCATTTATGAACCAAAAAGGGTTATTTACGAGGAATTTTTACCTTCTAAAATTATTCTTTTTGGACTCAAAATAAGTTTTTTATGAATTTTGCAAAAAAAGTAAAGTTTTTATTTATGGGAAAATTTTAACGAATTTTATCTTCTATAGCAAGCACTTTTAAGCGACAAAATAAATAATCAAACATTAAAAAAAACTATCCAAAAACGTTTGCAAGACTCTCACCTTACTCAAAACCTTCGCTTATGGTTCAGTGGGTCGAATAACTCAGGGGGACAAAATTTTTATTTTTTTTTATTTTCCCAGCAATATTTGTATTATTTTCGACTAATCTTGGTGCGCTGATTTCAAAACTATTATTGCTTTTTTTCTAGCATCACCAGTTTTTGAGACAAGCTTTTTTGAAATCTAAAAGTTCCAATTATAAGTTTTTATTTTTTTATGTTTATTTAAGTTGAAGAGAATAAAAGAAATATTACAACAATAACAACTCAATATGTACAGTGGCAATCAAAAGTGAGTGGATGTTTCGTAATTCTGAATTCAGCAGTCTACCAATTTTTCAAATATTAACAAAAATTAATAAAAATGTCAGCATTTTTTCCTTAAAGTGTTTACAACAAAAATCTATTTTCAGAACAATTCATGTAAAACAAAAACAAAAATTACAATAACAAATCTTAAAAATGCGGCTATTCACTCAGTTTTGCACTTTTCGACCAGCTTCAAAAGAACATCTGTATACAGACGATAATCAGTATTTTGTCCAAAGCCCTTTGTTTTTTATGACAGCTTGTACGTGCCTGGGCATACTTTCGACCAAATTTTCAATGATTTCTCTGGGAATATTGCTCCATTCGACCTGAACCCGACGCAATAACTCCGTCATGTTTTCAGGAGCTCTTTTGTATATACCCAAACGCCTTTTCACTATAGCCCACAAATTTTCAATGGGGTTCAGATCAGGACTTTGTGCTGGCCACTCGAGTTGCTGGAAAGTTTGCTCTGATAACCATTTTTTGACACTTTTGGATTTGTGTTTTGGATCTCCATCCTGTTGGAATACAATTTCCTCTTCTGGATAAGCGCACAATTCCACAAATTCCGGTAAATGGGTTTTTAAAATATGAAGGTAGTCTTCCTTCCTCATTATGCCATCAATTTTCACAAGAGGCCCGACATGCCACCACATAAAGCAGCCCCATACCATCAAGCTGCCACCGCCATGCTTTACGGTCTGCTTCACATGGTGTTTTTTTATTCTTTCATGTTCACGTGCCCAGTAATATTGCTTACCATCAGATTGGAAGCGATTAATTTTTGTTTCATCGGACCATATGACACGTTTCCAGTCCTCCACTGTCCAATTCCTATAGGTTCTGCTGAACTTCAACCGTGCCTTTACATTTTTCTCAGACAATGCAGGCTTCTTCTTTTTGACTGCCGACTGAAGCCCAATTCTGTGCAAAGCTCGGCGAGCTGTTGATGCACTAACTTCTTTGTTTAGTGATTTAGCCGCTAAATATGGTGTTTCGCATTCTTTTTTTTTCATTTTTTGTGCCATAAGACGTGCGTCTGAGTTCGACAATAGTTTTGGCCGACCACCAAGGTTAGGTGAAGAATCAATTTGGTTTCTTCTTTTCACAGCAATAACAGTACTTTGACTTATTTTCAGTTCTTGTGAAATTTTCCGAGATGAAAATCCATTCCTTATCATCACAACAACACTATTTTCGATATCACTTGAAACTTTTCTCATTTTTGGCAAAAATTGATTTCACTATTCACAGAATTTTTTTACATTAATAATATTTGACTCAATGCGTAACAAGCGATAACTGAATAGATCAGCAGCAACTACTTATACAAATAACTGCAAAAATTAACACAAACAAGTTTTTTTTTAAGCTGCTCAAATTGTGCAAAACTGAGTGAATGCCGCATTTTTAAGTTTTGTTATTGCAATTTTTGTTTTTGTTTTAAATGATTTTTTCTGAAAACAGGGTGTTGTTGTAAACACTTTAAAGAATAACTGGTGAAGTTTGTTTTTAAATTTTGTTTCATATTAAAGAGTTGGTAAGCTGATGAATGCAGAATTACGAAACATCCACTCAGTTTTGATTGCCACTGTATATCTCTACATAATAAGAAATAAAGAAAATATCTATCTTTTAAGGCAATATACCTTAGATAACCCTGTACCAAGAAGAAGTTGACTTTGGTCATATCCAAGAAGGTATAATTTGTCCATGCTTCTGATTGCCATTGTGTTAATAACTTTTTCACTTAGATTTAACTTCCCGCACTTCAACTCGTTAAATTGTTTGAACAAATTTTGATATAATAAAATTTCACTTAAGTTTTCATTGAACGATTTCACTGACGTTTATCTCAAAAACTGGTGATGCTAGAAAAAAGTAAAAATAGTTTTGAAATCAGCGCAACAAAATTAGTCGAAAATAATACAAATATTGCTGGGAAAATCCAAAAATAAAAATTTTGTCCTCCTGAGTTATTCAAGTAATTTGAGGTGATACCCTTATTAAACTGAAAAATTTTTGGAAAAAACTTTTCCAAATGGAAATTTCAAATGAAAAAATTAAAAAAAAAAATTTTTCTTTCATGCGCTTGTGCAAACTTTAAGCCGTGTGGCTAAACTTTAAGCACGGGTTTATATGCATCCGATCTTACTAAAATTTTACACGAATTTTTTTTTTATTTTCCCCATACAATAAGGTCCACACTAGTGCATACAAACCATTTTAAAACTTAAAAAAGCCATGTTTGTGGCTATTTTAGAAATTAACTACTTCACAAAGTTTGATTTAGTAAAGATTTCAGTACAAGTGTAAAAGTTTGAACTCAATTTTCTCGAAACAAGATTATTGCGACATATCACCTTCATCCACTCATGTCTTAAACAACTATTAGAATCGTGTTACTGCATCAAAATTAATACAAAAAAAAATTTTTTTTAGTCCCTTTTTCCATTATTTTCAACCTTACCACAAACGTTTGCCTCAAGTCTCATGAAATGACCTATTTCAATAGTATTTTCATTGAGAATATTTTTTTTTTAATTTCTACAATCTGCTAGGATAAACACTTTGCTTTTTTAAACATTACGCATTCATCAAAGTAGCAGATAACAGTATTTCTTTGAATCTACAAAATATTATCTCATAACAGATTTTTTGAGATAGTAGGTACTTTAAAGGACATTGCTTGTTTGTACTATCAGTGATATTTTTTTTCACTATGTCTCAGTGCACGCTTTATACTTGCCCTAATACAAATTTTATTACTGCCACATTTTGTAAACTAATCTTAAGCCTGAAGACACAGTTCTTATCAGACCGTTGATACGTTCAGTACTATTTTGAATTCGTTGTTTCTTGCGGAGTGCTGAGAATTTAGTTATTGAAAAAAATAAATACAAATCTTGAAATATAAAAAAGTTGATATTGCGAAAATATAAGTTATACAGAGAAAAAATTGCGAAATTAGACAAAAACTACGTTTTCATAAAATAAAAAAATAACTAATAAAGCAAGAAATTGTTGTTCAATTCCAAAAGTGCCAGTTATTTGGAATCCTTTGCTTTACCTGGATTTTTTTTAAGGTATGTCTAATTTTTGTCTACAGACTAAGAAAATCTTTTGATTTTGAATAAGCAACAAGTTTAATTGAAAATGTTGAAATATTAATAAATATTTAAGTGAAAATGCACACTTAGTTTTGTGCACGTTTATTCGAAATGATTTACTTGTGCTAGCTGTTCATTACGTCTTTTTATGTTTTTTAGTATATTAATTCTTATCGCATTAGGAACTCAAATGATTTGACCTTTTTCACTTTTTCTTTCATAAACTTAGCTCTATAATCGTTTGTATTTTCCAAAGAAATACTACATTCGAGTATTTAAAAACATCATACGTTTTCTGTTTATTGCATTTGTGAACATAAAATTACTGCTATCAGCTGTAAATCACAGCGTCTAGACTCTAAGCGATCATCTCTCTTGTGCACCCGGCTTAAAGAAGGTTATTATAAATTGATTGCTTTATTATGAAGCTGTAAAATGGGCAGCAATCTAGGTATGTTCTAAAAAACATTAAAAAAAAGTAAAATTGAATATTGCATTCACATTTTTTAAAGATATATATATTTGTTGGAGTTGTCGTAAATAACGTAAATAAAAGTGTTAAGTATTAAATATGAAAACTTTTATAATGTCGAAATGTAAAATCTTCTTAGCAAAGCCAAACAATAAAATCAAATCATAGAAGGAAAAACACCAAAACGCCCCCTATAGCTTATCTCTCATAACTTTATGATTTTCAAAGTCTCAGAACTCGTTCCATTTTGCAACATTTGCGACTGGTCATTACAGCAGTTATTTTACTTTACATTGTAATCCTCACTGACTTCACTCTTTAAAGACTTATCTTTACAAAAACTTTCTTGTCTATGGTCAGCGCAGTTGCATGAAAAATTGATTTATTGGGTCTATGCATTAAGTTAAAACTATGTTAAGGTCACGAGTCAAAACATTAATAACTCGAAAAGATATTACTTTTGATGAAATATATGTTTCTTATCGAGCATATTGTGTCATTTAAACGTGTTTTTTTTTATACAAAAAACTTTTTATCACTAAAAAATATTATTGAATGCGTCATATGTTTAATCGCAGCTAAAATTTTTGCTATTGTCCCATTGTATTTACGCTCTTAAGTATATGTGTTTTAATAAGATTGTATTATTATCGAGACGTATCGTCTGAGTTGTATGTTTCGTAAGGTTATCACTAAACATTTGAGGAAAAAGATGGGTGGGGCAAAATAGATTGGAATTTTGAAAAAATTAAATTTTTAATTTTTTTTGTTTGCAATAAAAGAAGCATGGATTAGCACTGGTGCATTTATTCTTGTAGAGTTAGCGAAATAGCTACATGTGCAAAAGTGTTTTTTTTTTAATTTCTGAAAAATGCAATAAAATTCGATTTTTGATTACTTCTAAATATTTGTACTGTATGTCACGTAATTTGCTCAAAATATTTTCAAAAATAATAACAATGATTAATTTTTGAAGTGAAAACTTCTTTAGGCGCGTTGAGCGATTTTTGGTAGAGGGTAAATCTTTAGTTTGCGTCATCATTGCAGCGAGTAGTTTTCGTCATTAAGACAGCGAGTAGCATTTGTTATCAATACATACAGCGAGTAGTTTTCGTCAATAAGCTTGAGACTGATTATTACAGTGCTTCCATAACGTATATTGTGTAATTACTCTTGTGCTTCTCAAACTTTTCGGATTAGATTAATTCCAGTGATTGTCAAACTGTTTGTCAAACTGTTTGAAATTGTTACTCCAGTGACTTTTGAACTGTTGGTTGTAGTCACTCTCAAACTGTAGGACTTTTCACTTTGTGAAGGGAGTCACGGTCTAATTGACGCACTTACGTTTCTGAATTGTGTATGATTCTTATTGTAGTGATTTTTGGTACTTGCCTTTCACTTTGGTGAATACAATGTGCAGGTGAGCCTAAAGGCAACCCCTGCAATTGTCCAAGCAAGGCTGTTCCCGCTTCATGAAAACCTTTAATTAGTATTGGCATGAATGTGAAAGGTATAAACTTAGTGTAAGTTGATGGTAAATATTGAACCGGGTTTTTTCCAGTATGGGCTTAAAAGTAGGAGGTGTTGGTGTGGGTGTTAGTGCTGGTAGTTTTCCAGCAAAGGGTTCCCTAAAAGCTAATTTAGCGGTGGTGAGGAGCATATGAAGATAGAACGTCGGAATTTAAAGACCCTAAGGCTGGATAAGTCCAATATTTCGGTTGGAAAGGGAAAGCTTGTTAAAGGCGTTCGTGAAATGGTCCGGTATAACTCTGCTGGTTCAATGGTGGGTAAGACCTCAAAAGCAATAGACGATGTGAAATCTTCGTCAAAGCTTCCAGAATCGGCTGTCAAGGCTGTAAACAAGAAAGGAAAGAAAGCTGTGGTTTCCATCATGGATAATGTCAGGAAAATTGAAGTTATTTCGGGTGTCCTATTGAAAGTAGCACTCGAATGCAGAAAAAACGGTGAGCATTTCCAGTAGTTTATGAAAGCAGAAATGAAGAAATGATCTTAGAGGTCTTTCTCGAAAATGAGTGTCCGTATGAACATCTGAAGCCTTTTCAGGCAATGAAATATAGTTCGTCTCCTGTTGTAGGCGTTCACTTCTCCGCATTGGCGAACTTTGCCTTTTTATTGTGTTAGACCTCCCAGGTGGCTCTGGCGTAAAGATATCTGCTGAAACGTAGTGCTCCCTGTATTTTATTTTTATATCAACAACATTAAATTTAAATGTATTAACATATTTTGGTATAAATATTAAATAAAAACACTATGTTAATATATATTAATAGTAATAATAATTATAATAATAATAATAATAATAATAATAATATTAATAATAATAATAATAATAATAATAATAATAATAATAATAATAATAATAATAATAATAATAATAATAATAATAATAATAATAATAATAATAATAATAATAATAATAATAATAATAATAATAATAATAATAATAATAATAATAATAATAATAATAATAATAATAATAATAATAATAATAATAATAATAATAATAATAATAATAATAATAATAATAATAATAATAATAATAATAATAATAATAATAATAATAATAATAATAATAATAATAATAATAATAATAATAGTAATAATAATAATAATAATAATAATAATAATAATAATAATAATAATAATAATAATAATACTAATAATAATAATAATAATAATAATAATAATAATAATAAAAATAATAATAATAATAATAATAATAATAATAATAATGATAATAATAGTAATAATAATAATAATAATAATAATAATAATAATAATAATAATACTAATAATAATAATAATAATAATAATAATAATAATAATAATAATAATAATAATAATAATAATAATAATAATAATAATAATAATAATAATAATAATAATAATAATAATAATAATAATAATAATAATAATAATAATAATAATAATAATAATAATAATAATAATAATAATAATAATAATAATAATAATAATAATAATAATAATAATAATAATAATAATAATAATAATAATAATAATAATAATAATAATAATAATAATAATAATAATAATAATAATAATAATAATAATAATAATAATAATAATAATAATAATAATAATAATAATAATAATAATAATAATAATAATAATAATAATAATAATAATAATAATAATAATAATAATAATAATAATAATAATAATAATAATAATAATAATAATAATAATAATAATAATAATAATAATAATAATAATAATAATAATAATAATAATAATAATAATAATAATAATAATAATAATAATAATAATAATAATAATAATAATAATAATAATAATAATAATAATAATAATAATAATAATAATAATAATAATAATAATAATAATAATAATAATAATAATAATAATAATAATAATAATAATAATAATAATAATAATAATAATAATAATAATAATAATAATAATAATAATAATAATAATAATAATAATAATAATAATAATAATAATAATAATAATAATAATAATAATAATAATGATAATAATAAGATTAATAATAATAATAATAATAATAATAATAATAATAATAATAGTAATAATAATAATAATAATAATAATAATAATAATAATAATAATAATGATAATAATAATAATAATAATAATAATAATAATAATAATAATAATAATAATAATAATAATAATAATAATAATAATAATAATAATAATAATATTAATAATAATAATAATAATGATAATAATAAGATTAATAATAATAATAATAATAATAATAATAATAGTAATAATAATAATAATAATAATAATAATACTAATAATAATAATAATAATAATAATAATAATAATAATAATAATAATAATAATAATAATAATAATAATAATAATAATAATAATAATAATAATAATAATAATAATAATAATAATAATAATAATAATAATAATAATAATAATAATAATAATAATAATAATAATAATAATAATAATAATAATAATAATAATAATAATAATAATAATAATAATAATAATAATAATAATAATAATAATAATAATAATAATAATAATAATAATAAAAATAATAATAATAATAATAATAATAATAATAATAATAATAATAATAATAATAATAATAATAATAATAATAATAATAATAATAATAATAATAATAATAATAATAATAATAATAATAATAATAATAATAATAATAATAATAATAATAATAATAATAATAATAATAATAATAATAATAATAATAATAATAATAATAATAATAATAATAATAATAATAATAATAATAATAATAATAATAATAATAATAATAATAATAATAATAATAATAATAATAATAATAATAATAATAATAATAATAATGATAATAATAATACTAATAATAATAATAATAATAATAATAATAATAATAATAATAATAATAATAATAATAATAATAATAATAATAATAATAATAATAATAATAATAATAATAATAATAATAATAATAATAATAATAATAATAATAATAATAATAATAATAATAATAATAATAATAATAATAATAATAATAATAATAATAATAATAATAATAATAATAATAATAATAATAATAATAATAATAATAATAATAATAATAATAATAATAATAATAATAATAATAATAATAATAATAATAATAATAATAATAATAATAATAATAATAATAATAATAATAATAATAATAATAATAATAATAATAATAATAATAATAATAATAATAATAATAATAATAATAATAATAATAATAATAATAATAATAATAATAATAATAATAATAATAATGATAATAATAATGATAATAATAATAATAATATTTATTATAAAATGGTTATAAATAAACCACCAGTAGCGTGGTGGTTGTGGCAGCCAAAATATGTTGGAAATCGTCATAAAAAGATCAAGGTTCACTTTTAGTCGGTGGCAAAGATAACTTTTTTTACTGAGGCATCTTAATGAATATAAATTACAAACTTAACAAATTAATAGCACTTGCTATATTATCTCTTAGAGCCTGAACAGAACCAAAGCGGTTGATAGTTGGCGGTCCTCTCTCGACGAAATACACTGAGAACCCGTCCAGTATTGGAGCGGTAGCGGTTGTCGGATCACGGTTTAATTTTTGGAGGCTGTATATATTTTCATGTATTTTGTTGCATGGCGAATCCGACAACCGACATCCGCTTTGGTTGTGTTGGGAATCTTATCTGAATGGCATCGGTATTTGTTGCTGTACCCAGATCCTCCAGTAGCTCGTTCCTGTAACTCGTAGCGATCGTAGTTACCGACTCATATTACCTGCAATGTTTCTGTACGTATCTGAATCGATTTCTGCTCGATTCGTTCGTTCCAAATCGATAAACTATCACATGTTCCGATTTTATTTCAATGGAATCTTTTAAAAAAGTGTTTCTCTACGTAAAGTGAATCGATAACAATGTGCCACTTTTCTCACTGACATTTTATCTAATGTCAGTAATGTTGTGTATTATTAAGTTATAAGTACTCGAAATATACCTTTAGAAATGGTTACTTTCATATAATTCGAATTTTTTTCTGATTGAAATATTTTGTTATTCCTAAAAAAGTTTTAGTTTTAAAGGTAATGCCATTTAAAAATAATGCCTATTTACATAAAAGTTTAAAATTTTTACTAAACAGTATATGTTTGAGCTATGAAAAAGCACCCGGTTGCATATATTTGCTAAGTTTATGCAGCACAGCACTAAGTGTAAAATTATTTACATTATTTACAACCGCACCCATTAATACGAGTACACATCATTATAACATAATTAATTTTCTTAAACTGCAAATATTCACTTCTTATGAACAAGACAAGCACCTATTTATTATAAAGTTTTAGCGCAACTAAAATGATATATTCGAGTAAACAGCTGCTTGTCATTTGCCTCAATTTCGCAACATTTCTTCTCGATTTGTGTTCTTTTTCATCACGGTCTGAGTTTTTACCGATAATATATACTACGTAGATATATAATATCTACGAATATTAAGCAGATCACAGCACACAATTGTAATCTTTATAGCTTTTAGTGGCTGGTATTTAAGAGAACGGGCTAAGCACCTGAAGCAATACTTTAAAACGCCTATTGTTCTTTCAACCACATTCCATGCTGACGCGTGTTTCTAATTGAACGTATGCTTTGGAGTTCCTGCTGCTGGGTCTCTGTACGGCGTTAAAAGGAAAGGTTCCAGTGCATATCCTAATAGCCAGGAACCATAATTTCCGCTCTCGTTGCGACGTTTAAAGTGGTCACGTGCCTTGCTCATGCTCCATGTGAGCGAGTCATGACTTGATCCGGGGCGACGAGCATCAATTGCTTTAAATTATAAATTATAAATTAAATTATAATTACAAATCTAATAAAGGAGAATAATCACTTAATATTTTATAAACTTACTATCATAACATTGACACTGTGAAATTCTGTTAAAGAAAAGCGTAGGGTCTTGATGTGGCTGTGATGTTTTGACTTGTGTGCCGTCCACATAACCTACAACGCCAGAAATGTTAAAATTATCCATTAAATGCCGCTTCGATTTCCTGCTTTCTTCTTCAGACATTGCAAGTTAAGTCCAATTTGGACATATTCTTGTTTAGAAAATGCCAACCACTTCAGTCAGCACCTTTGATATTGTGCTGCGGCCTAAAGCAATATCAGCATCTTTTTCCACGGAGCGTGGACAACTGCCTGCGGCAAAGAAACGCGGACACACTGAAGCCAGTTTTGGCACGGATGGGATGGTTGATTTCCTAAGATGTGGTTCTATCGTATCAAGCAGCATTTTGAAGGCACTTTTATTGACGCGAAAGCAATTAACGAATCTTAAATATAATTTAAATTATCTAAAAAATTCAATTAAATTATAATCTTTAGCAATCCTTACGCAGTAACAGGAATTTGAAATTGGTTTGAATTGTCCCTCAAAGTACGCCAAATTTCACTCGTTTTCTGGAGCCTAGCTGATAATGTTCTCGAGTAGTTATGATAGAACTTATAACAGCTTTAGAAATTGTTGGTACAATCATTTTAAAAGGTTTAAGAAGTCTCGTTCCAGCTGAGGCGAATAGGTTTTGAAACAGGTCAATGTCAAAGGACAGGCTTTTAAACAACACCTTAAGATTATGTAGCACTTAATATTTGAAACAAAATTCATATTATTACACAGCGGCAAACAGTTTCTTGTATAAGCATATAAAATATTTATCATATTTTTAAAGACGCAGAGTTTTAAGTACATTGTAAGGTAAATAACTATATATAAACGTATATTTTACGTTGTTTTTTATTATCTCTATTGGTTCATTAGAAAACGTGACCCCTTCAAAAAACCCAAAACGGTCATGTTGATATGATTTAAAAAAAAAAACCTTATCACAAACAGAAGTAAATATTTAATAATTATTAATGTGATGAATCTCAAGTAATGGCATCTGAATGCCACATCATTATTGAGACTTAAATGGTAATTTCTTAATCACCGTGAGTTGCAGTCATCGATTAGTGCTTGATGCAGCAGACACGGTCGCTGTGTCGCATAATATTAAGTCAACTGTTTCGAATTGGTTTAAATAGTTGACAGCTTAAATCACGGCACTCACACTTTATTCCACAACAGTTGATACCTACAGTAGGTAATTATTTTATTTTTTTGCATACTCGTTAAAATACTGTACACTTTTAAGGTAGGTATAGAAACTACTATTTTAATTTATGTATCAAATTGTATTTAACAGCAATTTATTTAGTGGAAGCTTTTAAAAAAACACTAATTATTATTGCCATCAATTAACGGAACGATTTAAATTTTATGATCAAGCATTATCAACACAGTCTGCCCTTTTTGCCTTCCAGACGGTCGGCTGACATAAATTTATGGACTTAAAATTCTTGGCTAATCGATGCAGTGGGTGAAAAAATGTCTGAGTACGTTTATGAAAAACAAAACAATCTTCAATCTATCTATCATTTAAGGCCATTTAAAGCCAGATTAAAACTTTTAAATTGACATAAATCAAAGTAAGTTAAGCGTGTTGAAATTTTACAACGCTATGATGGCTAACCGCAATGCAAAGATTTGAACTGAATTAGATTATACGAGCGTATTGATATTTTTATTGCTAACAAGTGTAGTAAACGCTTGTTGAGTGAATGAAATCATTTAAATATATTACTTTTTTTTAAACTTAATTATTTAGCTTTACTACTGAAGTTATTACTTCATCAAAATAGGGGAAATACTTCGTAATTTAAGATGAATTTAAATAGTAATTAATTTTCATTATACGCGTGGAATCTTTTAATAACAGCGTGTGATTGATTTAAGGGGCTGTCTAGATTTTTTTAATTAAAATATATATTGTGCTTTTTTGTTTATCTCCTTGATAAAACTAAGTAACGAAATAAGGTTTTTGGTATGTAAATAATAGCTTAAGTATAAATAAGATAGGCGTAGGAAAACAGTTCTCAACCGATTTGGATAATTTTTAAATGAATAAAAGTAGGGAGAAATACTGCACAAATTACTGTTTGTGACCTTTGACCTGAAATATGAACCTTCAATACAGAATTTAATACAGAAGAGGTATAACACACGTGTAAAAAGAGAAAAACAGTAGCTTGTTTTCAAACATTTTTTTGAGGTACAAGGAGTTGTTATGTTTTTTTATACCCGAAATTTATACGGGTTATTATACATAAAAACTACTTCAATGAATTTTTTTTAGCAATTTTCTGGCTTTTTATAGAGGTCGCTAAAATTGAAATTGGAAAAAAAACCTCCAAAACTCTTCGATGGATATGGCCTTTCCCATGTATCTGACACAAACAAATCGAATGTCATTTTAAAGTATAGGTCAATAATTGAGCATTCCACCTACGAACGACCCCCGGGGGTTGTTTTTTTTAAATTATGGTGAAAGTTTGAGTAAAAAGTCAAAAAAATAGATATTTGCGCGCTTTTTTGTCAATTAAAAAAAATTAAAGTAAATAGGTACTTGAATTTAGATGGGATGCTTAAAGGACAAAATTAGAAACAAAATGCAATAAGATTCATTGAAATTGAAGCAATATATTTTGAGTTATCTATCGAACCGTTTTGGATGTTTTTTTTTTCAATTTCATTTTTTGCGACCTCTAAGAAAGCCAGAAAATTGGTAAAAAAAAATTTTTATAAAGCATTTTTTATGTACAATAACCTGTATGAATTTCAAAAAAATATAACAACTCCTTGTACCTCAAAAAAATGTTTGAAAACAAGCTGCTGTTTTTCCATTTTTACACGTATATTATACCTTAAATAAAAGCTAAGCTATAAGAGATGGAAGAATACGATGTAAGAGAAAATTTTAGACATTGCTGAGATGTACCAACATTTCTCGCTATCTCTTACGGATACCCTACAATGAGCAGTTTTTTATGTAGCATGTGCGAATATATATTGGGGTTGTAAAATTTCCTACAAACAGTAAATTTTAAAAAATTCCCGTTATTTTGACATTAAAATTATAATGATATCTCGAAAACTGTAACTTTTCTCAGTACGACGTATTTTTGTATGAAAAGTCATTGGTTGAGAAAAATAACGGTATACGAAAGCTGTTTTTGGTAATATTTTTCACGGATGGTATATTAAAAAATTTCCCGTTATTATGACATCAAAATTATTGCGATATCTGGAAAACTGTAGATTTTCTCAGTGCAATGCATTTCCTTGAGGCAAGGTCCGTCGCCTCAGAATGAGAAAAAAAAACAATTGATACTTCAAGTTTCGATTTTGCACGCGATTTTTCAATCGATTTTCATTAAATCTTCTTTGTCTAAAGGTTCAATTAAATAACTCTGAAAAAATAAGAAAATATTTACCGTTACTTCAGCAATTCAATGTTTTATATTGTTTTCAAACAACCGCTAAAATATTTAATTTTTGCACAAAAAGTAGGCCAAAAGTGATTTTTGTTGTTTATTTTTTTTAATTTTCTTTTCCCATACTCTTTTATATGACATATTATTTATCTGCAAAAGTAGCTTTTTTTTGACACATACTTCAATAAACAGTTTCTATCGTCGCAAATGATGATTTTTTTGAGAAAAATTAATTTTTTCAAAATGTTGTTTTTATACTTTTTACAAAAGTCTATAGATAAAAAATTAATTATGTTAAAAAAATTTCCAAATATTTAAAGCCACTCCAAAGTTATATACACAAATCTATGTTTTAAACCATTTCCTTATCTTCTATATAGTATAAATAGGCGTAGGAAAGAGTTCGGTACCATTTTCTCCCGTGTTTCTCAACCGATTTGGATAATTTGTCCTTCAAATGAATAAAAGTTGGGAAAAAGAGTGCACCGAATACTTTTTGTGACCTTCGACCTGAAATATGAACGTTCAATAAAAAATATCTTAAATAAAAGCTAAGCTATAAGAGATGGAAGAACACGGTGTAAGAGGAAATTTTAGACACTGCTGAGATGTAAAAAAAATATGTTTCTCGCTATCTCTTACGGATACCCTACAATAAGCATTTTTTATATAGCATTATCGAATTGTGCGGATTGTGAAATTTTTTACATATTTACTGTAAATTTTGGCAAATTCCCGTAATTTTGACATTAAAATTATGACGATATCTCGAAAACTGTAGCTTTTCTCAGTACAACGTATTTTTGTATGAAAAGTCATTGGTTGAGAAAATAACGGTATACGAAAGCTTTTTGATGGTAATATTTTTCACGGAAAAGTCGTTAGTAAGCTCTGAGCGGGAAACTGAAAAGATAAATAGTTTCGCTTTTTAACCCATTTTTACGCTCATTTGAGAGCGAAAGCAATTTCATATTACAGTGTAGGTCGAAGGTCACAGTAAAAAGGACGAATTTGGACCACTGACGATTTCTAGTAAGTTAAAAATGGCAACAAATAAAAAAATAGTAAGGAATTGTCTTCGACTGGACCGAAGTTAAAATATCCCACTGCCGTATTTTAAATTATTTGAAGTCTTGACTGTTATATTATTACTTTTATAGGTCTCGATTTTTATCCGCAATACCACATTTGAAACTCAAAGTCCTTTTTATTTCTTAAAGCTTTTGTGTGCAATATCAAGTTCAAACATTAATTTTTTTTTTTTAATTTTTAAAGGTTTTACTTTTATGATTATGTCATTTTGTATTTTCAGTTTTTTATTAAATTGAAAACATCGAGTGGATAGTTAAAATTTCATCTAATTTGAAAAATTTGAAGCCATTGTAGTAATTTTTGTGAAATTTAAGGAGATTTTACTGATTTCATCAAGTCACTTTGTATGGGAGGTAGCCATGGTTTTCATTAGATTTTTCCAAATTTAATAGGTAAAATCACCAAATTTCATATTAATTTTTTAAAGCGTATGTGCCAAATTTGAAGTCATTAGATTAATTTTTGTGGAATTTAGAGAGAATTTACCTTTCTGATTAAATATGGGAGGTGGGCGTGGTTTTCAACCGATTTTTTTAAATTTCATACTCAATGTGTATATTAAAGGTTAAAGCTTATATGCAAGTCATTTGAAGTCATTAGATTAATTTTTGTGGAATTTAAAGAGATTTTACCGTTCTGATTAAGTATGGGAGGTAGGCGTGGTTTTCGTCCGATTTTTACAAATTTCATACTCAAAGTTTATATTAAAGGCTTAAGCTAATGTGCAAAATTTGAAGTCATTAGATTTATTTTTGTGGAATTTAAACAAATTTAACGTTTTGGTCAAGTCACTTTGTATGGGAGGTAGGCGTGGTTTTCATCCGATTTGGCACATTTTCGAACTTGACCTTCATTTTTGAATGAAAAGCTTATGTATCAAATTTTGTAACTATAGCTATACAATTACGGCTGTTATCGTGATCACAGACGGACAGACGGACATGGCTAAATCGACTTAGGAGGTGATGCGGATCAAGAATATATACTCTTCAATAACGGCCACACCTCCTTATTGACGTTACAAACGAAGTGACAAAGTTAATTTACCCCTATTAAGTTTTTTAAATGTGGGATATAAACAGGTACGTGGCACAGTGTAACGAGGCCTATGGAATGAGGGACAAAAATCGAAGGAATCATCGTAAATACATGAAACTCAACATGTGTCACTATTTTATAAAAAAAAAGCCACGAAAATTGTCATAAAGATCGGCGACGCCCTTTATCCACCTCCCAAATTCGAGTTGTAAAAAGTATAAGAAAGGAAATTAACTATTTTTTTATTAACTTCATTCACATAATTATTTTATAAAAATTTCATCAAGATCTGCCACGCTCTTCGTCAACTTCAACAAAATTAAGAATAAAAATTCAATATCGCCAGTTGTAAAAAGTATAAGAAAAGAAATTAAATTGCTTATTTTTAACTGGTTTCTCTTAATTATCATATAATTATTTTATTCAGATTGGTCACGTCATTCACCCCTTCCACACAATATTCAATAAAGTTAGTTAATTAAAAAAAATGTATTTTAAAATATGGGTTTGTTTAAGTTTTACATAAAACTTAAGAATGAGAGAAAATAGCAGAGAAAACTATTGACTGTCATCAGAATAATTCGTTGAGTTACTTGACACAAAGTCAGAGAAATCGAGATCAGAAATGAAATAAATTTTGTCATCATTCGTATCATGATCTTGATTTAAAATTAATTAATTGATTTCATTGACCCATTATCATAGTCAAAATACTAGTCGACTCTAAAGTTAGTATAAGCATTTTTGACAGTTTTTTAATATAATATGTTATAAAAAGCTTGCACTAAATTTAGATTTGACTTTTATTTTGACTATGATAATGGGCCATTATCATTATTCTGTTTTTTTTTAAATATTTTTCTAAGAAAAGATATAAAAGGATCTGATGAAAGCAGTAACTCATGGAAAAGATCTATATTGCATATTTCTCAAAAGTTTCTACGGGTATGATTTAAGCTAATGTTTACCCGACTACGGCGAAGCAAAAGGTGAGGTATATGTGTTTGACCGAAATGTATGTATGTATGAATCAGAGAACTGCACAAGTCTACTTGAAGTTCAAGCATTTTCAAGTACTTTAATTCAAACTTGAAAAAGCAAGCTTTAGCCAGCTTGCAAAAATACAAGTCATATTCATGCTTGCTCGTTGGCTTGGCTTGTTTAAACTTACTTTGTCGGGCAGAAAGTTGAAAAGCTTGAAATGATCGGCAAAAGCTTGTAAGCTCGCAAGTATCCAATTAATTGAATTAAAGAGATCCAATTTGGCTCTCTCTACACAATCCAACAAATTCAATGAGCTTGTGTAGAGAGAGCTTAAGCGTAATTGGACTTTTAAGGGTTCTGTGGACTCCGTGGTTGGAAGTTTAAGAGGTAGATGATTTCGGATCTAATGTCAAAATTTAAAATTAAAGATGGCGGATAGAGTTGCCACCTAGATTTTTTTTTGTATTTTTGCGAATTCTTGTAACTTTGATATTCTGACAACGGATTTGATTTCGATAATGCCACAGTTTTCAAATTTAAGGTGGAGGTTAGGGTTGCCACCTTAATTTTTTTATTTTTACAAACTCTGGGCTGGCGCGAACTAAAGGGTGAAAATGGATCGCTGAATCCGAATCCGTTGTCAGAATTTCAAAATTATAAAATTTTGAAATAATAGTGCTGCCACCTAATAATATCTATTTTTTAGAATCCTAAACATCATTTAGCCCCGAATTCATAAAAATACAACAAATTAGGGCGGCAACTCTATCCACCATCTTGAATTTTGAAATGCTGACTTCAGATTGGAAATAAGTGACTTTCCAACACTGTTAAATGATGTTAAAAATTCTTATAAATACATATTATTAGGTGGCAACCCTATTATTTCAAGATTTTATAATTTTAAAATTTTGACCACGGATTCGGATTTAGCGACCCATTTTTGGTATACCATTTTTTTGCCAGTCCTGAATTCATAAAAATACAAAAAATTAAGGTGGCAGCCCTATCCACCATCTTGAATTTTAAAATTCTGACTTCAGATTCGAAATAAGTGACTCCTTAACACTGTGAAATGATGTTTAAAACTCTTAAAAATACATATTATTAGGTGGCAATACTGTGGTAAAAATTTAGGTGGTAGCCCTAACCTCCATCTTAAATTTTAAAACTGTGACATTATATTCGAAATAAAATCCGTTGTCAGAATTTCAAAATTAAAAGAATTCGCAAAAATACCCAAAAATCTAGGTGGCAACTCTATCCGCCATCTTGAATTTTAAATTCTGACATCAGATGCGAAATCATCTACCCCTTAAAACTGCCAACTACGGAGTCCACAGAACCCTTAAAAGTCATAATACGCTTAAGCTTTTCCAACACAAGCTCGTTGAATTTTTTGGATACTTGCTTTAATTAGATATTTGCCTTGAATTTCAAGCTTTTCAAGCTTTTTGCCGAAGGCATCAATCTTTCCTTTACTTGAAACTTCGTGCCGTTCGCTTGTAAGCTAGCATACTTGCAAGTCGCAAGCTGTAGTGGGCTTATTTATATTCAACTACAAGCTATACTTGATTCAAAATTATCAAGCTCAAGCTAGCTTGAACTTGTATTTTAAGCAAGTATTTGAAATAGACTTCAAGTAGGCTTGTGCAGTTCTCTGATATGTGTTTGACTGAAATGTATGTATGTTTGTATGTATGTATGTTCATCTGTTCCACTCTCATTTCTAAACTACTTGTTATAATTCGACAAGTAAAGGTATCTTTGGAAGCGTTTTGATAGTCTTCTGGTTAATGGCTATGTGACGTCACGTTTAATGCAATATAGCGCCCTCTAGCGGACATAAAGTTTTGAGCAAAAAAAATTTTGTAGTGACATAAGCAAATGAAGTATCGTTAGAAGCGTTTTGATTGTTCGATGAAGAAAAGTTATGTGACGTCACATAAAGTTTAATATAGCGCCCTCTAGAGTACAAACAATCAACTAAGACCCTAACTTCTAAACTACCACAGTTTCTAAACTATGAATCATAATTTGACAAATGAGGTATCGTTCAAAGCGTTTTCACCGTGCCCTGGTTATAGGTTATGTGACGTTTAATAAAATTGAATATAGCGCCCTCTAGAGGACAGAAAGTGAAATAAACCCTAACTTCTAAACTCCTTATCGTAATTTGACAAATGAGATATCGTTGGAAGCGTTTTGATAAAAATAAAATTTAATATGGTGCCCTCTGGAGGACAGAAAGTCAACTAAACCCCTAACTTATAAACTACTTATCAGAATTTAACAAATGAGGTATCGTTGGAAACGTTTTGATTGCTCGCTGGTTACAGGTTATGTAACGTAACATACAATTTAATATAATGCCCTCTAGAGGACATAAAGTAAACTAAAACACTAACTTCTAAAATACTTATCATATTTTGACAAATAAGGTATCGTTGAAAGTGGTTTCCATGTCCACTGGTTAAAGGCTATGTGATATCACATTAAATAGAATAAAGCGTCTAAGCGACTAAGCCCCTATCTTCTAAACTACTTATCATAATTTGATATATCAGGTATCGTTGGGAGCGTTTTCTTTTAGTCCGCTTATTATAGGCTTTGTGACGTCACATGTAATTGAATGTGGCGCCTTCTATAGGACTAGGGAAATTTTTAAGTGCCATCTTTTTTTATAAATTGATCATAAAATAATTAATTAGTAGTTTATACTTTCGATTATATACAAATTGTATCCCAAAATAATTTAAATAAAAGAGAAGTTTTAAAAAACCAAAACCCGACTGCAAAAAGCGCTCTCTAAAAAGTATTAAACAAGAAAATATTCTCACCTGAAATTGAATATGTACTGAATTATGTACAAACTATTCAATTTTTTTTTTCACTATTAAATAAACAACTTACACATAATATATTTTATTGCATATAATACTAATTTATAGTGATGTCTCAAAGATATCCGTGGTCGTATGCCAGCTACCTTAACAAAACAATACATTCTATCAGTAGTAAGCGATCAAAATCTTAAGGGCAAAGTGCATTATACATCTAGAGGGCGACATATGACAATATATATGAGGTGGCATACTACTACGTATATCTTTTAAACATCACTATAAATTAGTATTAAACGCAATAAAATGTACTATGTGTAAGTTGTTTATTTAATAGACAAAAAAATTTTAATAGTTAGTAAATAACAATTTCAGGTGAGAATATTCTCTTGTTTCATACTTTTATAGAGCGCTTTTTAGTAGTTGGATTTTAGTTTTTTGAACTTATTTTTTTTTTCATAACTCTTTATGACTACCTTTTAAAGTAACACAACTAATATTTTTACCTACTTAACCCTACAACCTTTACTACAATTCTTACCCACGGGGAACGTAATAGTTGAAAATTAAAGCGTAAAATAAGGGAGAGTAAATTGTAACCAACCTTAATAATTCTAATGAATGTTATAGTCAAATGTGAAATATAGTGAAATATAGTGAAATGCCACCTTGTCGTGCGTTTTTTTTTTTTGGTACGTAATTTGTGCTTATTTTCGTAAAAACATGCTTTAGAAGAGTGGTCATAAAATCCTTATTTGAAAGTAGTTTGAGACCAAATTTTGGGAATGTGTTAAAAAAGGCATATTTTAAGACATACTTAAAAATAAAAAAATATTTTTTATTTTGTATTGTGCTAGACACTTTAAGAAAAATTTGTTATTTTTTCAAATAAATTTGCGCATTATCGTAAAAAAATTCTCCAGGGAACAGGTCGTAAAATCCTTAGTTTTTATTTTTTGCTTTCCAAATCAGAAGGAGTTCTTTAAGACATACTTAAAAATAAAAAGTAAAACTAAAATGTCCTATTTGTTCGATCGCATTTGAAAAATATGAAAAATGTGTTTTTTTTTAATACAAATTTGTGCATTTATGTCAAAACATGCTTTAGAAAACAGGTCATAAAATCCTTATTGTATTGTAGTCTGAGACCAAATTTTTGGAGTTTGTTAACAAAGGCATGTTTTAAGACATACTTAAAAATAAAAAAATTAAAAAAAAATTGTAGTCTTTTATTGTATATAAAAAAAATTTAGGTTGTTTTGGGAGCTTGGGAGCTTGATTTTTTTGTGGTATATGAAAATTTTTTTATTTATATTTTTGAAGTTTTTTTGTAGCAAGAACTTGTAAAATATATTTTCGCTAAAATTTTATATATGAATTATACTACAATTTTTCTGATTTTGGAAAATATTCAGAACAAAACTAAAAAAACTGAAATTTCGTAAAATTTTTAAAGCAGTATAAAAAACCATAACTACAACTAATGGAAAGATATCAAATCATCTTTAGATTCATATAATTAAGACTCCTAAATAAATAAAAAAAATTTCAAATATTAGACATTTTCTTTCTATTTTTATAAGCTTTTATTTAACTTGTTTCGTTCGTATGTTCGTCAAAATTTGCAAAGTATTTTGCCTTGTTGCTATGCACACTCAGAAAAAAGACAAAATTTCGATAGTATCGTAAGTAAAAACGTAGAATTACAGTAATAGAGAAACATTCTGTTTTTTTCATTTATAGTTTTCAAAACTATTTTATAACTATCTTATTCAAAACTATAAATTCATCACTTAAGATATGAAGCGCAAAATGATTGTACAAAACCAATTTGTTTTTAAATAATTTTTATTCAGAAGATAAATGCTTTAAAATAGTTTTGAAAAATATAAATATATATATATATATATATATATATATATTAAAAGTAATTTAAAATTTGAATTTAAGTTAGCAAAATATGGAAAAAATATAATGGATACTATAAATAATTCTAATTTATTATGATATTTCAAAAATAAATAGAGTTTTAAAAAAACCCAGCGTAGTCGTAATACTTTTTTGTAGCTGCATACTGACCTTGAACATTTTACATACATATTAATAACAACAACAACAAAAAATGCAGCACAACAACAAACGAAACGATTGCATACCAAACCAACAACAACCATAAGAACAGCGTAAGCAGCTGCTAAAGCAGCTTGTGTATAACTTTTCTCATACGAATATATGAATTTCTTCTTCTTAAATTTTGCTATTTCGTGACCTTATTAAAGAACTGACCAAATTCAAAGTTAGATATTCGTTTCATTTGTACTCTAACTGATATTTGAGCATATATTTTTTCTTTTTACGATGAATATTAAAGGTTGTAGGTATACTCCAAAGTGTTAACTATAATCCTTAAATGTGCTTGAACAAATTTGTGAAAATGACCCCCATACAAACCTCGCTGTAAGAAGTAGTTCTACGTTAAAAATTTCCACAAAATCTAGAAGAATCGCACCCAATCGTTAGAAAATCGGGCTAAATTTAGCGCCATGGCCGATTTTCTAAAAATGAAGTATATATTTTTCGTTAAATTGACACCAGAAGTGTAAAAAAATTTAGGAAAATTATCCAATCATTTACGAACTATTTCGCTAAATTTAAGAAACTTAGCGCAATTGCGTTGAAATCTTATTACATTTGAATAAGTTTTTCTATCGTTTATTTATCATCGGCCATAACTACGAGAAACATTTTCCCTGAAAATAAGAAATTTATCATCGAATCCCTGGAAAAATTTTGAAATTTTTGCAAAAAAAAAAAGGCCGTTTTAAGTTTTTAAACAGCATCCTTTGAGAATTGTGATTTTTATACTGACGAAAAACTACAATTATTATTATTTTTATTATTAAATTAAATTGAAAAATTATCTTTATCCGGAGACTTGAACCTAGGCCACGTGAGTGTAAGTTCATCAGCATATCCATTCGACCATCGCAGTTGTTAAACAATCGTCGCTTAATTTGCTTCATTAAGAATCGTTCGCTTTGTAAGTTATTTTAAAGCATTTTTTCTAGAAATATAAGAAAAGCATCTTTAAAATAAATCACAAAAAAGAAAAACTTACATTTATTTCTATGAAATATCCAAGTATTGTAACTTGTATTTCTTCAAATTTAAGAAGTCATGCTGTAGAATGTTGCAAGCGGACTTGATATCAATACAGTTTGCTTTCAAATGAAATTTGAAAATTTAACTTTTATCATATCTTCATTTCTTAGAGAAACCTCTATAGAATATAGAAAATCCATGCCTTATGAATTGACAGTTTCTTAATCCAAAGGAAGCCGATTTTTTTGAGTGTGAGCTTTTTCACAGTCTCATAGATTTGGTAATTTTGCTCAACGCACCTAAATAAGTTTTCACTTCAAAAGCTAGAAAGCGTGAGAGCGAGTGAATGATGTTGTGAACAGCAAATGTTGCATTTTCTGCATATTATGACTATTGTTCCTTCTAAGGAAATTTTTCATTTAACATAGCTACACAAAGCGATGTTGCTTATTGCCACTGGTTCTTTGGATGCATTTTTCCAGAAAACATTTCTGGAATATTTACAAGGGGTTCCGAAAAACAATGCCACAACATTAATTCTACCTTAACCTCTCAACATATTTTTAACTAATATTTTTACAACCGAATCACAATGCTATATTAATACTTTTACTTAGCGTAGAACTGAGCTAAAGCAAATATATCATAAAGAAAAAAAGTGTGTTTTATTGAAAACATGTACGCAATAAAGAAATATGTTGTACCAATAATAAGAAAATGTATCTCTCTTTTGAAGATAGTGTTTTTTTTTGTGAGAAACTATAAACGCAATTTAAAGAAAAGATTTATTAAAATTCAATAAATATTGTTTCGTTTTAGGGAAAAAATTAAGGAATAAAGAAACTACGTTGAACCTACGTTGATATAAATATACATATAATTAATATATAGAGAAATATTTTTTTGTTAAAGAGAAAGTGTCTTTATTGATGAGAAAATATTTTTTTTTTAATGGAAGCTTTTTACCATTTTTAGGTAACAGTTTGAGATCACATTTAGAGAAAAGCATTCTCTGGAGCAAAGTCACTACCATTATTCTCTAAATATAATGCCTTTTTTCTCCTATTCCGAGAAACTCTTTTGTGAGTGTAGTGATAAACCAAATAGATAAATATATAAGCAAGAATCGGATAAAAATTGTATATACGTATTAGGGCGGGTCAATTTAAAAATCGCCCATTGCTCAGTGAAAATCGTATTCTAGGGATCAAAATAAGAAACTTTGCCCGAGGAACTACCGTTAAAACGAATGCTAGTCCAAACTTTTGACTTTTGTCCCGTAGGGGCTCGTAGGACTCGTGTGGGGCACTCTAAAGGGGTCAAAGACCCAACTTTTGACTTTTTCCCCGTAGGGTCAAATTTTTAAAATCCTTCTTTGACCCATTTAGAGTGCCCCAATCGAGTCCAAATGTATGACCGAACCCCACTAACTTTGGAGGGCCGATCCACCCATGCCAGTGGCGACCCCATTTTGCTGATTTTTTCATGTAAACTGCCAAAAATTGTGATTTTTTAAAGTATTTATATGGAGAACCCCCAGGGGGTTCCATGGGTTGTGCCACTGGCATGGATGAAGCGGCCCTCCAAAGTTAGTGGGGGTCGGTCATACATTTGGACTCGATTGGGACACTCTAAATGGGTCAAAGAGGGATTTTTCAAATTTGACCCTACGGGGCAAAAGTCAAAAGTTGGGTCTTTGACCCATTTAGAGTGCCCCAATCGAGTGCTACGTGCCCCTACGGGACAAAAAGCAAAAGTTGGGCATTAGCATTCGTTTTAGAGGCATAGTTCCTCGGGCAAAGTTTCTTATTTTGATCCCTAGAATACGATTTTCACTGAGAAATTGGCGATTTTTTGCCTCCCCACAAATCGACCCAGCCTAATACATACATATATATCTCGACGAAATCTATAAAAAAAGTTTAGTGGCATTACAACAATAGTTATTAAAATAAAAGCAAACTTGCACTTATTTTTTAAAAGTGTAAGTAGCGGCTTTTTGAAAAAGTTATTTCCTAAATTTGTTTTTTTTGTTCCTGAAGTTGAATGCACATGTTTTTTTTGTGTCTTTTGTTTTGAAACACAAAACTTCCTTCTTTTTATTAACTTTATTCTAAAAAATGATCCTATTCTTCCTGGCGCATAGCGCGTTGTTTCTATACAAAAATTGGACAATAATAGGAGTGCTCCTATGATACTCCAATTTTGTATGCTTTAGTAGTTTAAGCAAATTAAGAAAAATTGCAAAAATGGACGAAATCGGTTGGGCCCTAGGGATACCTCCCTTCGACCTATATTAATTTTTTACTTGATTTTGTAAGTAAATTTAAAAAAAAAAATATATTTTTGTGAAAGGAAGTAGGAACAGTCATTTGCAGTTCCTAGTTATCTAGAATCTGTACTAGTAGATTAAAAAAATGGCACTTCATTTTTTAGGATGTGCTTTTTTTTATCGAAATTTGTCAATTTTTAAAATTTTTTACTTTATAATATCATATATTAAAATCACTAAAATATACATCAAAATTTAATCTTTTCTAAGATTTCTTAATTCTATTTATTTACTCTTTTTTTTTAAGTATACCTTATTGCCATTATTCTAACGAAAAAATTTTATAGATTTTATGAATAATTTAAAAGTTGTCAGATAATAAAAATTGGTCCATAAATATTTTTTTCTATATTCTATGGGAAATATAAACTAAGCTCGGTCTTACTTGGTCATCTCATTATGATATTATGAAATCTGGAAATTTCCTCTTTAAACATATGTAAAAAAAGTTGGTACATGTTTGCGGCCGCCGAACAAAGTTTTTAAAAGTTCGGACATAGTTCAAAAGAATTTCAATACAAATTAGCAAATTTTGTATGCAATGTTAAATTTTAGGAACTTAAGGATATAGTGGAAATAAATTTATACATATATTTCAGATTTTTGAGTGAGTTGATTTAATATGTTTCATGTTGATTTAAAACTTCAATATGAAAAAAATTATTGCGTGTTAAATTTTTGTGCTATATGGGAGGTAGGCGTAGTTGTAGGCGGATTTGCACAAATTTTCGTAAGTAATCTTATATAGTCCATTTGAACTTAAATACCAAATTTTATTGGTATCTGACTACTCCTTCTCAATGCTATACAAATATTGTATAAAACGTATGGGAAGTGGGCGTATAACGTACAAATTTGATATAACTTCAATATGAAAAAAAAGCATTTTAAAATTTTGTGTTATATAGGAAGTTGGCAGGTTTTGGGCAGATTTTAAAAAATTTTCAAATCTTCTAATAGAGATAATTTTAACTTATACACGAAATTTCATCGATCTACGACAACTCCTTCTATTATTATCCAAACTTCTTTGTATGGGATTAAGCCACTGTGCAGCGTAGCGAAACTGAGTCTTTCCCCTAATAAGTCATGATTTTTGCATTTGAATGGGACAACGCAGGTGACATGATTTAAAAAAAAAATATTAAAAAAATATAACGAATATATATGTGTGAAAAAATAAGTTCTCTGGCACGTTTTTATGTTCCTTCGGATACGATCTATATAAGTAAATAAAAAAAAAAAGTAAAACAACAAGAGAGCAAAGTACATAAATAAATTTCCATCGCAGAAATTAACGCAAAATATGATTTAATCAATTGAAGGCGTAGATACTCGTATTTGTTTAACAGTATTTTTCAAGCAGATCTCTCTGTGAAAACTATAATCTATTATTTATAACAGCAAAATGTTTTCCTAAATTTCGTAATGTCGACGAAAATTTTCTACATATCAACGCTACATTTAATTTATATGCGATTTTGAAAATTACGTTATCATCGGTAACATTTTTACGTCATAATCTTAAAAATTCTGCTGAATACTTAAAAGTCCAGATGAAGATCGGCAAAATCAAACACTCAATTCGAGATTACTAATAATTAAATGAGTAAAATGTCAATATAGAGTTGGAACGAAATTCACAAATATTAATATTACTAGTACTCTAGAAAAACCATCATTATAAAATAGGATACTATTGTTTAAAAACTGAGTGGTCCTTTCTACTAAATTTCCTACCAAGAAGAAATCAAGTTAAAGAAATTTTTATTCATATTTTTAGATCATAAGAGGTCTTTCCATTAAAATTTAGGATATCACAAATAATGAATATGAAAAAGGTTTATTATATTTTACACTAGCTGATATAACCGGTGTTACTCGAGAAGTTAAATATATATAAAAATTAATATTCACTTCTCATTGTAGTGTTTTTGCAATTCATTACGACTGCTCAAAGTTATAAAAAAAAATTAATTAGGTATTGAACGGAGTAAAAGTACAATTTTTAATGTGAATTAATTTAATGTATAGGCTATCTTATTTGTTTGTGGCTTTATTGACTTAAGCCGTTTGTAGAAACATTGAAAAACTATTTACAGGTTTATTAAAGGATGTAATAAGGCGCGTACGCAAGGGCGTTTTGGGGGTTAAGCCCCTCCCCTCGAAATGAACTCATTTTAACGAGCACTCTCCGTACAACATGGCAGCCGTTGTGTGTTTATGGTTACGGCCAGAGGTCTGCAACGAATCACATTTTTGAATCCTGAGCCACTTACTCAAAAATTAGTATAAATAAGTATAAGCAGTTTCCAAAGTAGTACTCATATGTTATTGATTCGAAAAAAAGTGAATCACATTTTTGAATCATGAGCCACTTACTCAAAAATGAGTATGAATAAGTGTAAGTAGTTTCCAAAGTAGTACTCATATATAATTGATTCAAAGCACAGTGAATCAAATAAGAATAGAATGAATTAAGTATTAAGGGTTGCCACCTAATAATATGTATTTAAAAGAATTTTTAACATTGTTAACGGTAGCTGATTTCGAATCTAAAGTCAGAATTTTGAAACTCAATATGGTTAATAGGGTTGCCACCTTAATTTTTTTTTATTTTTACGAATTCAGTTCTGGCTCGAACACTAGGTAAAAATGGGTCGCTGAATCCAAATCCGTCGTCAAAATTTCAAAATTTTGAAATTTTTATATAAAAGGGTTACCACCTAATAATATACATTTTTAAGAATTTTAAATATCCTTTCACAGTGTTAGGGGTCGCTAATTTTAAATCTGAATTCAGAATTTTAAAATTCAATATAGTGGATAGGGCTTCCCCCTAATTTTTTTATTTTTACGAATTCGGAGCTGACGCGAACACTAGGTAAAAATGGGTCACTGAATCCGAATCCATCGTCAAAATTTCAAAATTATGAAAGTTTTATATAATAGGGTTGCCACCTAATAATATATTCGGAGCTGACGCGAACATGAGGTAAAAATGGATCGCTGAATCCGAATCTATTGTCAGAATTTAAAAATTACAAGAATTTGCAAAAATACAAAAAAATTATGTGGCAACCCTATTACTTATTTTTAATTTTAAAATTCTGACTTCAGATTTGAAATCAGCGACCCTCTTACACTGTTAAATGATGTTTAAAATTATTAAAAATACATATTATTAATTGGCAACCCTATTATAAAAAATAACATAATTTTGAAATTCCGACAACAGATTCAGATTCAGCGACCTTTTTTTACCTAGTGTTCGAGCTAGCACCGAATTCTCAAATATAAAAAATTAAGATGGCAACCCTATCAACCATAGTAAGTTTTAAAATTCTGACTTTAAATTCGAAATTAGCCACCCCCTGAAACTGTTACATGATGTTTAAAACTCTTAAAAATACATATTATTAGGTGGCAACACTATTATACAAATTTCAGCGACCCATTTTTAACCTAGTGTTCGATCCAGCACCAAATTCGTAAAAATAAAAAAATGCTGGCAGCCCTATTAACCATATTAAATTTTAAAATTCTGACTTGAGATTCGAAATAAGTGATCGCTTGAAACTGTTACATGAGGTTTAAAACTCTTCAAAAAACATATTATTAGGTGGCAACCCTATTATAAAAGTTACATAATTTTGAAATTCTTACAACGGATTCGGATTCAGCGACCCATTTTTACCTCGTGATTGCGCCAGCCCCGAATTCATAAAAATAAAAAAAATTTAGGTGGCAACAATATTAACCATATTGAATTTTAAAATGCTGACTGGAGATTCGAAATTAGCGACCCCCTGAAACTGTTACATGATGTTTCAAACTCTAAAAAATACCTGTTATTAGGTGGCAACCCTATTATATAAACTTAACAACATGTTTTAAATTTGGACAACGGATTCGGATTCAGCGACCAATTTTTTCCTAGAGTGCGCGCCACTACCGAATTCGTAAGAATAAAATAAATAAGGTGGCAACCCTATCCACCATATTGAATTTTAAAATTATAAATTCAAATTTGAAATCAGCGACACTGCAATTATGTTTAAAATTCTTAAAAATACATATTATTAGGTGGCAACCCTTAATATTTAATTCATTCAATACTTTTTTGATTCACTGTGTTTTGAATCAATTACATATGAGTACTACTCTGGAAACTACTTATGCTTATTCATACTCATTTTTGTGTAAGTGGCTTATGATTCAATAATGTGATTCACTTTATTTTGAACTAGTATTCCCCGGCATATGAACTAAATTACCAAATTTTAATCTAATACGATCAAAACCGTGCGAAATATAGCATTTTTGTTGTTTTGTAAGCGGAAAAAAGGGGTGCGGCAAAATTATTTCCCTTAAACCATCTCGTAATCGAAACAAATCGATTGCCAAAATTTCAGCTCTATTTAGCTTAAGCCTGGCGCACTTTGCTGCACTTCACGCTGACCCCCCGAAAAGTGAGTTGAACTAAAGTGGGACAGGCCCATTTTTAGTGCACTTGCCGAGAGTAGCCATATGAACTGAATTACAAAATTTTTGTCTATTACGACCCAAACTGTTTAAATAAAACATTTTCATTGGTTTGTGGGCGGTAAAAGAAGGGCGTGGAAACCAACTTTTAGTGCAGTTGCTGACAGTAACCATACAAACTAAGCTAAAATATTAGCTCAATCGGCACAGTAGTCAATTTTAATGATTTCTCAAAAAGTTGGTGTGGATATAAAGCAATAATGCCCATTTTTAGTACAGTTACTGACAGTAATCATACAAACTAAATTACCAAATTTATGTCTTATACGACCAAAACCGTCTGAAATAAAGCATTTTCATTGATTTGTGGGCGGTAAAAATGGGCGTGGAAATTCATTTCTAATACTGTTGTCGACAGCATCCGTACAAACTAAATTACAAAATTTTAGCCTTATATGACCCAAACCGACTGAAATATAGCATTTTTATTGATTTGGGGGCGGTATAAGGGGGGTGTGGTAACTTTTTTCCTCAACCATCTCGTTCCTGAAACAAATCGACTGCCAAAATTTCAGGTCAATTGGTTAAGTATTTTTGGATTCTATAGGCATCAGACACACATCGTTTTGCTTTTTATATACATAAATATTGATTTGTGGGCGGTAAAAGTGGGCGTAAAAAAATGTATATATAGTGAACGCCTCTTGGAGCACCTAAACAGCAAGTTTCACTATAAAAATGTGTATAACTCCGGAATTGCCATGATTTCGAAAAAGTAGGCGTATATATATTGCGACCATGCCCATTTTTATACAGTTACCGACAATAACCATCTGAACAAAATTACTTAATCTTAGTTTTTACGATCAAAACCGCCTGATGTATATCCTTTTTTTTGTTTGTGGTCGATAGCGCAAATTTGGCTTGTATGGGAGGTACCACGCCCCCTTATCCAATCGTTACCAAACATCACAGGAGCACTCTCAAGATGTGGCTTCAGTTTCCGTGAAAATTTCATTAAGATCGGTTCAGCGGTTTTGGAGTCTATACGTGATATAGCCACATACCCACATACATACATCCATTTTTATATATATAGATAGATTACCCTATGTCCCGACCAGAGATGTAAGGAACCTACATGTCAAGTTTGAAGAAAACCCATCCAGTAGTTTTAACGTGATGCGCGTACATATAATTGTTTTAAAAATATATTTTTGGAGTTTACATCCTTCAAAATGTGAAGTACAAAAAGAATTTAGAAAAAATATTCAGTGTAGAGATATTTTTTTCAGTTTTATTATATTTATAGATTAACTGCATTATTTTGTATCACGAACATGTGAAAGACACGAGAAGCAATATTTTCTTCCATACAAAATTGTATTGCTTCTCGTGTCTTTCTCATCGTTGGTGTGCATGTTCGTGATACAGAATAATGCAGTAAATCATGTTAACCCATATGACTTTTTGGATATTTTTCAAATTATCTTGGATCTGACAATTTGTAACATTATCTTTCAGTAATATCTCTACAACAAAATGACCAAACCAACTGGTAAAATGCAAACATGCACACCTGGAAGACGAAGAATTGCAGTTGGTGTGGTAGGATGTCTGCTCGCCATATGTGGGCTTGTGTCCGGTCTTTTATGGGACAGGCTGCTCAACCGGCTGTTAGATAAGGTACGAAAATGCCATAAAGAATTTTTTTTGCTCAGTTTTTATTTTCAACCCATTCTTTTTTTTTTTTGCTTTGAATAAAGGGCATGACGTTACGTCCAAATTCGAGGGTATACGATTTTTGGAAGACACCACCGCTAGATGTAGAACTCGATATGTACATGTATAATTGGACAAATCCAGAGGACTTTAGAAATTTATCGACAAAACCAATATTACAACAATTGGGACCATATCGCTTTAAGGAATTTCCCAATAAAGTTGACATAAAATGGCATCCGGAGAATGCTTCGGTCAGCTATCGACGACAGAGTCACTTTAAATTTATTGCCGAAGAAAGTCAAGGCAGTTTGACTGATAAAATTGTTACTCTTAATCCGGTGGCGGTGGTTAGTAAAGAATCTTTGTTAAAATTACCATTTTTATAAGATATGCTTTTGTAGGCCGCTTCCGGTAAAGCAAAACATTGGAACTCTATGCGTCGCACCATGATCGATATTGCACTCAAGGTATATGGTAATGATATAAGCGTGACTAAGTCTGTTGATGAGCTGCTCTTTAATGGTTATGCCGATGTGTTGCTGGATCTACTCAATGCGATTCCGACTATCATAAGTGATATTGATGTGCCATTCGATAAATTCGGTTATTGTTATAAGGTAAGTAAGGGCTGTGACGTTCGATTCCCTCTTTTATATCTATAGGATTAATTATCCTTAGAATTGTTTTAAAGAAATATCTATTCATAGCGTAATGGCAGCTCTACACTGACTGGTGTGTATAATATATTTACCGGTGCTGATGATATCTCGAAAATTGGTCAAATTCACACATGGAATCACAAACAACAGACGGGTAAATTTGGCCCCGAATGTGGCTGGGTAAATGGTTCAGCAGGCGAGTTTCAACCACCGAATTTGAAAGTCAATGGAACAGCGCACATTTTTATACCCGAACTTTGTCGATCTATTCCGATGGAATATGCTGAGACAGTGGATGTGGAGGGCGTAAAGGGCTTTAAACATGTTGCCGGATTGCTTGCTGTAGACAATGGTAAGACAATATTGGAAACTTTTGTAAACGGTTAAAAATCTTGGACTACATTTTAAACTTTTTGGATTAAACCAAAACAAGATTACTTTTTAATCCAAGGAAAAGTTTAAAATTTTCTTATTCAAAAAAGATTAGTTTTTAGTCCGAAAAAAGTTTATAAAAAGCAATATAAAATATCAACTTAAAATAAGAAACTTTTCTGACCAGTTCATGATTTGAATACACGTCCTCTGATGTGCTGGTCCAACACCTTATCCACTCGTCTATTTCAGTTGTTAAAAAGGTTTCGCTTATTTTGCATCAATACGAAAGCAAGTAAGCTTGCAGTTAGTAAGCAAGCATGCAAAAAAGTGGGTTCGAGACCCAGCTAAATTAAACAAAAATAAAATATTTCTGACCAGTTCGTGATTTGAACACACATCGTCTGATATGCTGATCCAATACCTTATCCACTCGTCTAACTCAGTTGATAATAAGGTTTCGCTTATTTTGTATCATTAAGAATGCAAGTAAGTTCCTTTCAAGAACGTGGGTTTGAGACCCAGCTAAATTAAACTAAAGTAGAGATTACAAAATAGTACTTTTTGGATTAAAAATTCGTTTAAAGCAAAGTTTGGATTAAAAAGTAGTAGCAAATTTTTAACTGTGTAGTCCAAAATTTTTAACCGTGTAGTTAAAAAAGATTTTTTTTTTATGTAGTATTAAAATAACATTTCAGTATTTCTTAAGAAGGTATCATGTTTTTAACACATTGGGCCATTGGGCCATTGGGCCTTAACACAAATTTAGTGTGAGCTTTTCTGACATTATTTCTATAGAATTTGTTGTCAAAAAGCTTAAGCTAAATTTAGAGTCGACATTAAAATAACTATTGGTAAGGCCCATTGTGTTATTTTGTACAGATAGTTTTAGAAAGATTTTCATTTAAAAAGTTTTTAAAATCACATACATTTTTTTTAGGTAGTATCATTGAATTTTTGTTGGAATATTTTGGACTTTTTTGCAGTGGAGGCAATCCCGGGATCCCGAAAATCCCGGAATTTAAGGCCTTGCAATCCCGGGACTGCCGGGACTGCCGGGACTAAGAAAAGTGCGGGATTGGATGGCCCAGTTCTGAATTTTGATTGATCTTTTCTTTATTTTAATTGATTTTCAATAAATTCCAAATAGAATTTCTGAATTTCAATTGATCTATTTCGAATTTTAAAAAGAATTTCTGAATTTCAAGTGATCTCTTCTACAGTTTAGTGGAAAAGTATTACAAGCAAAAGAAGGTGAATTTTAAATGAAATTAGTTCTTTTATTCAATATAAGCTCTCTCAACTTCGATACACTTATTCCAATGACCGTTCAATCATTTTATACCATCTATGTAATGATTTTCCAGAAACTCTGCAAAATACTGCAGACGAAAATCGCTCTCCAAGAAGAAATTGTTTCAAATTTCTGAGGAGGTAGTATTCGCTAGAAGCCAAATCTAGTGGTGAATACGGTGTTCGCACTTTAATTCATTCAATTTAGCCATCGCACAGTGGGGTATTGAACCCTGAAAATGGGTATTAATTCACTGTGCCGCGATATAGCTCCAAGGGACATAATCCCAAATTTGAAATCCCTTCAAAAAAGGGGACATAATCCCAAAAAAAAGAGGACATATTCCCAAAATGAATTTGGGAGCATGGCCGCTTTAAAAGAGGACCTAATCCAAAATTTGGATAAATTTATGTTTAATTTGTATACTTACTTACATAAGTATTTAAGTAAGGTAAATATGCCTAAATAAACAACTTTCCGTACAAAGGCAAACTATTTCGTCATACACAAATTTATTTGCCCTTGTATGGAATGGCGATAAAAACTTGAATTTTTCAAATAACTATTTACTAATTTACCTAAATGATCGAAGAAGAAAGCGCCGGCGCTATGAAAAATCGCCAAAAAAAATGAAAAATCGCCCGTTGGACTTACTGAGGGTTGTAATCCCTAAGCAGCGGCCAAAGGCCGCCTATTAAAAACAGAATTATGTCCAGAAATACTGTGGACAGCGAAGCCGGTGTTGGAGTTACTGAGGGTTGTAATCCCTAAGAACCTTTTAAGAAAGGAATTACATCCAGAAGTACTGTAAACAGCGATAATTCTCATTTAAATAGGCGGCCTTTGGCCGCTGCTTAGGGATTACAACCTTCAGTAACTCCAACACCGGCTTCGCTATCTACAGTATTTCTGGACATAATTCTCTTTTTAATAGGCGGCTTCGCTGTCTACAGTAAAAATAGCTTAAGCCGACTTTAGACAGATCTGAGTTATTGATGCAGCTGTGTTCCACGCATATATAACCATAAACACACAAAATCTGAAGCTTCTAGCATGACATTAGCCAAAGTTATGACACAAAAATAAAAGACACTTCCATAAAAAAATTAATTAAATGAGATCATTCAGAAGGTTCATAAAATTATTCAAATAAAATTAAATAACATTATAATTTTAGTATTTCGAAGTAGGAATTTTGTGATCTTTTGTACAGCTTGTTTAAGGAAGTTTTTTTTTAATATTTTAAGGTAAAATTTTAGTTTTTCTAAGTTAGCATTTTGTAATATTTTGTACAGTGAGTTCAAGAAAGGTTTATATTTTTATATTTTTCAAGTTATATTTTGTACAGCTAGTTAAAAAAGATTTTTATTTTACTATTAAAATCACATTTCAGTATTTCTAAGGAAGTGTCATGTGTTTAAAACTTTAGGGGTATTCACACTGACTTGGGTAGTTGGGTAGATTGGAAAATGCCGTACATTTTGTTTTTTTAAAGTGCCATTCTACCCAAGTACCCATCTACCAATCTACTCTAGCTGACCCCCTGACATGTTTGGGTAGATTGTTTTCTTGCCAAATTGAGTAATTTTTTCAATGTGTTACAACCTTTTGCAAAAATAGGCAATAATTGACCTAAGGGCATCAAATTTACAATATTTGTTGTCAAGGCTAATATCTCGAATAAAACACAAAAAATATTGCCACACCCCTATTTCCGCCCACAAGTTAATAAAAACGCTATATTTCAGACGAATTTGGTTGTATTGGACTAAAATTTTGTAATTTAGTTCGTATGGCTACTATCGATAATTCAACAAAAAATGGGCGTGGTGGAACTATAACAACTCCTACTTTTCATAAATTATAATTCCTGAGTTGTGCATGTTTTTATAATGAAACTTGGTTTATATTTGCTATGAGACTAGATATATACATTTTGCCCTTCTATATATATAAAATCGTTCACCTAACGCAACCAAATTTACAATATCTGTTAATATCTCGGTTAAAAAATTTAATATCTCGCTTAATAAAAAAAATCCTCACTCCCTTTTACCGCCCACAAATCATTAAAAATGCCATATTTCGGACGGTTTTGATCGTATTAGACTAAAATTTGGTAGTTTAGTTTGTATGGTTACTGTCCAAAACTGTATTAAAAATGGGTGTACACGCCCTCTTTTACAGCCCACAAATCAATACAAATACTTTATTTAAGACGATTTTGGTCGTATAAGACTTAAATTTGGTAATTTAGTTTTTTTGATTACATTCGGGAACAGTACTAAAAATGGACGTGGTTGCTCTATGTAACGCCCAGTTTGTCATAACTCATTAAAATTGACTACTGGGCCGATTGCGCTAAAATTTTGGAAGTCGATTTGTTTTGCCTACGAGATAGTTTAGGAAAATTTTGCCAAACCGCCCCCCCTTTTACCGCCTACAAATCAATAAAAATGTTATATTTTAGACGGTTTTGGTCATATTGGACAAAAATTTGGTAAATTAGTGCATGAAGTTACTTTCGGAAACTGAACCAAAAATGGGCGAAGTCGCACTACAGTTATGCCAGTTCAGATATACAAAAAATTAAAATTTTTTTCCAATTGGCATGAAAATTCTTATATAAGCCGGTCTGTAACAGGAAAACATTTTCCCCTGGATTATTAGTAAATGATAAGATGTTGCGAAATTCACGTTAAAAGTTACTTGTATATGAAATAACTTTTTTCTGCCCAATTAATGGCCTAAAATTTTCTCACATAAAATGACAAAAAATGATTTGTTGGCAACCCTCTTCCAGCTGTCACTCATCTTTCGTCAGCTACATAAGCCGAGGAGATCAAACAAACTTGCAAGACTGCCCAAAACTATTCTATAAAGTACTCAATTGCAATTTGGGGTGCTCGCAATAACCAAAAGTACTCAATCTACTCATACCCAACTACTCAAGTCAGTGTGAATACCCCTATTGCGTAATTTGATTGGCGATTGAAAACTTTGAAGCAAGATTTAAGACTTACTGCATTATTCTGTATCACGAACAAGCACACCAACGATGAGAAAGACACGAGAAGTAATACAATTTTGTATGGAAGAAAATATTGCTTCTCGTGTCTTTCTCATCGTTAATAATGCAGTTAAGCTGTTATTGCTTATCGACACAGATATCAGTATTAGTTGAAACCACTTGGGACTATGTCCGCTTTTTATGTCTGACCAAGGGATCAGAATCCCCATTTGGGGCTATGTCCTGGCACCACAATTTACTTAGAAGACGGAGGGAACTTTTGAATTCTTTTTAGTTGAAATGGGTCCAAATAAGAAAAAACTGGCTGTCAGTCAATCCGTATGTCTGTCTGTGGACACGATTACAACCGTAATTTTGAAGCTATCGTCAAGAAATTTGGTGTTAAGCTTGTATCTTAAATATAAGGATCAAAATCAAAAATTAATCAAATTGGATGAAAAGTGTCTTTATCAAAACTGTAAAATCTCTTAAAATTCTACAAAAACTAATAAATGGACTTGAAATTCTACACATAAGTTTTGATTTTTAATATGCATTCTGAGTAAACAACAAAATCTATTTTGTACTTTTAATTTGTTTATATTTTTTTCAAGGAAATCATAGTGACACAAAATTATAGCAGAAAAATTGAAATACCGCGAAAGTGAACAGCAATGAAGCAATTTTTTTTTACAGAATGTAACTAGAATGTCCGTAGTTTACCTGTAATCAAAACAGTTTTCCTCGATTATACCCAATTTACAACTATATCTCTATTGACATAGTAAAAATACACATTTTTCATAGTAAAAATACACATAAATTATAGATATTTAAAAATAATATACATAAAAACACTATTTCACAAAACAAAAAATTGATTTTTTAAACACCTTAAGCACCTGAACAAGAAGGTTTCATTAAAGTTTTATGTAATTTGTTTTAAATAATGTACAACAATGTAATGTAATGTAAACATGTTTGTCACTGTAAAAAAAAGTTATGTCTTTCAAAGTGTACTGCGGGTAAATGGTACAATATTTTTCAACAATTTTTTTACCTAGTAATGCAGAATTTCATCTTCTTTTAACACTACTGCTACTAGCAAATACTACTATGTAAATTAATATTTTTTGCCATAACATACCCCTTTGTTCATCGTCAAAATACTTAAAAATTATGATGATTTTTTCTTCTGTAAAGCAGGTCTTTTCTCATGAATTTTTTAATTCAGCTGATTCAAAATGTTGCAATAATATTCAGAGTTAATTGTTTTAATTCTTTAAATAAAATCAATTAACAAAAACTCTTTTGCATCCCAAAACACTGATACCATAACCTTTTTTGTCGATTGTTCTGACTTCACATGTTTTGGAGATGGACAACCAGTTTAACTGCATTATTCTGTATGACGAAAAGGCACACCAACGATGAGAAAGACACGAGAAGCAATACTTTTTGCCATATAAAATTGTATTGCTTCTCGTGTATTTCTCATCGTTTGTGTGCTTCCTCGTGATACAGAATAATGCAGTAAGTCGACTGTAAACGTTCTTGCTTCACTTAAGGTCCTAAAGGATAAAGTTTAGGATCACGGTGGTAGATCCTAGTTTCATTCATAGTTTTAAAACGACCCATAAAATCTGTTTTATTTTCCCTAAATTTTTAATACTCTAAAATCCATCGATGCACAGTTGGAAATTAAGGAGCAGATGCCTTTAATACTTTCACCATTTATCTATGAATTTATGCTGCTGATAAAGCGCTATAAACAGCTGATATTCGGTTTTTTCTATTTGCAATAAAATACACAAAATAAAGAATGAATTGACAGATCAAAATAAAATTTTTTGTGTGTTCAAATGAAAGATGAAATATTAAAATGGCTTACAAATTTTGTTTCTTGTACTAGTTAATAGGTGTCGCTTTCAATACTTCTCTACCAACCTGTAAATTTCAATTGATCTATTCTGAATTACAATTGCAAATGGTGTAGTGGTTACATAACAACTAAAAATATTTAAAAAAGAACTTACTTAAAAACCATTGCAATTTTTTTTTTAAATGCAAAAATAATCGGGTTTTGAAAATTTCAATGGTAAAAAAATGCTAAGTTCTGCAGAGCACACTTGAAACCCCTTAATTTATATTTAAATTTTAGAAAAAAGATCGCTTAGATAATTTATATTTACTTGGCACACAAAACTATCTATCATGACAAAAAATGATGATTCACCACATTTTAATATTTTTTTCAAAATTTCGGCCACAATTTCGTAGACTCATTTCATATCCAATATTGATTATTTGTAAAACGGTTCTTGTTTTTAATTCAGGCACTCTTCATCCAGAAAATAAGTGTTACTGTGGCGGTCAATGTGTACCATCCGGTGTGATGAATGTCTCCTCCTGTTGGTATGATGCGCCCATATTTATGTCGTATCCCCACTTTTACAATGCGGACCCGTCCTATGTAGAAGCTGTGGAGGGATTACAACCAAACCAAAAGGATCACGAATGTTATGTAGTGTTGGAACCAAGAACAGGCTTCGTTTTGGATGTAGCAGCCAGGCTACAAGTCAATCTGTTGGTGGAACCTTTGCCCTATCTGAAGTAAGTCAAAGCTTTTAACTTAATAATACAAAGTGTTGCATTACTTTTCTCTCGCACAGTTTATTTCGAAAGGTACCACGCATCTTCTTTCCGCTGATGTGGTTTGAACAAAAGGTACGCGTTACACCCGAGTTAGCATCGGAATTCATGTGGATGCCTCTAACACTGCTGCTGGCCCGTATAACTTCAGGCTGCATGCTAATCTTGGGTATCAGTATGATGGCCTGGTACCGCATGGATAAGGTATTGCATAAAGCTCGTTGCATTGATTTGAAATCGAGCAGCGAGAATGGGGTCACGACTGATGCTCAAGTGGCTGCAGATAAACTGGAAACGAATACGCCAGTTCTAAGAGATGACAAGACTAAAACTATTGTAGAATCACAAAGCATTGATAGTGGTTGCCAGCACATGGATGGAATCAGCAGCACTTCAAAAGAGGACGAAAGTTGAATTTCGATGATAAACGTTTTTATACTCCGTTCTATACTCGTATAGCTAATAAGTTCGCTTTAAATTTTCTTATTTTTTTTTTTTTGTGTAGCTTAAGGTTATGCTAAGTTTTAACTATAAGTTAGTTTAAAATAGTACAAATGGTATATAAAAACTCTAGCCAATTGTTGAAAAGACCAAACATTTTGGTTTTTGAAAATTTCAAAATTCTGATCCTATCAACAATGCTACAGTAATGTGATATTTAAAGGGTTTTTTTTCTAGAATACTTATGTAAATAAAACTGTTAAATAAATCTCAATAAAAACTAAGTTTAAATGTTGACAACTTCTTTTTACTCCATAATCTTATTTAAGAAAATTTACAACTCTACTAAGCTTGGCTGTGAAAAAAATTTTAGTCGAAATCCCTTTATCCTTTGATTTTATTAAATGTATTCTTTCTGTTATGACTTTGATATGACAAAAAAAAAACAGTTTCAAAATTAAAAAAAAAATAAAAATATTAAGGATAAGGACATTTTATGCTGAAATGGTTTTTATAAGATTGAGTATTTCAGTGCTTCAATCTTTAGGAGGAAATTAAAATAGTTCTAAATAGAAGCACAAGTATTTTAAGTGCATCTTTATGTACAACGAAACGTTGGCTGAACGTCTTGAGAGAAACGAGCAACAATATTTTTTCGATATGAAAAAATGTATTGCTTACCGTGTCTCGTTCAGCCTTCGTTTAATTATATTGGGGGTTGGAATTAATTTTAAAGGTTTTTTTCGGTTTTTGAGCATTTATTTAGAAACAACGGTACAATGTATATTATTCAAAGTATTGTCCATCGTTAGCTACAACATTTTCCCATCTTTCTGGCAGCATATGGATTCCGCGCCGGAAGAACGATTCGTCTTTTGAGGCAATCCACGAATCGACCCATTTTTTGGTATCCTCGTAAGAAGTGAAGCGCTGCTCAGCCAAGCCATGCGTCATCGATCTGAATAGGTGGTAAACGGAAGGGGCTATGTCTGGGCTATAAGGCGGGTGGGGTAGCACATCCCAATTCAGCGCCTCCAACGTTTCCTTGACGGTTCTTGCAACATGTGGCCGTGCGTTGTCATGTTGAAAAACCACTTTGTCGTGTCTTTTGGCATATTCCGGCCGTTTAACCTTTAATGCTCGGCTCAATTGCATCAATTGTTGTTGGTAGCGTTCCCCAGTGATGGTTTCATTAGGTTTTAGCAGCTCATAGTACACGACACCCTTCTGATCCCACCAAATACACAGCATAAGCTTGGCGCCATGAATATTCGGCATGGCTCTCGATGTTGATGCATGGCCGGGTGGTCCCCACGATTTTTTTCGCTTAGGATTATCGTAATGGATCCACTTTTCATCGCCAGTGAAAAACTCTTCCTTTTATGCCGTTGAAGCAGTTGTTCGCACATGCAAAATCGCCGTTCAACGTCTCTCGGCTTCAACTGGTACGGCACCCAATTTCCTTGCTTTTGAATCATTCCCATGGCCTTCAAGCGTTTGCCGACCGTTGATAAGTCGACTCCCAATGATTCTGACAATTCTTGAAGGGTTTGACACGGGTCTTCATCGAGCAAAGCCTCCAATTCCTCATCTTCAAACTTTTTCGGCTGGCCCGGACGCTCTTTGTCTTCCGTATCAAAATCACCACTTTTAAACCGACGGAACCAGTACTCACAAGTAGAAATCGATGGAGCATAGTCCCCGTAAGCCTCAGTAAGCGTGCGTTGTGCTTCAACCGCTTTTTTCTTCAAATGGAAGCACAAAAGTAAACCTTCCCGCAAATTGCGTTTTGTTGGAACGAAAGTCGACATGTTCACAGAGAAAAAAATATATGTTGTTTACACTTCAGTGGAATGACACATACTGAAAAATGAAGCTTAGACAATGTGCTTTGAAATGAATATAGTCACAGGTGTGCCCGATGCGATCGGTAGTTACGCCATCTCTTAGAAAACCTTTAAAACTAATTCCAACCCCCAATACATAAAGAGATGCAGTAAGCATTTTTTGTGCGAAAATACAAACTATACATCGTTCAAGCCCAAAATTTATTTTTGTTTTTAAGCTTATTGTATCGATGTCTAGCCTAAGTTTTAAAATTAAGCTCCTTTTCGCTCTATCTATATCTATATCTACAAATATCTATATATATATTTATCTATTTCTATATCTATAACTATAACTATATCAATAACTATATCTATATGTGTGTCTATCTTTATTTATATCTATATCTTTATCTATATTTATATCTATATCTATATCTGTACCTATCTCTATACCTCTATCTATATCTTTATCTATATCTATTAGAATGTATCGAAAATCTGATCCTCAATTCCGGAACCAAAATGAAATTGTATATAAAAAAAAAGTATAGCAGTGAGAGGACTGCCGACCGAAGCAAAAACCTATATATAAAATATTCGTATTCCCTGGAAGACGTTGTCCTGCCACGGATCGCCTTACTGCTATATAAGAATTTTCATGCTAATATAGGGTTTCGGACTATCCTACATGTAGATTGAATTTGACAGGTCGGACGCAAATGTAGGATGTGCGAAAGCTCATACTGCAGCCCGTCCTACATGTAGGATGAAATCAAAAAGTTCTAAAAGTTCCGCTCTGATCTTGTCCTTCTCTGTGCGTCCTTGTTTGTAGATTTCCTTGGTAATTGTTGTTGGCGCAGTTAGCCGGAAATTTTTTGTAGACGTTGTGAATTCTAATCGTGTAGCTACAGTCGGCATATGAAATTAGAATTATTTTTGTTAAGAGCTTATAACAATTTATTAAATTTTTTATATATTACTGAAACTATTTCTTTTAAGCAAAAGTGTTACCATATCAAAACTACATATAATTAAGGTAATTTATTTAAATTATTTCTTTTTTTTATTTATATCTTATTATTTATATCTATTTATATCATAACACTAACACAATATACATGTTCACCATATCTATATTGCGTTGTGTATTAAAAATATAATATTTTAAAATTAAGAAATATCTATAGCTTATAAATTATATATAATTCATATAAAAAATTAAAGCTAAACAGTATTAAAAAATAGAATGCTTAGGATAAGCAGACTTTAGTTATTCATTTACTACTGAAAATATTAATTATTTTGCAGGTTTAATACGTAATTGTTATTATATAAAATATACATAAATATTCTTTAAATTTCCTCAATGAGCTAAATTGTTCATATATATGAACTATATATATGTAAATATATATATACATATATATATATATATGTATTTCCGATACGGTAACACTTTTACTTAAAACAAATAGATTTACCAATATTATATATACTCTTTAATTCATATGTATAAACTGTTTTCTAAATTAGTTCGATGTCATATGCTGACTGAAGCTACAAATAAACATCCACAAAAAATTAAAGCTTACTGTACAACAATAACTACTTAGCAAATTTACAACAACAACGCAAAGAGTTGCGCAGCGTTGGAGGGGATGAACCGAATTGGCGGCGTAAAATATACAGCACTTTGAATGCTATATTTTCTGTTTGCCTGCTAGCAATCACTTAGCACTTGCTTGTGCTACTGGTGATGGCACTTAGAGGATGTTGGCTAGCAACAAATTTTGCACTGCACTTGCTGGTGGTGGCACTTGGAGGACGCTCGCCAGCAAAGAAAGCCAATTAAACTTTGCTGCACTTGCTGATGTTGGAGACCGTTGGCCCACACACACGCACACACAAACTCAAGCACTTTCGTTCATTTTTTTCATTAATTTGTTATTTTTTAAGTTTTTTAAGTTTACAATATTACAAGTTTTCGAAATATGTTGCAAGTACAAGCTCTCGAATTAAATATGTCGCAAATTGATTAAATGCAAATAAACTAAAATATTTGCGCTAAAACACGACCGAAATGTGAAACGTCAAAATTTGCAATCGTCAAAATTTCATCGTCCATTTGACACTGCAAAAGAGGAAAATTTATTTCAACACACACAAATTTTATTCAACCTGATATTTTCTATCCTACCACGACTGAAAAGTTTTCTTTTGACACACACCCTTTATGAAAAAATTTATCAATAAAACAATGATAGTTGGCAAATCTGAAAATAAAATGGCGCAGTGGTGAAAATAAAAAGCCACTGACAAATACAACAAGTGTGAAAATTGTCAAACTTTGTTTGACGATATGTAATAAAATAAGAGCATGCATGTAATTATTTGAATGTTCAACATATTCCTTTATCACAACTTAAAGATTAAAATGTTAAAACACTCAATCCATACATTAGGGCAATTCACGATCTTGTTGCATCGTTGCAAATGCACAATAAACAGCTTTTACAAAAAAAAAGCATATGTAGCAAAAGCTCTTCAATGCTTTTTGTTTTTGTAAAAGCTGTTTATTTTGCATTTGCAACGATGCAACAAGATCGTGAAGAGCCCTATTATTTTTCTTGTTTGCAAACAAAGTTCCAGCAGAAAAAAGCAGAAAAAGAAGGAGATCGATCCATTTTTAAATCTCACCATGAATATCAGCTATTGGAGTAAAAGCAAATTTTTCAAAAATGTTGACAAATACAACAATTGAAGAAATTGCCAAACTTTAAAGGCATATATATACCAATATAAACCGAACTAATAATAAGTTTTGGTTGCAAACATCTTATTGCAACCTAAGTATTTTTATACTAACAAACAGATTATATGCATTAACTTCAGGAGTTGCCAAACGATTTCTTTGTGAGCTTGCGGCCGATTAAGAACAAGAGTGACGATCACTGTTGATTTTTTTATGCACAAATACATGCAAACATTTTTGAGGTTATTTTTTGTAATTTTCCTATCTTGTTATCTTTGTTGTCTGTATTGTTGACGATTTCCTTGGCAAAATACGATGATGCAAACCAATGATTTGCCCTCTACCAAAATCGTTCAACGCGCCTAAAGAAGTTTTCACTTCAAAAATCCTTTCAATTGGTAAACATTTTTTTGGTCTGAACCAATCTATATCTGTAATTTACACCAAATTCGGATCAATTTATCTGTTACGTGAGGAGTAAAAGTTTTATACGAGAGCATTTTGTTTTCAAATTTTAGCACGATCACTAAAAAAAATAATATTTTAAAATGTCACATTTAGTAGGCAAACTAAGATCATTTAAATCAATTGATAAACCAAAAACAACAATATCTTGATGAGGCATGTTAGTCAATCTAGACCCAAAACTTGTTGATGTTGTTGCTTCCATTTGCGAAGACACCGCAGACGATGTTGATAGTTCTTGATTATCCATAATAACTTTGATATTATCACTGCACTCTTTGATTGTGTCACACTAAATTTAAAAATAAAAAAAAATATTGGTATTGTGCATGGCAGAATTAGAGAAGGTATATGCATTTCGGAGAGGGAGACTGCCACAACTGTCAAAACGAAGTTGACAGCTTATACAAAATCTGAAAACGATGAGAATGGTATAAGAATTTTATTAAATTATTCTATGTATACATGGAAAAATATCTATTTTGAAATTTTGGGGGGCTCCAAATGCGACTTAGAGCTATGGTCTCTTGAGCAAAATTTCTCAGAATCACCTATAGATTACGTTTTTGCTATATGCTTCATCAAAAAAATTAACCCGCCCTACTATATATATATCTTTATCTATTTCTATATCTGCATCTGCATCTATGTTTATATCTATATCTCTATCTGTATCTATTAGAGTGTTTCGAAAATCTGAGCCCCAATTCCGGTACCAAAATTAAATTTTATATAAAAAATCCTTTCGATTGGTACACTTTTTTTGGTCTGATCCAATTTTGGCGTCCCCCGAATTGCATTTTAGTGCATTTTTAAGCAACTTTTCTACTGGAGACCCGCTCATAATTGATTTAAAAAGAAATCGATATTATCAATTCCTTGCATATAAAAAGATAGAACTGCAAATTTTCATCCCATGTGACAAATGCTCTGACGAGATTTTACAGTTTTTTTCAAAGTGAATTTATTTTAAGTTATTTTATTTTAATTACATTTTTGTTTTCTATATGAAAATCTTTGAACACTTTAAAATTTATTTTAACTTAGAAAAAGGCATTAGGGGTATTCACACTGACTTGGGTAGTTGGGTGGATTGGCAAATGTCGTATATTTTGTTTTTGTAAAGTACCATTCTACCCAAGTACCCATCTACCAATCTACTCCAGCTGACCCCTGACTTTTTATGTAGATTGTTTTCTTGCCAAATTGAGTACTTTTTCCATGTGTTACCACCATTTGCAAAAATAGGCAATAATTGACCTGAGGGCATCAAATTTACAATATTTGTTGTCAGGGCTAATATCTCGAATAATACGCAAAAAATATTGCCACACCCCTTATTTTCGCCCACAAGTTAAGAAAAACGTTATATTTCAGACGAATTCGGTTGTATTGGACTGAAATTTTGTTATTTAGTTCGTATGGCTACTATCGATAATTCAACAAAAAATGGGCGTGGTCGAACTATAACTACGCCTACTTTTCAGACATTATAATTCGTGAGTTGTGCATTGTCACAAAAATAGCAATATGTGTGATAGACAAAATATGGTCAGAATTGCGAAATATATTTACGGTAAATAGAAATATTTTTGTTATAATTAAAGTCGAAAATGTCATTTTTCTGCGTGCTGTTTTTAGGATAAGACGATTTAAAACAAAACACAATAATTGAACAGTTGACAAACGAAACAGTACATAGCCAGGAATCGATAAAACTTATTGTGTCTGAGTGAAGTGAAAGCTTTTCCTGCAAACTGAAGCACACAATAAGTTCTTTCGATTTTTAGTTATGTTCTGCTTCGTTTGCCAACAAGCAAAGAATAGTTCAGACAAACATTCAAAATTCTAATATGTTTGTCTCTATAATAATATTCACATTTATCATGATTGACAGAACTACAACATTTTTGTTGCAACTAATAGTTGAGGCAATCATAAGAACTACAACATTTTTGTTGCAACTAATAGTTGAGGCAATCATAGTATGTTGACGATTTCAATGATGTGATGATTTCAACTATAATGTTATTTTTGGTGCCACCATTAGTAAATAATGACCTTATTAAGTCAAAAATTTGTGTTTGCAGAAATAATACAATAATTTTAGTAAAACAATTATTATTGCAGTAATCATGTCTCAACCATGTCTTTTCTCTGCGTACATCTCGGTTAATAAAAAAAGCCACACACCTTTTTACGCCCAAATAATGGCCTAAATTTTTCGCGCATAAAATGACAAAAAATGGTGGCAACACTTGACCAGCTGTCACTCATCTACATAAACCGGGGAGATCAAACAAACATGCAGCACTGCCCAAAACTATTCTACAAAATACTTAATTCCAATTTAGGGTGCTCGCAATAACCAAAAGTACTCAATCTACCCATACTTAACTATCCAAGTCAGTGTGAATACCCCTATTTATTTTGGGAAACCCTTGTATCTTTTATAATGAGAAACTACCAACGGCTGCAGATGTTTTGCGAAGGCTTAAGCGTATATTCGATGAAGCTGCCGTGACTGCAGCGTTCACTTTTTCAACCTGATTAAATACTTCAGATACTTGCCTAAAAAGTATCGCAGCGTGATTAAAATAACGTGTACTAACAACTTTTATTTTTCACATCCCGAAAACATTATTTAGAAGGTGATATCTGACTAAGATGGAGCAACGCGACAACTGGGGTACAGGAAAATACTGCAAGCCTTTCATAATTCGAGAGAACAGTAGCTGGTTCCAGTAACAAAATCGGCAAGTTACCGATTTGTGTGACGTCACGCGTTATCGATCCCTAGCTACCGATTTCGTGACAACTAATGTTTGTGTACGTTGAAATCGGTAAAAATTCGGTCCGTGATGAAAAAGAACACAAATCGAGAAGAAACGTTGTGAAATTGAGTCAAATGGCAAGCAGCTGTCTACTTGCATTTATTTTATTTTATGTGCGCTACAATTTTGTATTAAAAAGGTGATGGTCTTGTATTAAAAAGTTAATCATTTGATTATTTATATGTGTTATAATGTTTGCGGAAATAATCAACTATTATGAATGTAAATAAGTTGACAATAAGTGATGTGTAATAAAAACTTAGCAAATATTTGCAACCGGATTCTTTAGCATTGCTCTAACAAATATTTTGGTTCTTAAATTTCCTTCTTTTATGTAAATGGGCATTCTTTTTAAATCGCATTACCTTGAAAATTAAAACGTTTTAAAACAAAAACAGTATTATAATCAGAGTTTTGCAATAAAAAAAAAAATTAACTTAAACGAAAGTACCCGTTATAGAATATTAATTGCGAGTACTTGTTACTTCATATATACACAACATTACTGCCATTTATACAGATCGGTAGAATTCTCACTTGCCGCAGAGTGAGAAAAACATGAAGTTTTAGCGATTCACTTTTCTTACTCAAACACTTTTTTTGAAAGATTCTATTGAAGTGAAATCGGAACATGTGACAACTTGACAGCTTATCGATTTGGAACAAGCGAATTGAACAGAAATGGATTCGGATTGTTACACTAACAGTGTAGGTGAGAATTACGTCAGAGTGACGTCAAATCGGTAACATGGATCGGTAACTGTAATCGGTACGAGTTACAAGAAGAGTACAGAGCTACAGAGTACAGAGAAATTTCATTCTATAACGCTTCACATATTTCGTTCAATTGCGAAAAATACTGTAGCTCGGTTCTGTAACTATTGCGACAAATAGTCTCTTTTTCTGACGTCACAGTGTTTCATTCCAAAATACTCACTTTTGCGAAAACTAGTGTTTCTGTAATTTATAAGCGAGTAAATAGTGGTCCGTGATGAAAAAGATACACAAGCGAAAGGGAATATATGAAATTGCAACAAGTGGCAGACAACTTTGTGTGAAATTTTATGAGGTTCTTCTATAAACAATTAATAAAAACAAATATAAATATTATAATTGCTTCATTTATAAAAACGGCGGATATACACGTTTATATTATTTATGCTGACAATTTCTTGTTTTGATGTTAAACACTTAAACACTTGGTGGTGATGTTGATATTAAATATACAAATATTATACACAAATTGCAATCCAACTATTCTTTTAATGTGGTTTCTTATTGCAACGATACAAATATTATCATGAAATTAATTTCATTTATGCAATATGTTAGTTTATATATTCAATAATTTATACATTGTAGTACATATAATATTGTGTTAATAATATATTTATATTCTATATGAAAATATTTAAGTCAATACCTTTTACCCGGTAGAAGCATTTGTAACCTGGATATTTATTTATTTCCAAAACTTCATTGGATATTAGATACTGTTGCACAAGCAAGCAACAATTTTTCTCACCAAGTTAACAGATAGTGAGAACTGCAATCGATTCGAGTCGCATATTTTAGTTTACAGAAACACTTTATCGAGTTCCTTTAAAAATGGAATTGAAACAAGCGAGACGAGTCACTGATTTTTCTCATTTTATTACAGAGACAGTGTAAGTGAGAATGACGTCACAATGACGTCAAATTCAGAAAATCTGGTGGGAACTTCGGTGAGAAAAGTTACAGAACTGAACTACTGGACTGTTGTTTGGACTGGACTGGAATTTTGAACTGGGACGAATATTTCACGGAACCACCGTACACTTGTTCGTTACTAAAAGAAAGCATTGAAAGTTTGCAGTCCAACCTTAATTGGTGCGTCAGCGTCATTTATCTGTCAAAATTGGTTCATGCACATACATTTTGTGTGAAGCCTACCGAAGTACGCAACGCACTAACGCAACTCGATTCGAAATTCCAATTTCGACAATGCGTTTGGTAGTGAAGTTGGCTGCGACAAAGAGAACGAAAAGAAAAACAAGAACAAATGCAATAGGGTTATTCACGATTCAGTGCACTTGTCTGTGCTGTTGAGGACTTGAGGACTTGTGCACTTTACAAAAACAAATTGTACGTACGTCAAAAATCTGCACAAGTGCTTTTCTACTATTACCTTCAACTTGAGGACTTGAGGACTTGAGGACTTGAGGACTTGAGCAGTTGTGCACTTGTGTGCATTAAAAAATGTTGACAGCTTTGAAATGGTGATGGTGGTGTATTCACGAAAACCTAACTGCACAACTGCACAAGTCCTCAAGTCCTCAACTGCACAGGCAAGTGCACTGAATCGTGAATACCCCTAATGATTTTTAAGTTCATGCAGCGTTCAGTTTCGGTAGCGCTCATAGAACATTTGCGTAGCGCTTGGAAACGCAACGCAAGTCGCACTAATTTTGGTTGAACTGTTAACTGTTTCTGTAGCGGGATTCCCAAACATGTTAACGATATTTACGTTAACGTTAACTGGTCTAAGCTACAATTATCGTTAACTCGTATTCCCAAACTAAGCCTAAGCTATTTTTGACGATAACTTTGACAGTTATTTAACAATATCTGTTGCTCGCTTAACGACGAATTTTTAGCCGTTGTTAACTATAAAAATAACAACGTTAAGAAATTTAGTGCCATATTTTTTACTTTATTCGTAAATTTGAGTGGTTTTTTAATAAAATAAAAATATTTAATGGCATTTCAATATTTGGCAATGGATGCAGCTGTGTTAGAGAGCGAAATTGAAATGCGCGACAGCGCATGGGACTGTGCTGATCTTCGCCAAATGGACAGCCCCTTTGATTTGGAGCAATCCAAATTTATAAAGCTTTACCGCTTGACCCCCGAGACAGCTCACAGCCTCATAAGGCCATTTTGTTCAGAAATATTTACCACCCCAGAAATATTTAACTCGTGAAAATTGGTGAGTTAAGATTTTTAATTCGCTCTCATCACTCTCATTTTAATATTTTTTATTTGCTTGGTGTCCAAATATTGAAAATACAGATTTTTAAACATAGGGAAACCGTATTGGGGGTTACTGATTTCGAATCTGGTGTCAGAATTTTAAAATTCAAGATGTTGCATAAGGTTGCCACCTTAATTTTTTATATTTACGAATTCGGGGCTGGCGCAACCTAAAGGGTAAAAATGGGTCGCTGAATCCGAATCCGTGGTCAGAATTTCAAAATGATAAAATTTTATAATAATAGGGCTGCCACCTAATAATATGTATTTTCAAAAGTAAAAGCAAACCTATTATTTCAAAATTGTATAATTTTGAAATTCTGACCATGGATTTGGATTTTTAGCGACCCATTTTAGCCATACCATTTTTTTGCCAGCCTCGAATTCATTACAATACAAAAATTAAGGTGGCAACCCTATCCTCAATTTTGAATTTTAAAATTCTGTAGCTCGTTCCTGTAACAAAATCGGCAAGTTACCGACGTCAGCCGTTATCGATCCCTAGTAACCGATTTCGTGACAACTAATGTTTGTGTACGTTGAAATCGGTAAAAATTCGGTCCGTGATGAAAAAGAACGCAAATCGAGAAGAGACGTTGCGAAATTGAGTCAAATGGCAAGCAGCTGTCTACTTGCATTTATTTTACTTTATGTACGCTACAATTTTATAATAAAAAGGTGATGGTCTTGTTATTAAAAAGGTTTTATTTGATTATTTATATGTGTTATAATGTTTGCGGAAATAATCAACTATTATGAATGTAAAAATTTTGACAATAAGTGATGTGTAATAAAAACTTAGCAAATATTTGCAACCGGGCTATTTTGCATTGCTCTAACATATATTTTGTTTCTTAAATTTCATTTTTTATGTTAATGTGCATTCTTTTAAATCGCATTACCTTGAAAATTAAAACGTTTTAAAACAAAAACAGTATTATAATCAGAGTATTACAACAAAAAAATGTAACTTAAGCAAAAGTACCCGTTTTAGAATATTAATTGCGAGTTCTTGTTATTTCATATATACACAACATTACTGTCATTTATACAGATCGGTAGAATTCTCACTTGCCACAGAGTGAGTGAGAAAAACATGAAGTTTTATCGATTCACTTTTCTTACACAAACACTTTTTGAAATATTCTATTGAAGTGAAATCAGAACATGTGACAACTTATCGATTTGGAACAAACGAATCGAACAGAAATCGATTCAGATTATTACACAAACAGTGTAGGTGAGAATTACGTCAGAGTGACGTCAAATCGGTAACATGGATCGGTAACTGCGATCGTTACGAGTTATAAGAGCGAGCTACTGACCTCAGATTCGAAATCAGTGACTTCCTAACACTGCTAAATAATGTTTAAAATTCTTAAATATACATATTATTAGGTGATTACCCTATTATTTCAAAACTTTATAATTTTGAAATTCTAACCATGGATTCGGTATTCAGCGACCCATTTTTACCCTTTAGTTCGCGCCATCAACGATCGTATTTTTCGATTTTTCTTTCTAATCTAATATTTTTCTTTCAACCAAAATTTAGCTGTCAAACGCCAGTGCTATTATATTTAAAAAAAAATTTAACAATATTTACGCTAACTTTTCTAACGCAACTCTTAGCTATTGTTGTAGCTAAGACACGAAATGAGAATACGGCAAACGTTAGCGATTGAAGCACGTTAAGATTTTGGGAATTCCGCTACAGGTGACATGTAGACGATGTCAAAATTTTACAGATCCCTTGCCACATAAAGGACACTGAAAGGCATGTGAAGCTCGTCACGGAGATGGCAGCTACTGCTGCTTCTGTAGAACGAAGAAAGTGTAAATTTTTTTTTATGTTAGAGGGCCGTTCAAAAATGACGAAATTCGAAACAAAAAGCGATTTTGTTTTCCCAGGATCCGTTGATAAACGTCTGTAATTATTATTTTTGTTGAAGTGTGTGATAAGTGACCCTAAGATTAAAGCTCTAATAGTTAATCTTTTTCACATTGAATTCGGCTGCGCTTATCAAACTAAACTTTAAATTGTCTTTTTAATTATTTTACCAGTAGTTGTTAACCTTTTTTCTAACCTTTTCAGAACTAATGACAATGTTGCGCGCCTCTTTTTGAACTTTGTGGCGTAATTGTTTTTTTTTTTTTTAAAGAAAATTTTAATTGCACTTAACCATGTAATTAATGTATCTTATTTTACTTATACTTATGTAAAATTCCATCGAGTGTCAACTAACCTTTTTTACATGACTGCCGGTTACCGAACAATTAGTATCAAATTACAACAAGCTGCTATGCAAATGAACACGGTGAACAATATAATTCATCAATGAAAAACTAGCACAGAATCTATTTAAAATATGAGCTATAAGAACAAATGATAATCAAAACAAATTTATAACAAGATCTAATCGAGATTTAAACGGTTGAGCACCGTTTAAGCTGTTAACAAGTTTCTCAGCGAAAGGACGATTTTGCTCTTAAGTACCACTGTTTAATAGTAGTATGTGCAAAAAAAAATAAAATATATTTTGCTGAAATTTCTATATAGTTATATATTATTAAATGTAAATTAGTTTAATTAAAAGCCTTAAACAATTATAAATTGGCTCGATGCAAAAAAAAAAAACCTGCTTTAAATACTACCGCGTTTTCATTGAGCATCTAGATATGACGATATTTATTATATGTACCATAAATAGAATAGTATTTTCACAGTTCATTTTAAGACGTAAACGTGTAGAGATCTCGGTATCTGGTGCAAAGTGATATACAAAGTGATATAAGACTAAAAAATAGTTCCGCAAGGATAAAGCGGTTATTTTTTACTAATAATTCAATTAATGAAATAAAATAACAAAAAGTGTTACAAATTTAACGGTAAAATATATTTGTACATTTACAAGCTGCGAGCTTTACACAAAAGTTACAAATGTGGTTACATTTAAGACAAAAAGTTTAAAAGTGATTTTGTTGTGAAGATATTTTTTTAGAAAATTTAAAGCTGTCACTGAAAAAATTTCAAGGTGTAATGACCCAGCAAACCAAAACTTTATTTTAATTTATTTGTAGGCGTTTTTTTTTTAAATAAGTTCGCTTATTGGCCTCAGAAAGGGACTCCTCCTTAATCATTGCCAGACTAAAATGCCTCTGAAAAACGAACCTGCTTTGTTCAAAAATAAGTTAAAAAAAGACCTTAAAATGCCAGTTTTTTTGTTTGTTATGGTTCATAAATGAGTCATAGTTTTTTAAAGATTTCACTAGAGTAGGTACTACAACAGGAAAGTGTTACAAAAATGTTTATTTTTTTAAAAGTAATTTTTTAACAATCTGTTAACGATGATATGAAATATAAATAAATATTAAAATTTAAAGGTGTCTCTTGCATACAGTGAGTAACATTAATATTCGGTTTTTTGTTTTCCTCGGTTTGTGTTGCGTTTTGTTTAAAAAAAATATTAAAAAATCTAAAATGTTATGTTTGGATATTAATTTTATATATTTCAAGAATGAGATTATACAGTTTTTAAACACAAAATCAAGTAAAATAGAAAATAAAAAAATGAAAACAAAATAAAACTTAAAAGTTCGTGTAACTTTAATATTAGAGTTTTGTCAATTAAGTGCTAAAAACGATCATTAACAATATATAAAAATTAACATTAATATTTTGTGCTACAACCTTTGTTTTTGATTACCTCGTCTAGAAATTTTGGCATATAGGAAATAATTTTTGAGGTATAATCGGCTCCAGTTTTATACCATTCTTCTTGAAGTCTGCTTTTCAAATTCCGTATGGTAGAAGCAGGACTCCTGCGAACACGCCGATCCAATTCGTCCCATAAATTCTCTATGGGACTTAAGTCGGGTGATTGGGGAGGCGTATCGATTACTTTTGGGTAGTTGTAAAGCAACTATTCTCGAACTCCGCGGGCCTTATGTTTTGGGTCTTTATCTTGGTAAAGTTTAAATGTCCTTAAAATTCAAATTTTTTTTCGCCGACTGTTTCAAAATTTGTCTCCTAAAATATTAAGGTAAGACTCTTTATTCATATACCATCGACGAAAACTAAGTTTCCAACTGCTTTGGCCGAAAAACACCCCCAAACCATTACTCTGCCACCGCCGTGCTTTACCGTAGGTTTGGTGTTTTTGGATTTCAGCTCCTCATTTGGTTTTCGCCACACAATGGTCCCAAATTGAAATAAGACGGCCAAAACCTCAAGGAGCTGTCTTGTCTGCATAAAAATACTACTCTCTAGGTTTTTGGGGTCGCTGATCACGAATCTGAAGTCAAAAATTAGAAATTCAAAATGGCGGCTATGAACATGCTAACTTTTCTAATAACTATTTTATGCATTTCAAATTTGGTGCCCTAAAAGTTTTCTGGGTCACGAATCTGAAGTCAAAAATTCATAATTCAAAATGGCGGCTTTTCTAAAACCTTAGTTTTTATAACTTCTTTAGATAATCTTTATAATGAATCTGAGGTCCAAATAATAAAAAAATTATGGAAGCATTAGTTTTTCTTCGTTTATTTAATACTAGCTGATATACCCGGTGTTACTCGGGGGGAAAAACGTAAAATTTTTAAGTTTAGGTTTTATTCGATAACGATTTTTAGCCAGAAAAAAATAAGCTTTTGAAAATGGTTTTTTGTCAATCTAAGGAAACGGCGTTATTAGAAAACGACATTGTACTAAAAATTTGTGCAATCTTAAAGATATGTGAATTTTTTGGTGTTATAAATACAGCATTTTTTAAAATTAATTAAACGAAGTTCTTCGCTAAAAATAGTATGCTAGTTACTTGATTTCCCTTACTTGTAAAAGGGTGGAAGAGGCGTAGTCAAAACTAATTATGCCAAAGCGTAATTTAACATTCAAGTAAAATGTGAGCCAAATTTGAGTTAAATCCGTCCAGCCGTTAAGATTTGTATTCTGGTAAAACAAACAGAAATTTTATTTCTGAACGAATAAAACTTAAACATCAAAATTTTACGTTTTTTCTCCCGAGTAACACCAGGTATATCAGCTAAAATAAGGAAATTATTTTAGTACATTTCAACTTGAACAAATGTACAGTATAGTCTCGCTAATCTGGACACACTTGGACATTTTTGATATTTTACTTCTATAGTTCGGACTGAAAGCAAAATCGAGCATGTTTGGTTTACACATTGACTGTCGCTATGTAAATCAAGTCAACGTTGTCGTTTCAAATGTATTTCGTTAAGTTAACGGGGCTTTTTGTGAGAACAAGGCTTACTTGTTTCCATATTGTCATTTAGTTCACTAAGTTTACGCCGTCAATTTTTGTCTAAACGTTGATAATAGTAGGGGTATTCACTTCATTGCTGAAATTTCAGAGTTGAAGTGAGCGACCGTTTGTAATGTTTCGGTTTTTCACATGCATCTGTCAAGCTAAAAATCGTTATTGCTTCATTTCGTTGGTGAGCTTGTTACCAAAACAAATAATTATGTTAAAAAACTTGTGCTTTAATAGAAAAATATTGCCAAAAAAAGTAGTAAAACCAAATTATATGATCGACTTCAATAGAATTAATGATAATTTTGTTCTTGATCGCATACATTGCATCAGCATTTAGGAGGGATTTGACAGAATACTCTACTTTATATCGACATTATCATATTCACAAGGACTCACACTCATTAAACAGCTTTTCTTATGGTTACTGAACACATCTTTTCTTCGCAAATTTCCGACGATTATTTTTCATCAACTCAAAAGGCGATTTAATTTAAGCAAACTCCAGAAAACCAACACAACAGTTGCACTGAAGTTTTCGTAAATTTCAGCATTTCAGAAATTTCAGTAGTGAAGTGAATACCCTTAGTGTAAATATTAGTTTTATTAAATAAAGTAAATAAAAAGTTTTAGTAGATTTATAGAATTCCAGCGACAACAAGGCAACAGAAAACGATAAATCTTTCAGGCGTGTAAAATTTTAAATTTTATTGAAACTGAAAATCAATAAAATGCTCAGCTGAAAAATTCAAACCATCAAAATCTACAATTTTTGATATAAAGAAAAATAAAGACAAAATTCTGAAATATGTGTCACAAACATTTCAAGGATCGGGTAATTTGCAAAGAAAAGGCAAAATGATTGAACCAAGTTTTTTCCAGGGAAAAAATATCAGGCAAGGCGAGCATCCGCAAATATGTAAATGTATTTTTGTGAAACAATGTTAAATTAATATTCATATTCTTAAATGCATTTTCTTTACAAAGATTTCTAAGACAAAGCGTTTGAATTAAAAAGGCTAAACTATGCATTCAAATGTGCTCAAATTTGTTTAACAAATTCTTAGGCTTTCTGTATTCCGGACATATCCAGTAATACGGACATACACTGAAACTATATGTGACCGGATTAGCGAGACTGCACTGTACTTTGGAAAGCTCAGTCGGCTCAACCATCAGTTTTGAAGCCATAAGGAAGTGGGATCGATTCCCGCAATGAGCGGACAAATGACTTTTTTTTAATTTTTTTTTATTTTTAATTTTTTTTTATTTTAGGCAAAATGCAACAAACACAGCTTTACCAAAAAGTAATGAAGATAAAAATCTCTTTCAGTTGCAAAAGTTACGGTTTTAAAATTAAAAATGAAGAAATTTTTTATTCGTTTAGAAGATTTGATTTTGATTATTAAATGCCAGAAAAGTTCGTTTTTGCAGTAAAGTATATTGAATTGAATTTAGCTTGTGTGGGCGAAGCCACGCGAAGTTTCCAATGCCCGTGCCAGTTTTCCAGTAGAAATGCCTGACTCCATACTAAATTTCATTGGTATATGATATTTATTTCCAAAGCTATTCTATATCAAAAATTTGTCTTGTATGGTCGGAGCCCCACCCCCTTGTTCAATGACCGTCTCAGTTTTCTAGTAGAAGGATATCACCCAATAGTAATTCCATACGGATTTTCTTTGTTATACGACATTTAGCTCCAAAGCTATCTGATATCAAAAATTTAAAGTGTATGGGCAGAGCCACACCCCCTTTTCCAAAGCCCATCCCAGTTTTCCAGTAGAAGAATATCACCAAGTGGCAACTCCATACTGAATTTCATTATTATACGGCATTTAGTTCCAAAGCTATTCGATATCATAAATTTGAATTGTATGGGCGGTGCCACACCCCTTTGGCCTATACTTGCTTAATTTTGCCAGTCGAAAGACACAACTAAATAGTACGTTCTAACCGAGTGTATGACTTAATTAATGTGTGACTTATAGCTTGAAAGTTATACTAAAAATTTGGGCTGCTGAAAAAGTGCCACGCCCTACATCCAACGCCCATAAAATTTTACCAGTAGAACGGCAAGTGAAAATTAAGGTCGAATACCGAATTCCGTTGCTGTGCAACCTATAATTCCAAAGCTATTAGATATAGAAGATTTGATTTGTATGGGAGGTGCCACGCCCCCTGAGTTTTTCCGATATTTTAATAGTTATTCTGCTATTCGGGATGAACACAAATCCAACAAATAAAAGATCATTAAAATCGGTCCAGCCGTTCTTGGGTTATAAATGGTGTAACAAACCCGACTTTGTTTTATAGTATTGTATATAGATATTTATGTTAAAGAAACTATTCTAATAGAAGTAAAACATCGGGAGGTAAATGTTTTATTTTGTTTTTGGTATGTCTCCCGACAAAGATATTTTCTGGTCTGAATACAACAGGCGCCTGTTGAAAACATCCTCATTTGTTGCCAGCCCTGACATCGCAGGCAAAATTAAGTTTAAAAAAATGCGTGAAAAAATTCAAAACGCAGCCGATCGCACACAAATTAAAGTGAAAACAAATGCCTAGATAGCTTCGACAATGCAAATTTTTTTAATTTTTTCATTTTAATGTCAAAACAAAAATTTTATAATATTAAACGCATTAAGTATGTTTAATAACAATACAAATAAATAGAGATAAAAAATGGTTTTAAGAAAAAAAAATTTTTTAGTTCCAACACCATTTTAGTTTTTCTTAAAAGTTTCACATGCGAGCACATTTGAGCACATTCGAGCAGCCAAATTTTTTCTAATTAGGATAATAAGATATCCCACAAAGGAACCAATACCTATCTAAAGGGGAGAGAAGGGGAGAGAAGGGGAAAACACTTTCGTTTTTTTCCATTTTAACTGAGTCAAATTTTTTAAAAAGTGTACATTTACAATGTCTTTTATTCTGATTAACTAAGTTTCGACCCAATACATAAAAATATAAAACATGTTAAATTACTTATCTTATATGTTAATAGGCAAACATCAAATGTTGTCGAACACTTTTTCGATATTAATTTTAGAATAAGGGCAATAAAACTTATATCATTCGAAAGGTGCAGAATTATTTTAGATTTTAAATTTATGACCTCTGACCCACAATATATACGTTGAAAGTTTGTATCATTTTTAGTAAGGAATCTCAGGGATAGGAAGAGGTAGAATGAAGAATGAAGTATCAAATAAAAGATCTGGATGCACAGTATGATTATATTTTAGATTGGTGACCTTCGACCTGCAATATGAGCGCAAAAAGAGCATTTATTAAATAAAAGCTAAGCTGTAACAGTTGGAAGAATATAACATAAGAGGGAGTTATATATATAAGATATAAGACAATAAGCATTTTTTTATGTTAAAAGTGTGAATATATATTGTGATGGTAAAATTTGCAAATTATGAAAAATTTCCGTTATTTTGACATGAAAATTATTGTGATAGCTTGAAAACTATAGATGTTTTCAGTTCAACATATTTTTGTATGAAACGACGTTGGTTCAGAAATATAACGGTATACGAAAGCTTTTTTGGTAATATTTTTCTCGGATAATATGTTAAAAAAAATTCCCGTTATAATGACATCAAAACTATTGAGATATCTTGAAAAATATAGATTTACTCAGTACAACGTATTTCCTGGAAGCAGAGTCATTGCATCAAAATGAAAAAAAACGATTGAAATTTCAAGTTTTGATTTTGCAAGCAAATATCGTGGCCATTTTTCAATCGATTTTCATCAACTCTTCTTTGGCAGAAAGATCAATCAATTGACTTTGGAGAAATAAGAAATGATTTATCGCTATCTCACCAATACAACGTTTTATATGGTTTTAAAAATACCTCTAAACTATTCAGTTTTTGCTCAAAAAATAGGCCAAACGTTTTTGTTGTTGTAATTTTTTTTTCTTATAAAATTTTCTTTTTTCACACTCTTTCATATGAGTTATCATTTATTAGCACAAATTGCTTCATTTTGACACATAATGCAAAAAAAAGTTTCTATCATCGAAAATCATGAGCTACCCCCTATGATTTTTTTGATGAAAATTATATTTTTCAAAATGTTGTTTTTATATTTTCTACAAAGTTCTGCAGCTTAAAAAATAATTTCTGTGAAAAAAATTTCTTAATATTTTAAACCACTCCAAAGTTATATACACAAATCTGGGAGAAAAAGTTCACCGAATAGTTATGTAACATTTGACCTGAAATATGAGCATTGAAAGAATATTTCTGAAGTAAAACCTAAACTATAAGAAATGGAAGAACATGGCGTAGGTGGAAATTTTAGATATTAATACAGTGTAGGTATAACATTTTTCACTATCTCTTACTATTTATATAATAAGCATTTTTTATAGTACATTTTTTTATTTTACAAATAGTAAATTCTGAAAAATTTTGATATAAAAGTTATGGCGATATCTCGAAAACTGTTGCTTTCTCTCGAAACTTAAGATTTTCTTAGTACAACACATTTTCTTAAGGCAAGGTCAATGCCTCTGAATGATAAAAGCGATTGAAATTTCAGAAAATTGGTCGAATTTCGACCACAGGCGATACTAGTACAAATAATACAAAAAATGTTCGAACTTGACTTGAAATACGACTATTTTTTTTTTTGTTAAATTTTTTAAACTTTAAAGGCATCTTGAACCAATAAAAAACTTTTAAAAAAATTGACAACGCACTTTTTTTATTTATCTATCATAAATAGGTATTTGAATTTAAAATTTTTTTTTTCAAACATCTTTAAAATGAGGTTTTGGCCGTCTTTTTCCTGTTTAGAACCAATGTGCGTCACCAGAGATAGGAAACTAACATTTTGTGACTTAAAAACATATGTTTTCATTTTGTTTTATGTGCTCACTGCTCAAATCAGTGATGCTGCGACGGACGATTCTAAAAAAAGTATCCATGAAAAGGTCACAAATGTATCCACTTCAGAAAAAAAGTAGCCACGTATTAACTTCCAAAACTCAAAAATATATTAAATTTTTAAACACAAAAATAATATTTAAAATTTTTAAAATAGTGAAACACAATTTTTTGAGCTTTAATTACAATTTTATTTATTTAATTTGAAGACTAACAAAGAGCTTTGTTAAAATCTATACATATGGGCATTTCCACAGAAAAGTCTACCGTGGCCAAAAAATTTAAAACTTATTAAAAACTTATTATTTTATGATGTTATATAAGAGAAATAATTTTATTTAATTAATTAAGGCAGTTTATACATATATTCATTTACCATGATGATAAAATTGTCTGCACTGTTTTATAAATATAGTTTTTCTTTTTCGTAAATGTTTAGTAAATGTTTCGTTAACTTTTTTGTTTTAGTAAAAATGGAAGGTATTGGCTAATAATAATGAAAAAATGGTTAATATATAATAAATGGTCCAGGAAAGGACGATATTTTAAATTTCCTTTTTAATTACTTAATTACATAATGACTTTACTACCTTCTTACTTCACTACTACTTAATTACAAAATTAACCTACAGTGGAAATTTAAGTAACGTAACGCCAGTAACGTAACTCCAGATTAAAAAGCCTAGTAAAAAAAACCCGGACAAGGTTTTTAAACTTTATCACTTGGAAAATAAGCTTATATTAAGGGTTCTTATCTAAGCATGTAACTAACCCGTAAACATTGTAAACCTTGTGAACTTACATGCGCGTAAACTATCTGTCAAAATTTGTATGGGCGTGAGTTTACATCATTTCCGAGCCTATTTTGTAGTGTAAACTAGCATGTAAATCTACGTGTGAGAATGAGGGTTGCCTTTGGCGCTAATCATTACATATTTAAAGTAGTTGAAGTAAATAAGAACACGTTTTATTTATTTTTCTATGTTTAAAAGATTTAAAACAGTGTCGGGCAGCTTTGCACACCTATACTTTCTCATCTTGAGTATGTATTAATGAGCGCTCTAAAGCTCACACTGAAAACAAAGTAGTGCTAAAGCGCTTTTTGCAGAAATCTTACTAGGCATTATGGAATTTTTTTTTGCTCGGATTTGTATTGCGAAATTAAATAAATAAGTAAATAAATTAAATAAAGAAACAGACCGGCGGACTTATAATGTGAAATACAGATAAGCAAACGGAAGTGTAAAAAGGCAGGCCAATAGTAAAAAACAAATATGTTTTATATTGTGCTTATGTGGCTTATTGTGTTTTGCCAAGGCCAAACTGACAGAGTAAGATGCTTTCATTATACGTACTTGGAACGGATCACTATATGATATGATATGTGGACATGCCGCTTTAAAATAATTCATTAATTTCTCCATCGCATGTTCCACAATTACCTTACATTGGAAATGCAAATTATCGTTATGCCTTGTAATGCATAATTTTTTTAATTTTACCTCTTTTATGCAGCGCCATGCCGTTATTTTCTAAAAACAAAAAATTTTTCATACATACTTCCAAAAATTTTGCATATAAAATTTTATACAGTGTAATCTTACGTTATATCCGTGTCGATGAGCAATAATAGCTTAAGTCTTATCTCAAAGTTTCCAGAAATCTTGCTTCAAAGTTTTTAAACGCCATATAAGTTATATGAAAAGATCTTTTGTTTTTATGTCATATCTTTAGCTAAGGTCATGCTAGAAGTTCAAGATTTTGTGTGTTCATAAGGATATATACGTGAAACACAACTATGTCAATAACTCAGTTCTACCTTAAATCGACTTAAGTTATTATTGCTTATCGAAACATATATAATATAATATATTCAAGGAACACGCAAGCGCAGATCCTACCTGCATAACATTTGCTTCAACACTGAAGCTTTGATCGTTCTGTAGGTGATATGAATACATATCCCAGTGGGCATTTTAGACAGCGATACGGAAAAGACTGCATGCTAGTAGTGCTCTTGTTGGCGTCAATATACCTTCCATGATCGCTGCATTGATAAGTACTTCTGTAAGGCCTACCTTTTGAAGGTTTGGAGTCTTTTCCTGTTATTTTATATAAAAAAAATTTTTAAAAATTTTTTAAAAAATTATAAATGATCAGATCAATTAAAAGAAAATCAAATCTTAAAGAAAAAAAAAAAAATATTTTTTTTGTCCGACTTGGGACGCGAACCCAGGTCTCCGAAATCTAACACATTGCATATCACATTATATGAAAACTTTTATATGGAAAACTTCTAAGTCTTTTCTATTATTTTTGTATGAAGAAATTTACAAAAAAATTTCAAAAAAATTTTTAAATGGACAGAAAAATTTGAAAAAAAAATTTATATTTTAAAAAAAATACAAAAAAAAATTTTTTTTTGGGCGGAGCTGGGTTGCGAATCCGCGCTTCCGAAAACTTACTTTCATTTGTAATGATGCAAAATAAGCTGAATTTTGTTATCAACTGAGGTGGACGAGTGGGTAAGATACCAGACCGCCAGCTGAGAGGGCGCTGGTTCAAATCTGAAATTTGTCAAAAGTTGTTTATTTCAAGTTGATATTTATATTGCTTTTCTTTCTAATGTACATTCTAAAGAAGGGCTTCTAGCAGGCTTCTTTAGAGTCGCGAGAGCGGGAGGCCTAGAAAATTTTCTCATTTCATATAAAAAAGCTTATGGGCTTGGAAACGAGTACGGAAGGGCTAAGAAATCCATATGATGGCCTGCTAGAAGCGCTTCAAAGACCTGCTTTTGCCCACTGGGATTTTACTGCACCAACACAATCTCAAGTGTGCAAAGCTGCCCGACACCATGGTAGAAGAATACAGGTATATGCACCAGATGAGAGCATACTGCCGGAATTGTCAAAACGAAGCAAAAATTTTCCTTTATTTTCTTTTGTTTCCATTCGCCTCACAGCTAAATTTGACAAACATGGCAGTATGGAAAGAGAGCACAGTCAGCGCTGCATATACCTCTATCCTTCTACCATGCCCGACACTGAGTTAAAAATTAGAGATACGTTTGAATAACCTATGAAAGAGTTTTTGGTAATTAAAAAGGCTACAAACACCACTTGAACAGTTTTTGTTTATCTCTAATGAGTACCCTACAATATGCATTAATTTTTTATCCAATATATGTTAATGCATACTAACTTTTTCAATTTTCTTAAGGATAATAAAGTAAAAAAATGTCCGTTTGTTTGACACCAATAACATTCTCATATCTTGAAAACTATAGAAAATTTTAGTGCAATGTATTTTTGTATATAATATCATTACCTACACTGCCGTCCTAAGAAAGAAAGTTACAAACGCCAAAATTCCAAAATTGAGATAAGGGCAGATTCGGAACCGTGAATGAGTTTCTGACTTTTGTGTTAAGCTAAGATTATCCATTTTCAACTGAAAATAACTGAAAACGTTAAGTAAAATGGTCATTCTAGTGTGTTTCTTGGAAAGGTAGAAAAAGAAAAAGCTGAATATCTCAAAACTACTCAGATGGAGATATGACTTTATTTCTTAGGAAGGCAGTACAGCCAAAAAAACTATTCCAAATTCAAAGTTTTGACTTTCGACGCGAATAGCGTAAATTTTTTTTTGTCTTAGAGTTCAACTAAATTACTTGCAAAAAGTTACTGCAATAGCTCCGTTAGTCAGGATTTATATTTTAAATTTTTTTTTTAAAGGCCCAAAAAATGTCTTTTTCTTCCAAAGAATGGTACAAAAGTTGTTTTTGTAGTAAAAACAATACGAACCGAAAATTGCAATTTTTATACTCCTTCATATGACGTATCACTTTTATGCAAAAACTATTTCAGTTTGACACAAAATTGGTTTTTCTATTTTTTTAAGAAAAATACAAGGGTATTTTTGATTTTTGTTACGAAATCAATTTTTTTTAGCATAAAATCTATTTTTCATACCAGCTAAATTAATAGACCTGATTTTTGTATTAAAAATTCTCTATCCTAAATATCTTCCTAATATTACTTACTTACTTACTTAGTTGGCGCTACAACCGTATGTCGGTCTTGGCCTCATCTAAGAATTCTAATTTCCTAATATTAATACGTTTATATTTTTGCCGATCCCCAGCAAAATTTTTGGTGCAAATGTGACATGAATTCTTAGGGACACTGCTTTCAGGAGACATTCTATAGATCAAAATGTGTTTCTTCTTAGCTTTATAAAGAAGTTATTTCAAGAGGCATTTTTATAAACTACTCCTGGAAGACATTCGAATGGCATTTCAATTCAGTTAAAGTACAAAAATTATATATAATTATAATACATGTGTTAGATATTTTCCATGGAGTTTTTTAAGCCCCCAATGAAACCCAACAACTTACTACTTCTAACACCAAAATGGTTTGAAAATCGGGAAAAGGATATTTTACGTGGATTTTTTTTAAACCACCAACAAAACCCAGACAAGGATATTTTACGTGGAATTTTTTAAATTCCAAACAAAACCCAGACGCAGATGTGCGCACCCTGAAAGGTCTTATTCGGCGGCCAGTGTTAAAATTGGCAGTTCTTGACCTTAATGTTAGTGGAACTGATCATTTCACGGGGCAAGGGACAGTGTTAGCAACTCCCAAAAATATTTATCCCTAAAGCTTTAGTCAGAAACCCCTAAAATCGATACAATTTCTTGGGAATACCACCAAAACAAAAAAAATATCAATAAACAGTTTGTTATAATCTTTAGTTATAAATGATTTAATATTAACAACAAAAATCGCTTTCTTCGCTTTTTATTCAAAACAAAATGAACGCGATGTAAAATTTTTGTTGTAAACTTTGACACTTGAGTTGACAACTCCATACAAAATCACCTTTTTGGTCTCTTTCACTCATTCACAAGTTTTATAGCTTTAGCAAAATATTTAGACGTCACGTTTACGTTGCTTTTTTTCCCACCATGGTAACGAGCAGGGAATCAGAGAACTGCACAAGCCTACTTGAAGTTCAAGCTTTTTCAAGTACTTAAATTCAAGCACGTATCCAATCTTGAAAAAGCAAGCTTTAGCCAGCTTGCAAAAATACCAAACAGATACAAGCCATATTCATGCTTGCTCGTTGGCTTGGCTTGTTTCGGCTTACTTTGTCGGGTGGAAAGTTGAAAAGCTTAAAACGATCGGCAAAAGCTTGTAAGCTCGCAAGTATCCAAATTATTGAATTAAAGCAAGTATCCAAAAAATTCAATGAGCTTCTTTAGAGAGAGCTTAAGCGTAATAGGACTATTAAGGATTCTGTGGACTCCGTGGTGTGAAGTTTTAGGATAAATGATTTCGAAGATGCTGTCAAACTTTAAAATTTAAGATGGCGGATAGAGTTGCCACCTAGATTTTTTTTATTTTTGCGAATTCTTGTAATTTTGAAATTCTGACAACGGATTTGATTTCGAATATATTGTCACAGTTTTAAAATTTAAGATAGAGGTTAGGGTTGCCACCTAAATTTTTACCACAGTATTGCCACCTAATAATATGTACTTTTAATAGTTTTAAACATCATTTATCAGTGTTAAGGGGTAGCTGATTTCGAATCTAAGGTCAGAATTTTAAAATTCAAGATGGTGGATAAGGTTGCCACCTTAATTTTTTTTAGTTTTATAAATTCGGGGCTGGCAAAAAAAAGGTACACCAAAAATGGGTCGCTGAATCCGAATCCGTCGTCCGAATTTCAAAATTATAAAATTTTGAAATAATAGGGCTGCCACCTAATAATATATCTTTTCAAGAGTTTTAAATGTCATTTATTAGTGTTAAGGGGTCGCTGATTTCGAATATAAAGTCAGAATTTTAAAATTCAAGATGGTGGATAGGGTTGCCACCTTAATTTTTTGTAGTTTTATGAATTCGGGGCTGGCAAAAAAAAAGGTACACCAAAAATGGGTCGCTGAATCCGAATCCGACGTCCGAATTTCAAAATTATAAAATTTTGAAATAATAGGGCTGCCACCTAATAATATATCTTTTCAAGAGTTTTAACGGTATTTATTAGTGTTAAGGGGTCGCTTATTTCGAATCTAAAGTCAAAATTTTAAATTTCAAGATGGTGGATAGGGTTGCCACCTTTATTTTTTGTAGTTTTATGAATTCGGGGCTGGCAAAAAAAATGGTGTACCAAAAATGGGTCGCTGAATCCGAATCCGTCGTCCGAATTTCAAAATTATAAAATTTTGAAATAATAGGGCTGCCACCTAATAATATATCTTTTCAAGAGTTTTTAACGGTATTTATTAGTGTTAAGGGGTCGCTAATTTCGAATCTAAAGTCAAAATTTTAAATTTCAAGATGGTGGATAGGGTTGCCACCTTTATTTTTTGTAGTTTTATGAATTCGGGGCTGGCAAAAAAAATGGTATACCAAGAATGGGTCGCTGAATCCGAATCCGTCGTCCGAATTTCAAAATTATAAAATTTTGAAATAATAGGGTTGCCCCTAATAATATATCTTTAAGAGTTTTAAACATCATTTATAAAACACTAATAACACAAACCATTCCAGTCCTTCTTAAAGTTCTCCTGAAAAACATCTACTAGAATCCTTTGATTGAAGGGCTCAAAGAAATCTTCCATTGAAAAAGTCCTAGAAGCACTTCTAGAGAAGACTAAGGAAAGCATTCCATCCAATGACTTGCACATGTTAAAAGAATGCCTTCTGGGTATGAAATTTGAAGGGATGGTATTCAAGACTCTCCCTTCCTTTTTAACTTCTTTTGGAAGCACTTTTTTTGCTGGGTCCCTTCTCGGGCTATCGAAGGCAGCTTTATTATGGATAAAGAGATGATGGGTATCAATTTGGTTTTCGTGGGTTTTTCCAGGATTTGTAGTAGTGTGAAAATCTGCCCTATTGTGAATTTTCCAGGTCGAAAGTCACACTGATAAGGTCCAATCAGTGTTTTTGTAATCGGCTTTAATCTTTTGCACAGTACGCTTGAGGGAACATTATATGCGATTGATATAAAACTGATACCTTGATAGTTGGCGCAGATTGTTGGGTCTCTTTTTTTAACCCATTTCCGGCGGCTCCTTAACTACCAGGCCAAAATCGATGAAACTTCGTCTAGAGTCTTTATATGGCCCTAAACTTTAAACAGTTTCTATTAAAAAGCCATTTTCGATATTGCGATTTGAAATTTTTCCGGAATTTAAAAAAAAAATAAAAAAACCAATATTGCGACGTGCCGTGGCCGTAAAATCCAAGTAAATGACCGAATCAATTCAAACCAAAAATAATGTATATTGTCAAAGGTACATACTAACATAATCCCTACAGTGCCAGGTTATACCACTTTCGCGGTGAGATTCCAATCATCGGGCATGCTTTCCTCTAGCCATATTTTGCTGATGAGCTGATGCATGCACCTTTTCAATTCATCGCCGCCGGTTTTAAACAATTCAGCTGGCAGGTCGCCAGCACCCGTTGCTTTATTGTTTTTGATCTACTGGATAGCAACTAAAACCTCTTTATGGCTAGGTGATGGTACTGCCACGCCGTCATCGTTGATTGGTGGTGCTGCACTGTGTTCTTCATGGGCGGAATTGGTGGAATCGTTGCCAGTAAGTAGATTGGAGAAGTATTGTCTCCACAATCTCAGCACTTACTGCGTATCCGTAACCTGATCTCCATTTTTATCTCTACAAGTGGATGCTCCGGGCTTGACACCACGGGTTAGAAGCTTAACCTGTTGATAAAATTTTCGTGCATCCTTTCACTTTCCTTTCAGGTCAAAGACCAAACCTTGTTTGTATAAGGCGCATGCCTTGGTTCTTTGAAACTACAACCTGAAAAGTAAAAATTAATCCTTGTATTCATATGTATGCATATATTCGAAGCATACCCTGATTTTCCTGAGAAATCTATAATTGTAACTCTGCTCTGATAATTAAATTTTATTGGCAATTCTTTGAGTGCAGAGAGTAAAGATTTATAAATAATAACAAATTCATACTGTTTGTTTCATGCGGCATACTATAATTAACGTTTTCAATGACTTCTTATTAATTCGTAAAATTATTGAATTCTAAGTTGCAATTAAAAAACATAGTGCTTAGAAAATGATTTTATTAGATTTTGTTGACATCAACCTAACACAATTACAAACGAAGTAGATGCATTCTTCAAGTAGGGTCAGTATAATTCTCATATAATTGCTATACAATATAGAGAATTGGCTTGTTATTCATACAAGTTCATATGCTATAATTAATAATAAATATGTGCTTTACTTGAGGTCTTGCGAAAATTCAATGATTATGAACGTCAATGAAGAAATTATCTAATTCATTACGATCACTCAAAATAGAATATGTATGTTGTGTTATTGTTAATTTATGAAAAATTATTACTTTGCAAACTTATTATTACTATAGTATCGCCTGTGTTGGAAAATCGACCATTTCAAAATCAATTTGTCTTTTGTTGTTTTAATGTTATTTTTTAATGTTTATCAAAGTCAAAAAATATGAAATAATATATAAAATACTTTTGGCTAATACAATTTCACAACGCATTTAACGTACTCGTATATATTATATACTCATATATTAACAATAGCAGTATTCTCTATGTCTAGGATATGACCGTTGCATTGTGCAAGAATAGAAAATATACAATCCGTGCACCGCCGCAACAACAAAATACAAGTAAAAATACCGTACAATATCTCCTATGTATTGCCCATACATAGGAGATATTGTATTTATTTGACAAGGTAGCCGTGACAGTTTTTTGGCGATTGGTAGTTGTCAAAAACAGCTAAAGGAGTTGTAGTTTGCTGCTTTTGACTAGCTTTGTGCTTATTTTTAACTTTTCTTTGATTAATTAAATTTGTTCGCGAAATTTATTGGAATGTTTTAGATTGCTGCTATTGACTAGCTATGTTCAAGTCGTTGCTTATTTTTGCATAAACAGCTAATTTTGACAACTACCCATTGCCGCTCGTGAGAAAAAAGCAAGTCTACGCTACTACCTTGTCAAATAATTGTACCATGGTATTGCCTATGTTATGGTGGCGGTCACGGCCATGAATTATTGTTGTTTCAATGTAAATGGGCAATTTGAGAGATTGAGCGAGGGAACAAATTTTGAAATTATTCAATAGTGATATTCTCTATGTCTAGCATAATTGCATGAGAGCACGGATTGTAACAATCCTATATTTAAATATCCAATGGATCGAGAGTGCCCTATTGTACAAGCGTAGCATAGTAAATAAACAGCTCAAAGAACTCTATAATTAGATGCACTTCATAGCCGATACACATTGACTGCGACTAGCGGCGAACGCCAATTGTCAAAAAATAGAACGCATATTTTCTTATGAAGATGTATTTTTTGAAGACGGCACGACAAAGAGAGAACACGACCACAATTGTTGCTGCCGCAGACTTCAATCTATTTCTAATTTGATAGACGACAAGAGCGAACATAGCAGAGTTTGTTTATGTTTTGTATGAAACACAGATTGTAGCTGTTGCGTTCATTATAATCAAATCGTCGAGAATACTGCGACATTTCTCTCTGACGGCAAATTTTTCGTTTGTCGGTGGACGACTGTTGCAGTCAATGTGTATCGGCTGTCACGCTAATTTCACCTACGGTTTGGCTGCTCTCTCATTCTCTTCTCTCTCATTACAAACACAGGGTTGCATTTGATAAACTATGCTTCATAGCATCGCCGTATACATGGGTATCAGTGTAGCAAACATAGGAAATATTCTACGGTTTTTTACTTGTATTTTGTTCTTGCGGCGGTGCACGTATTACAAGAATTATATATTCAAGATTACGCCTTGCGCATGTCCACTCTCTTTGTGAGCACGTGCATGTGACGTCAGAAGTGCAAGAGAAAAGAGAGTCAAACTGACTGAAAAAAACGTAGTAAAAAAATTTTAATAGGGGTATTCGATTTAAAAATCTCCTAATTTTCTTATAAAATCTTGGTTTTGTAAAAGAAATAATTTTAAATCAAAAAACAACGCTTGTACAGAAAAAATATTAATATTTTTCATTACTATCTTTGATAAAAATTTTATATCTTATTGGGGTGTTGACTTCCGTATTGACCCCTTCACAAAAAATAGCTATGTTGCTCGATTTATTTTGAGAGCAGTTTGACTGTTTCTTTGAGTGTATTTCGTTTGTTTCCCAATCAGCCAATCAGATTCATTTGCTTAGTTTCGTTTGTTGTTTATGTGATATTTTTGTTTGGAAGTATTTTCACTTATGACGTAGACCTGCGCAGAAGATTGCCACTTCTGCGCACTTAAGGCGTGATCTTCTTTATATTGTTATTGCACGTATTGTATATTTCCTATTCTTGTACCGTGCAACGGTCATATCCTAGACATAGGGAATACCCTAATATATTTGTGTTTAAATATTAAAATAGTACAGTTTATCGTAACACTTATCGATTGATAAAGTACCAAAAGTAGCAAAAAGTTTACTAGTTTTCGGGGATCATATGACCGTGAGCATAACATACATTGGTCACTGAGCTCATCAAACGAAAAAAAGAGTGTAAAAAGGACGTGATCGGGGATCATATGGCCGGCACCATAGCAAAGCAAATTGCAACCCTAAACCCATGTTTAGGGCGATGCTATGAAGCATGGAAAAATTAGACAAGGTGTTAGGGCGGAGAGCCGGTGACCGAAACTGTCAAAACGAAGTTGACATTTCATACAAAATCTGCAACCAATAAGAACGCAATATGAAAGCAAAAATTGACAAAAATACCAAAATGGCTGAATTTGACAGTTATGGTCACTAAGAAAGAGAACACATTCAGCCCTAACACTACCTTGTTTAGTTCAACTATGCTCTGAAACATAGTTTATGAAGTGCAACCCTGTGTTTGTAATGAGAGAGCAGCCAAACAGAAAGTGGAATGAGCTTGATGCCTTGAACACATTGACGACGACAGCAACAGTGCGTCAAATGTCAAATTATTTTTACATGCTTTTCTTATGGAGCTGAATGTGGTGAAAATGTTGCAACGACAATGAGTGATTGCAACAAAGTCGCTGTCGTCGGTTTAGAATTGTTTCTAATTTGACGTGCGGCAACAGAGCAATAAAAGTGTTTGTGTATACGTGAATGAAACAATCTTATGATACTTCCAGATTGTTGTTTCTTTCTTTATGTTGTTTCGCACTGTTGCAGTCGTCGTCAATGTGTTCAGTACATGAAGTGCAGCTCATTATAGAGTTTTTTGTGCTGTTGATTTCACAATGTCCCGGTTTATAGTCGTCAAGATTTGACGGTCAAGTCTTAAAGCGAATTTACAGGATTCACTATCATCGTTCACTTTGGATGAATCATCTGATTTGTAAAATGTAAATTGAGTTTCATCTTTAAAATGAAGATGATTGTCATCCACATTGAACAGTGAAAGAAGTAGAAGGTCTTCCTACTTTTGATGAAAGTGAAAGCAAACCGAACTGATGTGTCATTCGTACTGAAACACAATTGAAAGGTGTTAACATAATTTCAAGCAAAAAGTTTATATTTTTTTATTTAAATACTGAATAGCTTTTATCTATTTAATTTTTTTAAACGTCAATAAAATTAATCAGCCAACGAATATATTTTGACATTCAACACCGAATCATTCAGCAAATTTCAAATTTACACTTTGAATAATGTAAATTAAAAATTGATTCACTGTCATTGTTCAACGTTCACTATCATCGTTTTGAGTGAAATGTGTAAATTCGCCTTTACATTTGTGGATGAAAGACGTGGACATCAACGTGTGAAAGGTGGAAATTCAAAAGGGAATGACCGAGAATTGACGTCAAGTCTTGATGAGTATAAGCCGGGGCTATGCTTCGCTTGTACAATAGGTCACTCTCAATCCATTGGATATTTTAATATAGCATTTTTACAATCCGTGATTTTATGCAATTAAGCTAGACATAGAGAATATCCCTAAGTTTTTTTACCAATAAATGAGATTTAAAGATAAATGCCTATTTTCCTTAAGTTCACTAAAAGATCAAGAATTTTGTCGTCTGTTGACCCTCTGCCGATATCGGATAGTTATCAGCACACGATTCAGCTATTTCAAAAACAACAATAATCTGATCAATTTGACCAAGATGCTTTATCAAAATATCAGCTTGTTATTTGCTTGAGATTTCAACAATTCGAGCTTGCCAAATTTAGTCCTCCCGCCACAAAGCCCTAAACATATTCACATACTAAGCCATTATGACGAAAAATTTTGAAATAAAAAAATGAAATTATTAATTTTTAATCGATCTTAATCTAATCAAATAAAGCTATACATATAAATTCCACAATGATCTCAGATGATAATAATTGTATAAATATTAACCAATTCTGTGTAAGCAATGTTTTTCGAAAACATCCTTTCATCGTTTGTTATGCATTGAACACATTCACGACTACACGACATTATGACTTGACATAAAAAAAAATAATTTAAAATGTAAAAATAATTTGACAGCTGTCGCAATGTCGTCGTGAATGTGTTCAGTGCATCAAAAGTTTTTGACCATCATTATCAGAAACATGGTGTAATAAGACAAGGTGAACGCCATTTTTTGACCTCTCTTAAAAAATCCAACACTTAACAAAAGTGTTGTCTAACCAAGGGTGCGTAAAGCAAACAAAATGCGCTCCCGCTCTTCTGCGTTATTTTTGCTATGAGCAGTGTTGCCAAGTTAGTGTTTTTAGCACTAGATCTAGTGCTTTTCGATGTTGCAATACGCGTTTTTTTTTAAATCACTAAAAGAAAAAGCACTAAGCCTAGTGCATTTTCATTTTGAGTTAAGTGCTTTAGTGAATTTTTATTTTTGCTAAAAAATTTTGTTATTAACATACATGTGTAGAGATAATAAAAATTACGTTTATATAACACATATCTAGCTTCTATTTTAGCCGAAGTTCAAAAAGTATTTTAAAGATATATTCGATTTATTGAAAAGTCTAACAAATAGGATAATAATAAATAATTCTGAATATAGTTTTCTTGATGGAGATTTGAAAGATGAAGTCGGCTATGAAGCTTATTTGGGGTACAGTTTTAAAAAAGCATACATTGACTTTTGCTTAAATAATGAGCAAAAATTGGAAATAACTGCGTTTCATTTACAAAAAGCCTTATATATGAAATTTGGGCAAGAATGCTATACAATTTTATAATGCTCAAAAAACTTAAATCTTTAGTGGTCAAAAACATACTGTTTCATCAACCCCAGGACGATTTAGAGTTCGTTCTTGAAGTTATTTCTGATTCTGAAACAATTTTGAGTATTGAAAAGAGCTTAAAATATATACGTTTTGGAAAATCGATAAATACTGATAGAATCGACAAATTTGTGATAGAAGTGTTTTAATACGGGGATGCACTTGGAAATAATCCGAACCAACTTTTAGCTGATTTTTGCACTAGTCTTTTATCATTGCCTTATTCAAATGCAGAAGTTGAAAGAGTTTTTATTACTATGAACCGTTTCAAAACAAAAATAAAAAATAGATTGTCACTTAATTCTTCTGATTCATTATTACACATTTAATATGGGTTATTATTTAAAAATTGCTGTTCTGATTCTTTTAAATTACCTGATAAACTCTTTGTAAAACGAGTTCTAATAAAACTTATAAAAAAATCAGATTTTATATAAAATATAAACTTGGGCAGAAGATGATGATGAGTCTGATTGAGATGAAGTGGAAATATATTATTAATTAACTACAAACATTAATCATTTTATGTATCCATTCGTTTCTTGTCTGTTTTGTTTAGAAACAAAATCGGTAAGTTCTTTCTCTGTGAAATAACTATGTAATAATGAATTATTTTTTTAGTGTTTTTTATTAAAAACTACGCGTTTTGTTTTTCACTTTGGTGCTTTTTAGCTTTTTGTTGGCAATACTGGCTATGAGTTTATCATTTGATAATATTCAGAGCGTATCCATGGTAGAAGAATTCTGGTATATGCACCAGATGAGAGCATACTGCCGGAATTGTCAAAACGAAGCAAAACTTTTTCTTTATTTTCTTTTGTTTCCATTCGCCACACAGCTAAATTTGACAGACATGGCAGTATGGAAAGAGAGCACAGTCAGCGCTGCATATACCTCTATCCTTCTACCATGAGTGTATGTGGGTAATATATTCACTCTTCTTTAAACTCCTCAACTGCTTTCCTCGTTCGTAAGTTTGTATGCTGAGAAATTTTAAAAGAGCGACGTCCTGTTGATGAGAGATGTTGAGTTTTCATCGCTCGTGAACTTTGAAATGATAAACTCATCGAATCACTCCCTTTCATTCGATTCAAAACTTTAGTTAAACACTTCGCACATGATAAATTGAAATGATTTAAATCAATAATAATAAGTATTTTTCTTAATAATATATTTAATTCAAAAAACTTAAAAGATCATTACATTTTATGAAATTATAAGAAACTGAAATAAATAAACAAATGTGGAACATTTTAAAAATTTATTTAGTATTTATTAAATATTTCATTAAAAAACGCAAAAAAACATAGCTCATCATAAAACACGTATTTATTTTAATTAACAAGATCACTCGTTAAGTCAATAAATGAGCGAACGCAAAAACTCCAATGAAATGAGTTTATATTTGCAAAAACTCGCGAGCGAGAAACAATAAAGAAAAAACAAAGAGAAGGCGTTGTTCAACTCAGTTTTTTTGAGAAGCACAATCCACGAGCGAATACTATGAAAGAGTAAAAACAAAGTTTTGATCACTCTGAATATTTAACATAAGAGCGCTCAATTTTTTTCTTCTTCAGGAATGAGGAAAGCAAAGTGAATTGTTCGTCAATTGAATAATATTGATGAGGAGGAGTGCAATTTTTCTATTCATTTGAGAGTATTTTAATTGAGAAACCACACAACATCATCCTTTTCTATCTCTTTCACTCACTCACAAGTATGACAGATTCTAAAAAGGTTGAGACGTCACCTTTACCTTGTTTTATTACACCTAGATCAGAAACATATGCTCAAGCCGTCAAAAGGTCTCAGGGCGGTGTTATGCTGACGGTCAAATGATCCGCAGTCACGTCACTTTTTACGTTTTTTTTCGTTTGATGAGCTCTGTGACAAAAGTATGCTATACTGACGGTCATTTGATCCCTGAACACTTCTCCTCGCGTCTGTACTGAAATTCTTCTTTCATTTCTGCTTAGACATTTTTAACTTAAAATTCGAAGCAAAAAATATTTAACAAAGAGTACAAAGAAATTGCTACCCAACACAGCAAAAATGCAGACAGAAGTATTTACTATTGTTCCATATCAAAACCGTAAATAAAACTTTTTTTGGAGGTGATGCCATATTTTTTATCACATTTCAGCGATACTTGAGTATGGTTTGTAAAGTGCAAAATTACTTAAGTACAACTTGAGTATTGATTAGGGCTGTTCACATTTCAAACCGCTCATCAAATCATTTGTCAAATCGTTTGACCACAGCAGTGTTCTGACTCTTCAAATTTTTCGTCAAATTTCATTTTATCTTGAACACCGAAGTAAGCACATCGCGATGACGGAAAATTATTAATACCACTTGTTATTAAAATCGTATTGGAAGAAGATGAAATTATTTTATAAATTATTATAAATTATTTGCAACAGTTATTTATTATATTTTTGCTATTATTTTCTTCCGCTCCCTCTTCTGCCACGATGTGCTCAGGTTGAAAACTTTTTTGAACTGACAAAATCGTACTACACAATTTGACGAGTGTTCACACTCGTCAAATCACTCGTCAAATCAGCAGAAAAATCAAAAAATTTTGATTTTCATCAAACGATTTGACCAACGATTTGATGAGTGTTCACACTCGTCAAATCGCCATCAAATCCATACAAATTCTGTTGGTCAAATCATTTGTCAAATCAGTTGATGATCGATTTGATGAGCGGTTTGAAATGTGAACAGCCCTATTGTGAAGCTGGGTCTAAGTCACTCTTACATTCTACTCTTCCCCGTGTATGCTACAGCAATGATGTTTAACACTTGGTATAACTAAGCAAGGTAATTTTAGGGCTGAATATACTCTTTTTCTTAGTGATTAGAACTGTTAAAATCAGCCATTTTGCGATTTCTGTCTGTTTTTGCTTTGTATACTGTGTTTGGCATTTTTCCCTCTTTATTTGTATTTTTTAAGGAGGTTTTCCACAAGTGCAATAGAAAGAAAGTAGTTAGGTTCAGAAAAAAAAATTAAAAGCAGGTTCTTATCTAGAGGTCCAAAACACGGGATATTCTTAATTTTTTTTTCATAGAACGAAGTTAATGAACACCTTTAGTTTTTTTAACTGTTATTTATTGATTCTTAGAGTGTAGAAAAATAATTTTTTGGTGCATAAAAGTAAAAGTATAATGTGAAGTGTCAATACACCATCAAATGTCACGTATTGAAAAAAAAGGTACCCAAACTGTCTCCATCGCACAGCACTTTCATGTTATCTGATATAAAACAGCAAAAACATTTTATAATTTATTTTATATTTATTGAAGCTTGAACTTATAATATCAATAAATAATTTAATATTACAAAAATGGCGGACATATGCATTTTTAGTAACGTTTTTAGACATTTTTCGCTCTTCAAAGTGCTCTTAGAAAAAAAACCGTCCAATATTATCTCATTTTTGGTTTTGGATACAATAAATTTTATCTTTTTTAAAATATTTTAAAATTTAAGTCAATCCATAGAGTAGTTTTTGAGATACTCGTATCGTAGAGATCAGTTTGAAAAACATGATTTTTCAGAAAACGCTTAAGATTTAGTTAACGATTTAACCAAATCGTTAACCAAATGCCAAATGTCCGTGACGCACAATTATTTTTTTTTATGAATCCATTGCATGTAGCCGTTTTAAAATTTTCCTAAAAATTTCGTTAGCACATTAATTTAAAGCACGATTTAGTTTTTACATACCGATTTCAATTCATATCATTGCAGATTGTTCCTATCTCAAAGGCACTCCTCAATCAAGTTTTATTATCTTATCAGTATGAAGGTTATACGTCATCGAAACTCAAGACCTCTTTTTGGTCTTTTCGGAATAAGTTTGTCTGCCATTGGCTTGCTTTATGGATTAAATTGGGAGTCAATTTTCGATATACTGCTACGAAAGGTACTCCTTTTTTTTAGCACTACTAAGCGCGAAATTTATAATTTTATATGTTTTTTTCTGCCCCATTCAGGTCATTACACTGCGGCCTAACTCTGAAATTTTTGATTTTTGGAAAACGCCTCCTGTGAAAATTGAAATTGATATATACATCTTCAACTGGACCAACTCCGAAGATTTCTATAATTTGAGCACAAGACCACGTTTGGAGCAATTGGGTCCTTATCGTTTCATCGAGAAATCAGATAAATTTGACATACATTGGCATCCGGAGAATGGATCCATCAGCTATAGCAAACGAAGTTATTACTATTTTGATGCCGCGGGCAGTCGTGGAAAATTGAGTGATCAAATTGTAACGCTCAACCTGGTTTCATTGGTAGGCAGAAATCGGATGACTCGGTAGTTTTAACTTTGATGTATGTGAAAAGTTTTTGTTTCTTTACTCTTTACATGACTTGTAGACTGCAGCTTCCAAGGTAAATAATTGGGATTTCTTTCGTCGTAAGGTGGCCACACTAGCGCTTAATATGCATGAAGACAGTGTTGTGCTGAAAACCACTGTGGATAAGATACTCTTTAAGGGTCACAAGGATATCTTGATGAATTTGGCTAATGCATTGCCGCTAGTGTTGAATGAGATAGTGCCTTTCGATAGATTCGGCTACTGTTATCTAGTAATACTCAATCTGTGGTATTTTAAAATAAATATTAATACTTTCTTTTGTCCCATTAACAGCGTAATGGCAGCGCTGATTTCTGGGGTAAATACAACATTTATACGGGTGCCAATGATTTTTCCAAAATTGGCCAAATTCACACCTGGAACTATAAGGACCGAACTGGAGTATTTGAATCCCATTGTGGTATGATCAATGGAACTCCCGGTGAATTGCAGCAGCCCAATCTTAAAGCCAATGACTCAGTATCGTATTTTGTCTCCGACTTTTGCCGTAGCATACCGCTGGACTATGTTAAGCAGTCTGAGTTGAATGGCATTCCTTATATAAAATTCATTGGAGGATTGCGTGCCGTGGATAATGGTAACTTGGTAAAATTGCTGACTTATTTAATATTGACATAAAACTTAAGTTTAAGAACTGGTAGAAATGCTAGCATTTTTAAGTAGTATCCTAAAAAGCCCGCTGAATAGGAGGATATTAGTTTTTCTTGTAGCGCAAAGTGATCAATGAACTTTTTTATACACTGAGCTAAAAAATCAAAGGGGTCTCTTTAGTGCGATTACCACTAAGCCTACATTTATGGCAAATGTATTTGATTTAAATATAATGGCCTATTATCATAGTCAAAATAAAAGTCGACTCTAAATTTAGTGCAAGCTTTTTGACAACATATTATATTAAAGTAGCTGTATACTAAATTTAGAGTCGACTTTTATTTTGACTATGATAATGTGCCAATGTACATACTTTGCTTCAAATATGAAAGGACTTTGGCATGTGATTTAAATGCCAAAATGTTTAAATTAAAGTAAAACAAATTAAATTAAGGTGAAACAAATTTAATTTACCTGCGCGCTAAACTTAATTAAAAGATGGTGTGCTTTTGAGTATTTTTGAAATGCACTTATAATTACATGAAATGCGCTAATATTTAATTTCACTTTTAATAGCAGCGTTGTCCAAGTAATTATTTTGAAATATTAAGCTTTTTTTAACCGACTTTTTTACCCGGCGAAGCAAAAGGAGCGGTATGTATTTGACCACTATGTGTGTATGTATGTTCATCTGTTCCACTCTCACTTCAAAACTACTTATCATAATTTTACAAATGGGGTCTTGTTGGAAGCGTTTTGATCGTCTTCTAGTTATAGACTATGTAACGACACATTAAATTATATAAAGCGCTCTCTAGAGGACTTAACAAATGTAGTGAATACCAGTAATGTTAATATATAATTTATATGAAGTTTTTATTCGCGCATTTCTTCTTTACATTCTTATGTTTACAAGAAATAACAAAAATCTAGATTTTTCTTTTCATTTTTGAAATAACGGGATGCTTCGGCAATATCGAGATTTCGGGGTTTGAAAACCACAATCCCGGGATCCCGAAACTAGGCCCGGATTTGACAAACCTTAGAAAACGAGCTTTTGGGAAGACGTAATGTGAAGTTTCAAAGTAGTTATGCCTTGTTTTACAACACAAAACATTGCAATAGTTTTTAAAATACTAAATAACACAGTTTCTCTTAAATGTTTGGATAGTATTTATTGTTTATTTCGCAAAAAAACAGGATCAATTCTTTAAAAAAAAAATTAATGACATGAGATCATTGAGAAAGTTCAAAAAATTAATGAAAAAATCAAATAGTTTATTAATTTTAGTATTTCTAAGTAGGAATTTTGTGATATATTTTTTTAATTTTTTAAGGTCACATTTAAGTTTTTCTAAGCTAATATTTTTTAATATTTTGTACAGTTAGTTTAAGAAAGGTTTATATATTTATATTTTTCACGTCATATTTTGTACAGCTAGTTAAAAAATTTGTATTCTAGTATTATTAAAATAACATTTCAGTATTTCTAGAGAAGTATCATGTGCTTCAAACATTGTGTTATTTTGTACAGCACATATACAGAATTTAAAATTTTTTAAAATTACATTCAGGTTTTTCTTAAGTAGCACCATTGAATTTTTTGTACATGTTCTTAAAATTGAAAACAAAAAATTTAATAATATAATAATTTAAGTATATCTAAGTAAGAATTTTGTGATATTTTGTACCGCTTGTTTAACGAAGTTTTTTTTTAAGGTCACATTTCGGTATTTCTTAGGTGGTATCACGTCATATTTTTACAGCTGATTAAAACAGATTTCTATTCTTGTATTATTAAAATCACATTTCAGTATTTCTTAATCAAAATATAAAGTAATCAAAAGGGAAAATTTAACTGCAATTAAAATTCCATTATAAAATTTAAAAATTCGAAATTACCGTACGTTTAGTAGGATCGTACAAATCAGGATCGTACATAGGGGTTAATTACCGTACGCCCACACAGTTACCGTACCAGTTGGCATCACTGACTGAGTCAAGCAATCACAAAATGGTCTCACAAGTTTTTAGTACGAAATAGGGCATCCAATTTCGGGACGCTTCGGCAATCCCGGGATTTCGGGATTTGAAAAACTAGTCCCGGGTTTGACAAACGTTAAAAAACGAATTTTTTGGAAGACGTAATATGAAATTTAAAAGTAGTTATGCTTTTACAACACAAAAAAGCAAAGCAAAGATCAATTAAAAAAAATTAATTAAATGGAATCATTCAGAAGGTTCATATTATTATATAAAAAATTAAAATAGTTTAGTCATTTTAATATTTCTAAGCAAGAATTTTGTGATATTTTGTACAGCTTGTTTAAGGAAGTTTTTTTTTAATTTTTAAGGTCTTATTTTGGTATTTCTAAGGTAGTATCACGTCTTTTTTTGCACAGCTAGATAAAAAGCTAGTTTTTATTTTTGTATTATTAAAATCACATTTCAGTATATCCCGAAAATCCCGGGATTTTAGGCCATGTAATCCCGCGACTGTCGGGACTAAGAAAAGTCCGGGATTAGATGCCCTAGTAAGAAATCTTATCTTTTTAATGCCTGGCGTAAACCGATCGCACTTATACAGCGCAAGATACTGATTACTGAAACCATCTATTGGAAAAATAATTAATTTCTTTTTACTGCAAATGATATTATTACAGGGCTGCGGAGTCGGACCAAAAAATCTTGAATCCGACTCCTCAAAATATCAAAGCTCCGATTCCGACCAAATGATTAAAAAAATTTTTATTTTAATTTTTAATAAATAATTTTATAAAATATTTAATAAATAATTTTATAAAAATTTTACTCTTTAATATAACCAGTTTAAAAAATAAATACATAAACAAATTTTCAAGTGAATATTGGTTTTTAATTGAAAACGGATGTTTTTCTTCTTGCTATTAAACTACTTAGAGTGCTTTTATTGTCTTTTTCAATTACAATTTTCAATGTTTCTGGATGAAATCGTTGAAGGTGCTTTTTTAGGTTAGATGCTCTTGATGGATCGTTTTCATCCGTTCCACAAAAAATACTAATTTTAGCATCAAAATTTGTTTCTTCATCTTTAATTGAATACTGACGCAAGTAATGTTTTCCGTCGGATGTAATTGTAAAATAGTCAAAAACTGCTGACTTTATCACCGTTTTTTTTTTGTCATTTTCTTAACCGTTAATACAATACAATATTTAAATTCCGGTTTAAAGCTATCGCTGACATTTCAGTCATGATAGCTGTAGTGTTTCATATTTAACGTATAGTCGACGATTCCAGACAAAAATTTTTTAACAAAATTTACAAAACTATGCGAAATATTATTTTTATTTCAGGATTATTTTGTCGAAGTCGGAGTCGCTGCATTTTTCCCGACTCGGACTCCGACTCCTAGTCCGACTTCTTTGCACAAAAATTCCTACCGACTCCGACTCCGCAGCACTGCTTTATTATTCCTTGCCATTCCCAAATGCCTTACCATTATAAACAAGAGTTGAACAAATATACATTACTTACTATTTAACATGTCATGCATAAGGTAATAAGTAACAATTATAATTTCTACAAGGAACGCTTTTTCCGGAAAATAAATGCTTTTGCTCGAATGGGAAATGTGTGCCATCTGGATTAATGAGTATAGCACCCTGTTGGTTTAATACACCGCTATACATATCATATCCTCATTTCTACCAAGCTGACCCATATTATTTAAATAGTGTTGATGGGCTAGAACCTAAGAAGGATATCCATGAACTATACGCGTTACTTGAGCCTCGTACGGGTTTTACCCTAGATATAGCAGCAAGATTGCAGTTAAATGCTTTGGTGGAGCCATTGCCGGCTTTCCGGTTAGTATCATTATTATTCGCTATTGTTCTAAACGCTAAATTCTACACTTGATTCGTGACTTTCAGATTATTTAAAAATGTGCCACGCGTCTTTTTTCCTATATTGTGGGTTGAAGAGAGAGTACGAATGCCGGACGAAATTGTTTCGAGACTCAAATTGTTACCAATACTATTGGTTGGTGGTCAAGTTATGGGCGGCATAATCATGTTTGTGGGCTTAGCTATAGTCGCTTGCCATCTGAGAGAGAGATTTTCGAAATTCGTCCCTTTTATTAACTTCATTTCGGTGCATGAGCTGCAATCATGTGTAGAAGATGAAAAGCAGATGCAGGAAAACTTATTTGTGGATGCTTATCCGTTGTTGGGTATGAAGCTGAAGGTACAATCAACCAGTTTGGATCAATTGGATGCGGACTTGTATAGCTCAAGTTCAACAACGGAAATTTTGAGTACTGACCCAAGTCTGAGTGTGAACGATATGGAAGAGTGATGTAAAAATAATGAATTTAAAATTATAAAATTTTATTATTTCCTAAGTTTTAGTTTTAGATTTGAGAACTCTCAATTTATGACATTGTGATTTGAAAAATGTATTTTTTAAACTAAATTTATAAAAAAACTATACAAATTATAAGGTTTATTAAGCAGTATCGCTCTTTAAGGGGGAAAAAACAGTTTAAATATTACACTAGTTTGAAACTTGATAATCTTAGTTTGAAACTTGATATACAAAGTAACTTAAATGATCGCCTAGAATGAATTTTGTGTTGCCATCATCTCAATAGAGTTTCAACATAATTTCTTTTATCGTTGTACTAAAAATTCTTACCATGGTGAGTGCTTAAAAATCATTGCTGAGTTACAATATGTTAAGTGTACTGTAGAGACTGGTATCTTAACAACCATAGAATCCAAAAATTCTTTCGCTCGAAAATTAAATATATTTTAATGGAACTATTCAAGCCACACTGAAAGATATGTAGAAGATGTACATGTTTTCTGATTTTTTTTTTTACATTATTTATTAACCTATTTTAGTTATATAAGACTATTGGTTTATAAAACTATCCACCAAAATATTTTTAAATTCTGAAATTTTTTGACTTTTGGGAATTTTTGTTTGTAAAAATATGTAAGCTCGACCTCTCCCAATAGATGCACTTCTGGCAAAAAAATTTCATAACGCCCATGTTCTTTAACTTAATTGCACCATATTTTGTGCTTATATTATTTATAGTTTATTTATAGTTTAAGAAAATATATCCACTACATTTCATTGAAATACCTTCGTATTTGAAACGCTGATATTTTTTAAAGTAACTGGGTAAAAATGGGAGTTTTTTCGGAACTCGTATAATTTTCGTGTGTTATTTAAAAAAACTCAATGCAAACGAGGCACATATCAGTTTTTTGGAATCTAACATCTTGAAAAAGTTTTTGGGGTTTTTTATATCCCCACGTTTAAAAAACCTAATAGGGGTATATTAACTTAGTCACTCCGTTTTAAACACCAATAAGGAGGCGTAGCCGGTATAGAAAAGTATATATATTCTTTGTCAGCATCACCTCCTGAGTTTATTTAGCTATGTCCGTTTGTCCGTCTGTCTGTCTGTGATCACGATAACAGCCGTAATTTTAGAGCTATCGTAACGTAATTCAATATAAAAGCTTTTTATAAGAAAACAGAGGTCAAGTTCGAAAATGAGCCAAATCGGATGAAAACCACGCCTGTCTCCCATACAAAGTGACTTAACCAAAACAGTAAAATCTCTTTAAATATCAAAAAAATTTATCTAATGATTTCAAATATTGCACATAAGCTTTAACCTTTAACATGCACTTTGAGTACGAAATTTGTAAAAGTCGAATAAAAATCACGTCTACCTCCCATACAAAGTGAGTTTACCAAAATGATAAAATCTCTATCAATTCTTAATGTAATGACTTCAAATTTTGCACATAAGCTTTAACAATAAATTTGCTCTTTAAGTATGAAATTAGGAAAAATCTAATGAAAATCATGGCTACCTCCCATACAAAGTTACTTTATGAAATACTTTATAAAATCCCCTTAAATTCCACAAAAATTACTACAATGGCTTACAATTTTTTAAAACTGAAATTTCCTCCCATCTACTATGCAAAATTTCGTAATTATAATAGTGAAATCTTTATATATTCCAAAAACTTCATTTGTGAACTTTATGCTGTACACAAAAGCTTTAATAAATAAAAAGGGCTGAGAGTTTCAAATGTGATATATTTGAATAAAAATCGCGACCAATATACAACATTCGTGACGTCATAAAATAATGCAACATTCAAAACTTAAAATAATTTAAAATATGGCAGTGGGGGTATTTTAATTTCGGTCCAGTCGAAGATAATTTCTTACTAGTTTCATATAAATCACGTTTAAACTTTTAGGCTAAATTGGGTCTATCAAATGTTCTCCGATTGATTTATAATTGAATATGTAGTTACTTTAGACATAATGAAATAAAATTACTGATTTTTCACTCAGAAACGCCATTTCTAGTGTACACTTTCCTTTTATTGCTAAACAGATTTTTTTTTTATTAGGGGTATTCACGATTCAGTGCACTTGCCTGTGCAGTTGAGGACTTGTTCATTTGTGTAGTTAGGTTTTTGTGAACACACCACTATCAATTTTTCAAAGCTGTAAAAATTTTTCAATGCACACAAGTGCACAACTGCCCCAGTCCTCAAGTCTTAGGCTACAGTAGAAAAGCACTTGTGCAGATTTTTGACGTACGAGCATTTTGTTATTGTGAAGTGCACAAGTCCACAACTGCACTGACAAGTGAACTGAATAGTAAATACCCCTATTGTTTTTCAGAAACTAAATTGTATTATTGTCGAGATAATTATTAAAATAGTAACATTGCATTTGGTTGTTTAAAATCAAAATAGCGTAAGTTGTTTTGTAGGGTGAAATTTTCGTAGCGTTAAAAATAGTATGGCATCACTGCATAGTATGTTTTTCTCAAATTCGAAACCAAAAGAGCGGGTAAGCTTCTTGATTGCATTAGTATAAAAAATAGTTTGGTTGAATTGATCAACATCACTAACACTAACAAAAACGATAAAAACATAAAAATATCTTATACTAAAAAACGACGACTCTTAAAAGAAACAAACAAGAAGGCGATAACAAGACATGATAAACTACCAACTGATAAAAAAACTAACGTCTACTCATAGTTTTGATGTCAGTGTTGTCAATATAAGTTTTTCTTATGACAACAAAATTTAGTTCAAGACTTGCAGCATTAAACTTCGTAAACAGTTAAATACTTCTGTTGAAACTAAATAAAATCTCACGTATTTTTTAAACATTCCAGCATTTTTTGTTTTTCAGTTTTTATTAAAAAGTCGATCCACTGCGAATAATTTTTATATATTCATTGTATATTTATTTTTTTTATTACAAAATTGTCCGGTTTGGTTAGAACTAAGCAAAACAGATCAAAACCGCGATGATTTTAAAAAAATTAGGCAAATATTGCACGGTTACGAGTGGTTATATGGCCCTTCAAAAACATTAACAACAAAAAATGGACTTTAAAAACAAGGAAAAGGCTGTCAGCTTTAGCGTCAACTACAAAAATATAGTGTTTTGAAGTTGTTTAGTAAAATTAATGCCAAATTTTGTAAGAGAACATCATATAGAATTTTGCCAGTAAGTCACCTATTTTGGTATTAAAAGTATGTACACTAATGCTATGTTCACACTTCACACTGAGAGCTAAATGAGCATTTACTAAATCCACATTTACGAACAACCATTTATTCGTTGTAGGAGTAACAGGGACAAATATATATATAGTAAATGCTCTAAATGCGCATTTAGCTCTCAGTGTGAACATAGCATAACTAGGTTTCTTATAATGCAAGCTTTATACTTTATCGGGTTAAAATAATTGAACAAGAAATACAATTCACCAACATGAAAAGCGACAAAAACACAACTTAAACGTTTCAAAAGCCATAATAACAAAACAACTAAAAAGTCTGAAACACAACGCAATAAAACAATTCAACACACAACCTGATAAAATCAAGCACACAAAAAAATCAAAATATTCAAATATAAGTTAAAAGTATATGTATTGAATTGAAGATAGTTAAATTAGATATTTCAAAAATTGTGATATTTTAATAGCTTTAGCTAAAGAAAAATTTTGTGATATTTTAATAGCTTTAGCTAAAGAAAAATTAATTATTTTTTTCCTCTTCCATTTTTTATTATTTTTATACATCCTTTTATACGCGGATCAAAACTTCCTTATCAATCTTATATAAGAAATTAATATATATATATATAATCATATTTCATCATATATATTATATTATATAATCATATTAATCATATAATCATATTTTTAATCATTTCAATATGTAAATGAAAATCATAAATAAATAGTGAAATTAATAAAAAAGGACAATAAAATTATCATATAGAATTTTATGTAAAATTACATATGGCAAAAATGGTAGATACCAAAAAGTCAAATAAAGTGTTTGATCTCTTACAATTGTGTTAAAGTGACATCACTGGTTCTTGTCGTAATCGAGAGATATAGAAATTTCCTCTAGAAATGGTACTCCATGAGCAGAGAGAGCACACAGCGTGAGCGGTTAAAATAACACAACGGAGAGAATCAAGAAGCGAGTTATTTTGTGAAGAATTCAGGGTTGCCATATCAATATGTACCGCATTTTCACGTCAGCTCACACAATCTGCATAAGAAAATATTTACCATTAGGGCCAAAACTCTATAGTGCGTTAGGTCGATCGGCCGTTGATCGCAATTATTTCTTTCTATCAGGCAGGGTATATTAACAGCCCTTCAAGATTATGCATTTGCAGCATATATGTCAGCTGCAATATATTGTCATATGGTGCATGTGCTGTCAATAAAGGTATTTAGTTTGGAGTGCATAATAGAGTACTTGAAGGGTAAGCTACTTAAAAATAGTTGAATTTAGAATCTGATTTGCCTGATAAACTATTATTTATTTTGTATTTAATAACTGAATAATTAATAAACAAAACAAATATAATTTCTTTTGTCTTATTTCAATGTATGTATCATGGGAAAAGCTGTAAAAAGCTACTAAAGAACAATTTTAAATCGAAATTATACGCTGGCATAAAAATAAAACATTTTAAAAATAAAAATGTGCATTTTCATATCAAAAAGTGCATTTTTAAATAGAAATTTATCAACTTTAAAACGAAATTTTGTTTTCAGATTGTAAATAAAACTACATTTAACTAACAATGACCCATTTTTTTAAATAAATAGAAGAATCATTTTCAAAATGAAAATATCGTAGTTGATTTAAAAATTTTCAACCTTACCCTACTTTTGTTACTGTTAATTTTTCATATAGATTTAGAATTTTCGATTTTACGTTGTTCTTATTCTCTGGAAAGTGCACTGAATCGTGAGTATCCCTATTTTGTTAAATATGTATAGCAGATTCGCAGTGATTAAGCTTACTCATCGTGGTGTGAGTTTACTAGCAGCAAAGAATTTTGCTACTGTTTTTTCAAAGTAGAAAAAAGTATAAATCATACTTGATTTTAAATACATTTAACATTAGCATAAAGACTAAAGTAAAGCAAAAATACAACAACAAAAATGAAAATATGAAATGGGAGAAAAACTGAGAAATTGACACTTAAAATCTCATTGCCTCTGTGGTGCATTGCGCTAATGCGCGCTTGCGCGGTATATCACAAAGATTTCTGATGAAGCCTTTAGCAGGGCCAAAATTACACGAAAATCAGCTAGTGATGTTTTCCTTTTCATATTGGAAACATTGTTGTTGTTGTTGTTTCTTTGGAAAGATTCGTTAGAACAATTAATTGTTCTAAACTTGACCTTAAGCACAATAAATGATTTAAAACTATCAAACCACTAGAATTTGTATATAAAATCAAGTATGATTTAAATTATAAAACATTTAGAATTTGTATTGTATTTAAATCATATAAAATCAACATAATAAGTAACAAGGTCATTTAGAAAAAATTTTTATTATTTTATATTTATATTATATTATTTATAATGTACTAAAATATGCATGAATTTTTATAGGATATATAATTAAATTTTATTTATATCATATTTAATTCATCAAAATCGTTATTATATTACTTTAACAGCATAAAATTTTAAAAAAGTCACACCAATTATAAAATCCCACGATTATCCCATGAAAATCTTTGCTACCATCGAAATCGTTTGTCTTGCTTTAGGTCTGCTACTGTTCGCAGAGCATGATTTTACCTGCAGCATAAATAATAATAAATTTTAAAAATGAAGATGTTTCCAGCAAGCAATTATTGTATTTCGCAAGTATAAACTTTTATACAGTAAATATTTTAAATTTAATAGTTGTACTTCTTAAGTAATATAATAGTTGCTGCAAAAATCTTGAACAATTTTCATATTTAACAGAGACAGCTCAGTCAGATATTGCCACTCTGCTACCGCTGCACAAAGTATTTCTATGTATGTAATCCACTCGGATAATCTATTCTTGTTAAAATGTTATCAGAAATGGACTTTCACAATTTAGAAAATCGACTTTTAAACAAAAATTATTCATACAATTTAAAATGTTCTCTTTTTGTGGTTAGAGGACACATTAGAATTTTATAGTATTCAATGAAACACATTTTGGTTGACTCCAAGTAATATATTTAGCAAGCTTGTTAACAGGGCTGGCAATTTGAAACAAATGCTTGAACATTAAGATGCCTCGACCTCCATAGAAAAAAAGTTGCCAATGCCACCGACTAAAAATTAACCTTGATCTCTTTTATGACGATTCTTAAATTATTTTGGCTTTCATGATTACCGCCAGTGAGCAAAACCACTTTGAAATAACCTCCAAAAATAATTTTTTTTTTGTAAATTATTGTAGAAAAATAAACTGTCAGAAATTATAGGCCGGAAAAATCTATTTCAATCTGCATAAAAAATTATTAAATTTTTGCAATAGATTAAAAATACTGCTGTTTTTCATGCATATTTTTGATAATTTTTTTATTTTATATCCATATAAAAACATGTAAAATTCAAATAACTTCGTTACTTCTATTTAATTTTTTAATTTCTTGCAATATTTTTCAGTAGCTGTTTATTTTATAATAAATATTTTAGCTTTTATATATATCAATTTAAAAAATTCTGAATCAGGAATTAGTGGTAGGACTCAAAATCTTTCCAACGATATCTTGGTAGTGAGGATCGCATTACAATGAATGAAGATATTTAAATTTACTACGAAATTTTAAACTTTTTAATGTAGTTTGGAAGAACTTTTTCAGTATCCCTATTTCTGACCGATTGTTTTTTTTAACAACCTCGCTAGCCGAATTTTTTACGAAAAAAATGATTTTTTTATTTTATTTCAAAATGGTTTTGCTCACTGGCGGTTATTATGACAACCAAAATATTTTGGGAATCGTCATAAAATAGATCAAGGTATACTTTTAGTATGTGGCAATGGTAACTTTTTTAATGAGGCATCTTATTTAATATGCTTATTTTGCATATATTTGGCAGTTATGTTGGATTGCATATATATATTTAACATTTGTGCACATTTTTTCATATATAGCAACATTTTTGTACATTTACTGCATATCTTCGTACACATCTGGCAATCCTGTTAGTTTGTTTATTTTTGGTGGTTGAAATTCCGAAAGAAAAAGAATCTTGTAGCGAATCTCAAGGTAATTTTTTATAGATAATTTAAAAATTAATGTGAGGCTTTTCATTAATTTAGCACATTTAAGAGTATGCTTTGTTTTTAGCTTTTTTAAGCACTTAAAATCAATTTTATTGTAAATATTTGTAAACATTTCAATTTGAATTAAAAGTACTTTACAATTTTCAAATCGGTGGCCCAGAAATTGTATTCCTCCCCATAGCTTATCTTATTTATTCAGAAATACAGGTACCGGTTATTACTGATTTGTTTAAAAAAACTATTGAAACGCTTCAACAAATCCCAATAATAATCTTTTATACACGGTAAAAAACAAGAGATATAAAAATTCTTTAAGAGTTAATAAGCAGCGTAGTTATAACATTTTTCTAGTAACTGTAATGAACAAAAATGTAATATTGTTTTACTCTGGCAGCCCATTTATGCACAGAATAAGAAGAAGAGCACAAATTTCATTAATATATTTTCAAATGATATTGTTATAAGTAAAATCGATTTTTTGAGCACACAACAAAAAAAACCAAGTTTTAAATAGATTATAACAAATATGAGCGTTATCGAGCAGTGAAAAGAGAGCCTGAGCACAAAATAGAGAAAATGAAGAAGAGAGAGTGCCAAAATGTGATAATGAAAAATGAGGCGCACCTTAAATTAACTTAAAAAGTCTTGTGTTGAATTGAAAGTAGTCACAGTTCAACAGCCAAAACAAAGTGAGCATCAGGCGACGGAAGAAAAAAATCCAGAAATTTGTTGAGTAAATTGTCGAGTCAGTTAGAGCGCGACGCAAAGTGAATGGTTTAACACCAAAAATTTCATGAATAATTAACTTAAAATTAATATCTTCATTGCAAAGTCAAGAACAAACTTGATGACGCGATTTGTTGACACAAGTTCAAACTAATTTTACGGAATGTCGAATTTTTAATGTGGTATATAACAAAAAAAAAAAAACAGTTAAAACTTTTAAAAGCGAAACGAAATTTAGCAAACAAGAAATATTTGTTTGCTGTGAATGATAAAGAGTTGATATATGCAATTTTTATAAAAAAAATAACTAAAAATAATCCAATTAATTGATGGCCGAAAACACTTAGTTTATTAACTCGCAGAGCTCGATCAGCATTAGTACATTGTTTCTTATGTTGCCTACTTCCGTTTGATTTATTTACGGGCAACCCTTCAGCATACATAATATCCAATTCTCTCGCGCTCTTCTTGTATATGTTTCCTGTAGAGCTGCCAGGCGGTGGAATTTTCTGTTTTTGGGGATTTTTCGTATAAACTGGAATGGCGGTGAAAACAATTCTGTGTGGATAAGCAATAAAAACTTTAGTCCAAAGCTCATTTATAAGGTTGTGGCACTTGAGAACGAGCTCGGTCGAACTGTCAGAATGGTTGAAAAGAAGTGAAGAAAATTAATGCTTAAAACCATGGTAGAATTAATAAAGGTAAATGCATTTCAGACTGCTCTCTTTTTCTCATAGCCAGAATTGTCAAACGCAAGCATTTTGCTATTCTTGCTTATTTTCGCTTTCTTATAGCATTCTCATCGTTTTCAGATTTTGTATGAGCTGTCAATTTCTTTTTGACAGTTGCGGCAGTCTCCCTCTCCGAAATGCATATACCTTCTCTAATTCTGTCATGCTTAAAACAAAGAAAAGCACCGACAGTTCGAGCAAAGGCGGGAAAAAGAGTGCATTTCTCTCAAGTGCCACAACCTTATAAATAAACCTTGCTTTAGTCTACATGACCCATTAATACTCACTACCAGAACCCTTTGAGTTTAGTTATTGAAATTTTCAGCATAAATTAGTACTCATTTTAACGAAAAATTCAAAGGATTTGGGTGTGATTAAAGTGTATGATATATCACATAAACGTATAAGGGGTCTGTAAGTAGAGAAATAAAATTAAAAAACTTAACTTTAATATGGGAAATTGGAAATTTTTCGACTTTTATTTTTCTTTTTTTTTTATGTTTATAAAAAAGAATATATCACCTAGCATTTTCACTTTTCTTTTAAACACTGCATGAACTGGCGCAAAAATGCAAACAAAAAGGTTTTAAATGCCAACTTTAGAATTTCTTTTGGAAAAAGCCATCTTTTGGCTTTCTTACATTGTCGGAAGCAAAAGCTTTGCAGTGGCTGCGAATTTTTGGAAAAAGCTTTTATCGCTTAGGACTAAACTGATATTTTGATGTAGATGTGCTCCACGCTTATAGCTTTTAGCATGAATATAGCCATAATAAACATAAAAACGAACGACCTTTTTATGTTACTTATATGGCGATTACTTAGTATTATGTTACTTAGTGGCAGCCGTATCCTAGTGGGTAGAGTGCGTGGCCCCTAAGCTAAAGAACCGCGGTAGCCCGGGTTCAATTCCAGCTCAGACAGAAAGTTTTTTCAATTGAATTAATTTTTCTGTTCGGCCGTCACCTCTCTACAGACAATGGCAAACCTCAGAGAGTAAAAATTGCCATGTAAAGCTTCATGAGAACATAAGCCAGCCGTTCGGAGTCGGATAAAACACGTAGGTTAGGGCGGGTCGATTTGTAGGGAGTGAAAAAATTCACCAATTTCCCTATGATTTCCGTATTCTATGGGTTATTCCATGAAAATTTGCCGAAGGAACCATACCTCTATCGTTAAAATCGAGTCCCCTACTTTTTGTTGGTAGATTTTTTCCCAAATTGACGTTCGTATGAAATATTACCTACACGTTCACATCCATAACTCAAAAACTATCGATCGGGTTTAATCGGGTTTAATCGCCAGGGTTGGAAAGGTGAGCTCATTTTGATCAATTTACAAAAAAAATCTCCAACATTGGTCCAACGGTTCAAAAGTTACGGGCATTTTTGTCCAAATTTTGGAGCATTTTTCCATTTTTTTCATGATTTTGTCCAAGAATATTACTTTCATGGCCATTTCTTTTGGCTCAATCCATTATTTAATTCAATTGACAATTCAAAACGAAGAGTTTAAGCCCAAATTTATCGAATTCGGTTAATTAATTCATGCGATATTGCTAAAAAAAAATAACACATAAAACCAACTTTTTGTTTTTTTTTCCCCTTTTTTTTTCTACAAAAATTCAAATTAAGAGATAATAAAGTATCTATCAACCTATTATCAAAAAATTTGAGCCAAAAAATGGCCATAAAAGTAATATTCTTGGACAAAATCATGAAAAAAATGGAAAAATGCTCCAAAATTTGGACAAAAATGCCCGTAACTTTCAACGCTCACCTTTCCAACGCGCCTACTGGCGATTAAACCCGATCGATAGTTTTTGAGTTATGGATGTGAACGTGTAGGTAATATTTCATACGAACGTCAATTTGGGAAAAAATCTACCAACAAAAAGTAGGGGACTCGATTTTAACGATAGAGGTATGGTTCCTTTGGCAAATTTTCATGGAATAACCCATAGAATACGGAAATCATAGGGAAATTGTCGAAAAATAAATCGACCCGCCCTAACGTTGGTCCTCCAGTTCTCGATCATTTGTGATCAAACATGTAATAATAATACGCACAACACAATTAATTGATCAATAGAACCTAGGTCAAAGTCCTTCCAAAGTCTGAAATGGTCAGTTTATTTTATTTTTATATGGCGATTACAAGGGCGTTGGCAGGATGAATATTAGGGGGGAAAAGACCTTATAAAATGTTTTTACCATATATTTCATTTAGCCTTATTCTAGTAACCGCCATAGCGTAAATTTTCTTTCGGAGTCGTAATGTCGTATTCTGTAATCCGAATCATTAAATCGTTTTTGAACATTCGTAGCATTGCTATTCCACAATCCGAGCGCTGAATTTTTGACAGCTGTTTTTCGGATATTTTCAAACAAGCTTTGCTTCGACGGATTTGCTTACGACAAAAGAAAACAATTAAATTCTTATAGAATAAGGCAACAAAATAAAAATTTTGATTAATTGTAGGTTAAATATTTTTTGTTTTCATAAATTCTTTTTGTGATAAATCGTCCTCTTATTGTGCGAAAACTGCAATTGCAATGAAAAATATTAAAATCACCGCTAAAAAATACAATTTTGATCAAAAACACTTCAGTTTTTAAATTTTCCTGTTTATTTGTCTGCTGTTGAAATTAGTTGTTTTCGAATTCCTGAAAGTAAATTCGAAAAGGGGAAGTTTCGTTAGGAATTTGGATTAGCAAATTTAAACAAACGCAAGCCATGAGATCAAATTAAGCTACATATATTGAATTCAGGCTAAATTCATTTTAGAATATGTTATCGATTAAAAATGCACTTCAAATAAAATCAACAAAAATTTACAAAATTTCAAACTAAGGAAAACTCAACAAAATAATAAAAAAAATTAAAGTTATGAAATGAGCACAAACTACGAAATACCAAGCACACTACTCCAACCCACAGAGTTAGCGCTGACTGCTAACCCCATGACAGCTCTCGTCAACTTAAAATGTCTCTCTGGCTGTAGTATAAAACCGATAACAGTTTGCTACGATTCACGTAGCACTGGCAAAAGACAAACGAGCTACTGAGCTTATCCAAAGACTATAAATATTGATAATACTTATAGTCTCTGGCTTATCCATTAGATAAGGAAAGAAAGTAAATACTTGTGAACTAATCAACAACATAAACGCAATGTGCCTACGTGGCGTAATGGGTAAGAATTCCGACTGACAATCGAGATGTAGCGAGTTCAAATTTCGATAGCAGGGAGATATTTTTACAATTATAATTTTGTTGCTGGAATAGACGTAAGCAAGAAGCAATACAATTCTTAGAAAAATATGTCACTAAGAAACCATTGCGCAAAAATCTATCGGTTTTTGAAATGTTCATGCAAGCAAATCAACAGAACGAGCCGTAAAAAGCTTAGCTTCAAAAGAAAATTGAGACGGAAATTTTTAATGAAATTGTACATAATTATAAATGTTTAAACAAATTTCAAGTTCAGTTTTGTAAAAAGCAATAAATAGTTCAGTAACGATAAAAATTTCTAATTTTGACTGAAGTGAAGACCCAAATAAAATTAGACTACGGTCGTCTCTCCTAGGGAGAAAACGTTCTTACAAATATTATATATTCCTTTGCAGTTTTTAAATAATAGCTAAAATTATAAGATTTCTGAAAAAATTGTATAATTACAGTAATCCCCAGTTAATTTGTTTTCATAAAATGCGAGATTTCTGGTTGAATTATCCGGGGATCAAATTAACCGATGCCCGCTTAATTCAGGCTTTTGCTGATTTAGAGAAATCCCCTTAATTCGACAACTCACCGAATTATAATAGAAGAATTAGGTCCTATACACATAGTTAGAAATTTTACGTACATATATATACTTATAAGAAAACAAAAAATATTTAATTTTTATGTCATTAATTGTATAAGGTACAAAATAAATTCACGTTTTGTATATGTGTTAAGATTTTAATTTTAAAAGCAAAAATTATTTCCTAAGGAAGGTTTTAGCCAAAAGCCATTGTAATAAGGCATATTTTAGATGATGTTTTCTTAAAAGGTATATTATATAGACAAAAAATTATTTATATAATTTAAACAATATAAAATTTGTTATAAATTTAAATAAAAAAAAAACTTTCTTAGTAACATAAATTTTTATATATAAAAATGGCGCTGAAGTTATTGTGCTTAAAAAAAAAAGTGAAAATCGGGCCACATTATAGCTTGGCTCCAGATCGTCTGAAAAAAAAGAAATGCATTCGAACATAGACCCTTGAATACACTTTGTTTACCGAAAAAAATATTAAAATCGTCTATTAGTTTGTCTGCAAAAGTGTAACCCATTTTGAAAAAGTATGTAGAGTAGACCATCCCATTTTTTTGACTTTTTCGAAAAGTTCCCGGGAAAATTTGATTTCTAATTCTACTCTTAAAAACATGAATTTTGGTATATAACACTTTAATATCAACTAACAGTAAATAGTCGCGCAATCGGCTTAAAGACTTTTTGGCTAAAAATTCATTTTTTCGAAAAAACAAGAAATTTCTTCTTCAGTATTTTGCATATAACTACAAAACTAATGAAACAATTTTAATCAATGTATACTTATTTTAAAGCTAATAAAATTTTCTATCTTATGCTATAAAAAAAATTGCATTTTGCTCAGTACATTTTTTAAAAAACTCTGCAAACTGAAATTTTGATTAAAACTTTTTCGAAAATTTGATAACTTCAACTCACATTACCCCGCATTACAAGAGCATGAAGAAGAAGTTTTTGACTATGTGAATTTCGTATTTTGAGGAGTTCTACGGCAAAAACTTTGATGTATGATTCAAAGATATATGATACGGTATTTTTTCAAAAAAGCAACACAACTGCACAGTGAAAATTTTCGAAACAAATTCAATTTTATTTTTATTAAACGTAGCTACATAAGTAGGTATGTAAAAGTTATATGTATATGATATTAGCTTTAATGGCAAGACATTCAACTTTATTTTTGTACCGTTTTCCGAAATATATGAACCGTTACAAACGAAATATGTGCAGACATAAGTGATACTCTATTATGTGTAAAAAGTTTTTTCCTGCATCCTTCCAAAGATTGGCAATAAAGAAAATGGCGTATCGCTTTTTTACGGTAGCTTGAGTTTAGTCATTCTTCCTTGTGACCACGGATTTTATGCTTTTGATCTGATATTGATCATTCTTCGAAACAAAAACAATTTAACAAAAGCACGGGCCTTAATGCGCTTGTTTTTTTAGCAGGGCAAAAAATTTTAAAAATTTTTATCGATTGTGAACGGTGTTTTTTACATAATTTGCTATAGTTGTTGCAAAACATGAAATTCACAACTTATTGATGAAAAGCAAAATTGTTTTCCCGCGGAAATTTTGCTTAACTCAATTTCATGTCGAAAAAAATCTTTAAGCACAATTAATTGGCTTTTTTATTCGCTCCTCATAAAATTCTTCATAATACGAAATTTACATAATCAAAAATTTTTTCCTCATGCTCGAGTAACGCGGGTAATGTGAGGTGAAGTTACCAAATTTTCGAAAAAATTTTAATCAAAATTTCACTTTGCAGAGTTTTTTTAAAAAAAATGTACTGAACAAAATGAAATTTTTCTTATAGCATAAGATGGAAAATTCTATTAGCTTTTATATAAGTATAAATTGATAAAAATTGTTTCATTAATTTCATAGTTATATGCACTATATATATATTATATATATATTATATATGCAAAATACTGAAGAAGAAATTTCATGTTTTTTCAAAAAAATTCATTTTTAGCCAAAAAACCTTTAGGCCGATTGCGTGACTATATACCGTTAGTTAATATTAAAGTATTATATACCAAAATTCATGTTTTTAATAGTAGAATCAGAAATCATCGTGTCCCGTAAACTTTTCGAAAAACATTGAAAAAGTGGGATGGTGTAGGATCTGTATTGTAAGCGGGATGAATTTGAAATTTTTACATATTCTTGAATAGTTGTACAACAATAATCAATTTAAAAAATAAATTAAATTTTCAAAAAATTGTTAGACTAAAACTTCTCTTAAGATTTAAGTTTTAAAAACAAAGATAATTTCATTTACATATATTTAAACTAAGATTTTAATTGAAAAAGTTGGTGATTTTACTTTGCAGTGAATTAGCTATATTATGTGACACAACATATGTTTCCATATTTTCCACTTCCAAGATCGTGTTTATATTTAAAGCTTCGGAAATTGATGGAGGTTCTGGAATATCATCCGCCTTTTCAGTTTCCTAAGTATCAGAAGTTGATAAAACTATAATTATTTAATTTTTATTTTAAATTTTTTATTTAAACTGAGTGTTTTCATTGCAATTTAATATAAATTTTTTTTAAAAGTTCAAAGAACCAAGGCACGCCCCTTATGCAAACAACATTTGATCTTTGGCCTGAAAGGAAAGGGATAGATGATTATAAGAGGAAGAATTGATTGGAACCATACGTGAATTATCAATTAGGCGGAACAAACGTGAACGACAATTTGAATTGCTTATAAGCAATCGGTTATACCGAGCCTAATGTTATGCCTTAACCTCGGCAAGATGTTCCTGTCCTTCAATTCCACATTTTCCACCATTTAGCAGTAGATTTTTTTTCAATAATTCTTAAATGTAGTAAAGAAATGAAAGCGAAAGGAACCATGCCCGACCCCTGATTGGAACCGGGGACCTCTGAGTTGATAGTCAGGCATTAAATGACTTTATAACGAATTATGTGGGGAAACGAATTAACACGTGTATTTGGTGCGATTATATAAATTTTCTTTTTGATATTTTTTAGATAATTTTATTTTTATATTTTTTACTTGGATTCAAATTTTTTAAATGATCTTCTTGATTAAAATATTTTTTACAGCTGAAAATAAATTTTATAAATTTTGAGGTACACCACATGTACCTCCCATAAAAAGCGAGTTTGATTTGATATGAACTAGCATTTTTATAAGCCTATATTGAATTAGTCTTAATACAATTATTTTTTTCCAAAATATTTACGAAGACTTAAATTTCCTATAAATAACCTTGATTCCCCTCATTATTTTGAAACGAAAGAGAACGAAATTTAATTTTGACAGAATTATGTTTCACGCCTTAAAATACATAATATAGAAAAAATATCGAGGAATCATTTTAGAGGAAATGATGGATACAAAAATTATGTATTATTAATTGCAAAAGAAAAAAATTGCTTTAGTAACTGCAGAGTACAATTCTTACGAGAACTGGTATATTTTAACAAGCGGGCTTACAACTAGAAAACAAATTAAAAGAATTTATATCTATTTTGTATTTAGCTAGAAAAACAACACGCTTTTTTAAATAAATAACAAAATACTGGCCTATTCACCAGCAAAATAATCAACTAGTTAACTTTACTAGTAAAATGTATAGAATTCTGAAACTAGCTACACTAAAGCTTGTAAATTAACTACTTACTTTTTAACAAATAAGATTGAACTAGTTAAACATCTAGCATTTTCTTGGCTAAATTCATTTTAACAAGTATCTCATTCATCTCACTCATTTTATGATTATCATCTTATGACACTTCCATAATTTTTCACTACAAAAAAGTGTAAAATATTGAATTTGAAGCAAAAAACCTTTCGCAATTTTTTGCTGTTTCTCATTTGCTGTTAATCTATTGTTTTTTTTTTAAGTCAAACAAAATTACGTAATGTTGTTTTTAAAAGCTCTTTATGACTTTTTCTGAACTTCTAAACTGGGGAAAAAAGAGGAAAACAAATAGTGAAAACCCATTTATTTTGTATGCAAAACTAAGGCATTCTTTTGCCGAGATCTGGCAGCACAGGTACCCTGTTTGATAAGATAGTTTTTGACAAATTTACTGCTGATTTATTTATTTCTTACAAGTTTGCTCTTTATGATTTAATTTTCAATTCTCTAAACTCTTTACTGAATGCCCGCGATTGTTATTCTGCATTTTTACATGTTGCTTTCAATTATTCGCTTTGAGAGAACCACGCGTACGTATAAAATTTCAAGTAGAAATACTTAAAATTTAAAGTTTTCCGCACTTCTTTCGAAAATGGTGTCTAAAATTGTTATTTAGTCTGCTAATTTATATAATTAATAAAATTTTTGTTTTCGAATCGATCCATTTATATTTATCTTGAACGCAATATTTTATTGTTTTTATCTAGTATACGTTAGAATTATTTTCCGCTTTTGAATCAATTAATTTGCATATACATACATACATACATACATACATATATGTGCATATTGATACATTCCTACTTATGCATATGTATGCATATATTCTTTTGTATAAAATATTAATTTGCGTTAATATGAATTTGTTTATTTCAAATCATTCAGCTAGCTTTTTTTACAAACAAAAAACAAGTTTTTATTTTCATTTGACTTGAATTAATTTTTTTGATATTGATTACAAATTTTATGTAACCGGGTTTAACAACTTGAAAATGTTTTATTTCAATAAATGGAACGAACACATGAGTTGTTTAAGCAAGTTGAATTTATTTAATAAATGTGTTATTCACCTCACTGTGAAATCTGTTACCACCACACAGAAAGTTAATGTAGTTATAACTACACCAGTGCCGGCTTATCGAACAAAGTTTAAGGTAATTGCCTCAGGGCCTCGCGATTTTGGGTACCTCCAAATTTTCGGAATTTCAAAAGCAAAACAAAAAATTCAAATGAAATCCGGATATCAAATGTATTTTCAATAAAAAAGTATTAAAATTGTATTAAAACCACTGAGTAACGAAATATCATTTCACTATTTCATTTAATTTATCATATGTAAAAATTTTATTATCTTCTGTTCCAATTTTTCAAGTTCTAAGTTTTCCTTTTACGCAATAAAAACAATATGTTGTTAAAAAAAGTTAAAACAAAAAAGATCTTTTATTTTTTAGGCTCACTCTCTCAAATTTCCCATTTACATTGAAACAACAACAATTCATCACCGTGAGCGCCGTGAAATAACTCCTAATGAAATAACTCCCAAATGAAAAATGAAATAACTCTCAAAAATTCTTCATACATTTTTGGGAGTTATTTCATTTCAGTAACTCCCAAAAAATTGGGAGTTATTTAATTTTTATTGGAAGTTGTTTAATTTTTTTTTTTTAAATAACTCCCAATTATGTAATAACTCTCAAAAAATTTGAAAATGAAATAAGTCCCAAAATATTTGGTTGGCAGTTATTTTATTTTACTTGGGAGTTATTTTATTTTTATTGGGAGTTGTTTCATTTCTCTTGGGAGTTATTTCATTTAAGTTAGGAGTTATTCGCGCTGTCAAATAACTCCCTATGAAATAACTTCCAAATGACATAATAAAAAAAACTCCCAATGAAAATGAAATAACTCCTATTTATTCCCTATAAAGCTACCGAAAATAGTTTTAAAATAAAATTTTAAAAAAAATTAAAAATTGTTTTAGAAAATAGCGCGAATTGTAATAGGGACAAAGCGGGCAAGCGAAAAATTGTTATTAAAAATCGAGAGATTAATTATATTCAAAATTATTTTCGGCAGTCGAAAAATTGTTATAAAAGATTATTTAATTTTCTTAATAATATTTTAAAACTATTTTCGGTATAAATAAAAACTATTTGATTTGTCAATAAATCACGAGATTTTTAAGAACAATTTTTCGCCAATATTTTGGGAGTTATTGAAAATTGTTTAACTCCCAAAAAATGTATGAAAACTTTTTGGGAGTTATTTTATTTTTTTGGGGGTTATTTCATTTATCTTGGGAGTTATTTCATTTCTATTGGGAGTTATTTAATTTCTTTTGGGAGTTATTTCATTTCTCTTAGGAGTTATTTCGTTTCTATTGGGAGTTATTTAATTGGGACTTATTTAATTTTTGGTTTGGGAGTTATTTCATTTTCATTGGGAGTTATTTCATTTTTTGGAGAGTTATTACATTGGGAGTTATTACATTGGGAGTTTTTTCATTTTTTCATTTGGGAGTTATTTCATTGCGCCATCACCGTGACCGCCACCATAACATAGGCATAAGCAATGCGTTTCAGCTGGTATGATTCCTTAAAAAACTACATACCATAACTAAATAAACAAATATGATATATACAAATTTTTTTCATAAAAATCGGCAAAGTACTTTTGGAGTAAAGTCGTAACTGTAAATTTTCACTTCAATTTTATATCATAGTATAGATATAGATAGACTAGCAGGCCGAAATTTTTTTCAATCGTTTTTTATCAATCCCCAAAAGACAATACACGTGAAATGACATAAAAACCATTTCTTGTTTTGTTTTTTTTTTTTTGTTTTGGAGCGAGCGCAGCACCGCATTTATATCAGTGGTTGGCACACTGATGTGATTTTCATTCAAAATTCCGTTTTTGCTCACTTTATCCCTTCTCAAAGATTCTGAAACCCCCTAAAAAATCCCTCAAATTTTAATGTCAAAATAAGCAACATAAATAATTTTTGTAACAATAAAATAAAACAAAATGAAATAAAAATCTTATTTATTTCTTAAAAATCCATTGTGATAAAAAAATTAACTTATACCATAATAATATACAATAAAAATAATACGTATACATTGAGGTGCCTTGACTTGTATGGGGAGAAAAAAAGAAAGTCAGTGAGCAAAAACTTTTTCCAAAAACCTACAAAAATAATGTTTTTCGTTAATATATACGCTGCTGTAATTGTTGAAAAAATAAACTGTCAAAAATTAAAGGTCGGCAAAATTTCATCCATCCTGCATGAAACAACTTTAATTTTGTGCAATCGGATTAAAGATAATGCTATTTTCCGTGCATTTTATTTGAAATTTTTTCAAGTTATTTTTACCAAAATTCAATAAACTTCATTCTTCCTAACGCAATCCTCGCTTACATAATATCGTAGGAAAAGTTTTGAGTGCTTGCATTGTTTTCTAGGCAGAATTGCTTAAATTGATACATATTAAAGCTAAAATATTTATTATAAAATAAACACAAAAAAATGTTGTAAGAAATAAAAAAAACAAATGGAAGTAATAATTTAAAGTATTTAAATTCTCAAAGTTTTCGTAGGGAAATCAAATAAAAAATATAAAAAATATGCACGAAAAATAGCATTATCTTTAGTCCGATTGCAAAAATTGGAATAGCTTTTTAAGACCTTGAATTTCTGAGTTTATTTTTTTACAACCAGTCAATATCTTTACGTAAAACATGATTTTTTAAAGTTTTTGCAAAAATCTTTAGCTAACTGTCAGTTCTCCAAAAAAATCCATAACATTTTGGAAATATCATAAACTAGAGCATGGTTCATTTTCAGGGAGTTACAAATTGAACTTTTTTTCAAGGCACTTTAGTATACATATAATATTATTGTATTTATTCAAGTTGAGTTATGAATGAAGCTAAATCCATATGAGGTAAAAATCAGGAATCAAATGAATTTAATTAAAAATTTTTTTAATCAATTACAACGAAAACTAAACGAAACACAAAATTGAATCAGCAATTGTACAAGAATACAGGCAAAATGATGCCAATAAGTTCTTTAAAAGGATTTCAATCGTTAAAATTGTGACACAGTAAAAAATCCCGCCAATAAACTCAAACGCTCTCTTGCCCTATAACGGTTTAAAAATCCCATAAAAAGGGTAAAATCCCACCAAATCACATCACTGGGTTGGCACCCATAAATCACATGCTTTGCCAAGAGTCACACGAATTCTTATGCTCTTTCGCTCAATCGTTAAAAACCAGTGACGAAAGCAGCATTGTTTCGAATCAGTGATGCTACAAGCGGTACAATTGTACCTTTTGCGGTACACATTTACTCCGGCCAGTACGAATGTACGCCTTTTTTCAAAAGGTACTTTTTTAATTTGAAAATTGTTCTTTTATACATTTTGTTTCTTAATCAGTTTTATATCTACATGTGTTACTTACCTTTACATTCAGTGTGTGGGAGCCTTTAACTAACAAGTGCTACCAATAAAAAATCGATAATTTCTTGCTATTTGTTTAGGCTGCTCGTCTCAAGCTTCCCGATTTACGTTACTTTTTGTCAGAGATATTTTTTGTTCACCAAAATTTTTGATTTTTATTTAAATTAGCTTGGAGGAGATTAAATTTCAGTTAACAATTCCGTGCACTTGCCAGTGCAGTTGAGGACTTGAGTTCACGTGCGCTTGACAAAAACAAAGTACAAGTACGTCAAAAATCAGCACAAGTGCTTTTCTATTGTACCCTCAAACTTGAGTTGTGCACATTGAAAAATTTTGACAGCTTTGAAAACGTGATAGTAATATGTTCACGAAAACATAACAGCACAACTGCACAAGTCCTCAACTGCACAGGCAAGTGCACTGAATCGTGAATACCCCTATTTATTTTTTAGTAAGATTTTAGTTAAAAAAGTACTTTAAACCTTTCGGTTTAAATAAAACAAATTGTCAGTTTTCTTTCTTTTTTAATTTTTTATTAATTTTTCTCGAAAATTTTTCTGCAAACCAAGATGTATTTATGAAGGTGGAAGAAGTAGGTGACGTCTATCAAATCGGCACCGTAACAATGTTAAAATTTTTGTGCAAGTGATGCCACTTTCTATTATTTTCTTTTTTGTGGGACAAATTCTTTGAGTGGGAGTTTTGAAGTCGGGAGAGAAGATTATGTTAAGGAAGCAGTCAAATTTTAGATGTTTTTATAGTAATAAGTTATAATCAATGTAGATTGGTGGCCTTTTATTTTATTTAGTATACAGGGTTGCCCATATTCGACGGACCCATGTTGTTTTTAAAAAAATCAAAGAAAAAATAAAAATTTGGCGGTTGGCAATCTTAATCATTTAATTTGTTCCAAGTAGATTTGTTTACATCAATTTTTGAATATGATATCTCTCAAATGGCCGCCTCTGGCGTTGATGGCGTATTGTGCCCTTTTTGCAGCATTTTCCATCGTTTTCGCCAACATTTCGGCCGGAATAGCGGCTATTTCTTCACGAATGTTGTCCTTGAGCTCTTCTACGGTCCTTGGCTTGTTAACGTAAACCTTTGACTTCAAATATCCCCACAAGAAGAAGTCAGGCGGCGTCAAATCGGGCGAACGCGGTGGCCAGTCCAAATCACCACTTTTCGACATCAAACGGCCCGGAAACAAATTCTTCAGAAAATCGATTGTTATGCGACTTGTGTGCGGTGGAGCGCCGTCTTGTCGAAACCAGAACTGCCTCATACGCTTTCTACGAATAATTGGCATCACAAAATTGGTCATCATGTCGCGATAACGCTCCTGGTTGATGGTAACAGCATGGCCATTTTCATTTTGGAAGAAAAACGGCCCAATGACCGTTTTCGCACTAACGCCGCACCAAACTGTGACTTTTTCGTCATGAAGAGGCACTTCTTGAATCTCCTGAGGATTTTCAGTGGCGTAAATACGGCAATTTTGCTTATTTACGGTCCCATTCAATGTGCACTTCTCACATTTTTTAATCTTTTAAAAGCACGTTGAGTTTTCACAATTGACTTCTTCTGTTGAATGTAAATTTCAACTATTTCAGAGCGCTCGCGTGGCGTGTATTGTTCCATGCTAAAAATCTGCTTGGACTGACGCTTCAAACGCGGTATGTCATTAAGCGATCTGACATCTCTGTCAAAAGTTATGGCGTTGCCAGATGGGTCCGTCGAATATGGGCAACCCTGTACATATATTAATATTTTTATTCCAAAAACATGTTTTCCTTGCTCCAAGTACTATGGCAGATCGCACATTTTTGTGCGAATATTAACACACTTCACAAAAAATTACATAATAAAAATAACACGCGTTTTTTTCCTCAAACCAATAGAATAAAGTATTAAAACATAGGATTTTTCATTGGATTTTTGTTTAAAATATGGCAATATTGATTTTTTTAAATTTTGACATTGCTACGGTGCCGATTTGATAGACGTCACCTACTTCTGCCACCTTCATAAATGCATCTTGCTGCAAACTGAAAAACTATTTTTTCTCAAAGACAAAAAAAAACTAAACTTCTTTTAAGGTAGAAAATTTAAAGTTATTTAACATGTTATAAATTATCAAGTCTTTTTCTTTTTGGGAATCTTAACAGTACGTTCTGTCAAAAAGGTACATTTTTCTCAATCAAAAAGGTAACCTTTTAAATTTTCTCATGGCATCACTGTTTCGGATGATACGCAATTGTTTTGTCTCACTTCCAATTACAGTCTCATTTTTAATTTTGCCGACCACTGATTGATATGTGGCATAGTAGAATTAGAGAAGGTAGGTACATTTCGGAGAGACAGACTGCCGGAACTGTCAAAACGAAGTTGACAGCCCATACAAAATCTGAAAACGATGAGAATGCGATAAGAAAGCAAAAACAGGCAAGAATAGCAAAATGCTTGAGTTTGACAATTCTGGCTATGAGAAAAAGAGAGCAGTCTGAAATGCATATACCTTCACTAGTTCTACCATGATATATGGTTTCTGATTGCCGAACACTTTTCGCCTTGCTCCAGGTTCATTTATAAGGTTGTGGCACTTGAGAGAGAGCTCGGTCGAACTGTCAGAATGGATGAAAAGCAATGAAGAAAATTAATGCTTAGAACAAAGAAAAGCACAGTGAAAGTTCGAGCAAAGGCGGAAAAAGAGTGCATTTCTCTCAAGTGCCACAACCTTATAAATGAACCTTGGCCTTGCTCGAGGCTCATCTGTTTTTTTTTGCTGTTGCTCTATGCATGTTGAGCAAAAAAGAAAGTAGTAGAGAGTAACTGGAGTCTATTGAAACTTTCGCAATACAAAAGCGTGAGAATAAAACGATTAAGCAATGCGCGGCAGCTGGTATGATTTCTTAAATAAGTTAACACTTTAATTAAACAAACTTATTATTAAAATTTCGAAAGGAAAATACTCTTAAAAAATGCTATAGTACAACTATGATAATTTAAAACTTTTTTTTTTTGCTGGGACAATTTTTTTTTCATTCAATTTTATTTATTTATTGAATTATTGAATTATGATGGTGTACAGTAAGACTTAGTCTCTTTTAGTACTTCATTGGAGTTTAACAATTCGGAATTTTATAGATTTTAACTTAATACTAACATTTGCTTAGAACTATTTAAAATAACAGTATCAAAAAAACGAATACAATACGAAATGATAAATTATATGAAATATAAAAGATAATTAGAACTAGGAATTAAATGACTTAATTAAATCATTAATTAAATTAGATAACAAATTTAAAATTAATTGAAGATAATAAATTATACGGTATAGAGAAGTTATACGGTATAGAGAAGTAAAGTTATACTAGAAAGAGAAGTAAGGCACAGATAAAGAAGAAAGAATAAAACAGCCATCATTTATTGATTTAAAGATTTGAAGTAGTTAAAGATGGATTGTTTGAAGTTGGTTCGTGAATTAATTTGTTTTAAAAACATAGGTAATGCATTCCAAAGTTTAATGGTACTGATGAAAAAAAATCTACTACTGTTAAGGTAATTACACCTAGGAACAACAAAGTTTGTTGACCGTTGAGATTGGAAAAACTGCAGTTTTGTATAAAGGTATGAAGGGCTTTGGGTGCGGATAATATTGTGAAGAAATAAAATGTTGCGGATGTTCAAATACTCAACTAGTCCATAGCCAAGAATGCCTTTACTTCTCAGAGAAATATGATCATAACGATTGACTCCATATACATATCTAGCAGCACTATTAAATGCCACAAGAAGTTTGTGCTGGGATCGTGAGTCAAGCTGACTATAAACGACATCAAAGTATGTAATATGCGGCATAATTAATTGCACAACAAGTCTTATTTATACATAATAATAATGCAATTTTTTTATTTAGGTACATGTAATGGAATAATTTATTATTTATTTCAGATTAATTGATCTTTTTTTGGCATTTCAGTTATTTTTTTCTGAATTTCAAATCGAATTTCTAAATTTCAATTGATCTACCCTTAATTTCCATAGATCTATTTTTAACTTCAAATGAAATAACTGAAATTCAATTTATCTTTAATGCATTTCATATGAAATTTCTGAATTTTATTTGATCTATTCTGAATTTTAAATGGAGATTATGAATTTTCATTTAGTTATATTGAATTTCAACTGATCTATTTTGAATATCAAATGGAATTTCTGAAATTGAAAATTCCATTTCAGAAATCAATTTCTGATTTCAATTGATTTTTCTGAATTGGTTATGGTTATGAATGGTTGATAAACTCATTATAAAATATTTCTTGTCTTATTGTAGTACCCTCCACGAAAGGATTTCACGATAAGGCTTGCTGGAAGTTTTTAAAAAAGTGTCTTTTTTGTTTCTATGAATTGTCAAAAAGAAAAAATTAAAAAAATTAAAAAAATTCTTTTTTTAAAAAATTCCAACAAGCCTAAGGGTTAACATCGGCCTAATAAACATACTATATTAAAAATTGATTACCTGTTACCAGATCAACCTGAGTATATGTTGAAATATTATTTTCCTGACCATAAAGGTGTATTGAAAATGTTGTTCTGAACTATATGCTCTATGTGTAAATGAAAAATCAGCCACATGCCGATAAAAGAAAAATATTCAATAATACTTATCTTTCCTATGTTTAAAATGTTTCTGTTTTTTATTTTTTGCCTTAAATTAAATTGCCTTAAATTAAAGAAAAGTAATGAAAGAAAAATTTTGGAAAAAATATCACTTACCATATAAAACGTAATAGTAACAATCTTTCATATTTAAAAAATTTCGAAGCAAACTTTGTTTTAACAATGCCGAATTATGAGCCCATTAAAAAAAACCTTCGTGTTTCATAAAGATTTATTTGCTGACTCTCATAAAGGCTACGGTCGTAAATTAATTGTTCAAGATAAAATTGCAAAAAATCATCCTATACAGGAATATACAACGTATTACGAATGTACGATAACTGCTGCCTGGCAGTGAACCCAAAAATTTAGAAACATGTTTTGTGAACACATCTATTTTGAATTTTCTTTTTTTTAATTTTATTGTGCAGTCCTTAGAGTCTTCTATTTAAACACAGTGGTTAAATTTTTATTTCAATATAATCTATGTTGAGTTATTTAACAAATCGGTTATAAAATTGAATATTTTTTGTTTAATTTTTTGTATAGAAATAAATACGATCTCAATGAAACATGTTCCGATAATGTAATGAAATCATTAGTAACTAAATTTACCCTCTTCCTGTTACTGTTTTTCGCTTTGCTCGTAGATTTTTGAAGCTCATATGCATAAAATATACGTGAGTACAGGAAAAAACAAAAGTTTTGGGTTTTTATACCTGTTGGTTTAACATAAATTTTGCATTGAAAATAAGCTTAAAATAGAAAATCGCGATCGTTGAACTCATAAAATTGTTTTATTGATTTTACCTTGATGTAAAAAGTACGATTAAATACAATTTAAAAGATATAGCTAAGAGTTGTCAGTTTCCTGATAAACTCAGCGGACCAGGTCACATTTTGAAAAAGTTAATGACGTCATAATTCAATTGTTTAAACAATGTTGACTTTAAGAAAACAAAAAATTTCGAACAGATGATTTTTGATAATAACAGATAGTCTTTAAGCATGCCTGACGTCTTGGTGTATGGAATTGTTCGATACAATTTTGTTTTAGAGAGTAAAACAAAACAATACGCACTCATTTCTAGTACTTATGTCGCATTTATATAAAAAAACATGCTGAATTTTATTGAGAGTTATCAATAAAAAAACATGGAACCTTATTTTAGTATGAGTCACAACAGAGACTCATTGTATAAATAGAGATTAAACATATGTTTACTATACACACATATCAATAATCACATGTTAAGGTTGTGATTTTAAAGTTTATTCATTTTGCATTTTTTTCGTTGTTGAGTATACGAAAAATATTTCATTGTTTACCCCCTTTTCACCCTTTATAAGGCAGAGCTGATATTTTACAGACAAAAATTTCGGTGAAATACGCTGTGAGAATATGTTACTTATATTGTATACTTGAAATGTGAAATTTATGTTGGTGGGAAAAATATTCCCTCTGCCTTATAAAGGGTTAAATGCGCAGTAAATTTAGTCGAATGATCTTGATGAGTTTTGGTATGTAAGGGTGTTGTTACGGTGGTCGTCATATGATCCCTGGTCATGACACCTTTTACTCTCTTTTTTCGTTTGATGAGCTGTGTGACGATAGTATGTTATGCTGGTGGTCATATGATGCCTAATGGTGATGTTATGGTGGTCGTCATATGATCCCTGGTCATGTCACTTTTTACTCTCTTTTTTCCTTCGATGAGCGTGTGACGAAAGTATGTTATGCTGGCGGTCATATGATGCCTAAGCACCAGTGGACTTTTTGCTACTTTTAGTATTTTTTTCAACCAATGAGTGTTGCTATTAAGCAGGTTTCATTACTGCTTTCATACATTTCGTTCTAAAAGTGTACTATTTTCGTGCCTAAACACAAATGTTGTGAATAACTCCACAACGCAACACTGTTTTGATGATATTACCAACACCATGATTTCATATTATTTATTGTCGAATCATTTGGTGGTGAACATTTACTCTCTTGCTCTCGCTCTCAAATTTTTAATTTACATTGAAACAACAACAATGCATGACCATGATGAGCCCATAACCGCCACTGTAACAGGGCACTTAGGGAAATTGGGGACGCTCATCACGAAAAATATGAGTTATAAATCGCATTTATTCGGAGGATATTAATTAAATTTTGCTATTTATATAAGCTCCTTGCCATGTCCTGTTGTAAACTTATGCTCCCTTGGGACTTAGTATGCTCTTATTTGATGTTATCAAGAAATTCCTCAAAACTAAGACTTACGTTTAATAATCGATTTTGCTTGTACAAAACTTTTACAGCTGAATATAGTATTTCCCCACTAAAAAAAAGGTTGAGAACTATGTGTACATTCCTACTATTTTAATTATTTTTACAATCAGTTGGTAATTTTACAATCGATATCAAAATCAATTGCTCAATCTGGATTGACAAACGATCACCGGATTCTAGTGGAGGAGACAAAAAAAAATGTTTACGTGTAACGGCGTTTTAAAAGTTTACGTTTTAGTAATTTTGTAAATAGATTTTAAGTTTAAGATTACTTAATATATTCTATTGACATAGTTTGTGTGTTCCCAGACCTATAGTTAAATTTTATGAAAAATATTTCAACCATCTGCGCTAATTTTTATGGGTCTTTTTTGACTATTTTCAAAAAAAGGTTTAACTCATGAGGTTATCTTCAGCTGGGAGAAAGTAAAAAAATTGACAAATGTTGTCAATCTAATGGAAACGTATTGTCATTTACGTTTGTTGTCACTTATGACCAAAGATTGTCATATAATATCACAAACGAGTGAGAACAGATAAATTTTTGCTTGTCAATCAAAATATCGCTGTATGACAAGAAAAATCGAAATGCCAAACTTGTTGTCATTTTGTATCAGCTGTTGCCTAAAAAAAATTTTTTTTAATTTTTTTCGTTTCACTGCTGGCTAAATTTATAAAACATTGTTATTTTATTGGTTTAAAAGGAAAACTGCACTTTAACAGGGATTATCGCAGTGGCCGGTGCTGTTTCCAAGGAATTGGTCGCAGGGTGCGTTTTCGGGATTGGCGTTGCTGTAGTCACTTTGCCAGGAGTTTTTCCCAATTTTTTATTGCTCCCAACTTGTGGTACGAATGAGGGAAATCACTTGCAGTCGCCTTGACAGCAGCCTTTCCACTTGGGAGCAATTTGTCAGTCTTTGACATTTGATTTTATATCAGTTTTTGGGTTGTAATGAAAACGCATTTGACGTCATATGATCAAGATGCCTACAAACATCAGTGATTGTTGTCATTGAAATTTACCTAGTAAAAACCAGGTTTAACGCATTTTAATGCAAAGCCTTCCTACCCTGTAAACATTTTACATCGCCTGAGAATTGCCAGCGCATCTCTTGGTCAGATGAGACAATCGCCGGCGAGCTCATTTAGGAGTCATCCGGGAATCGCCGACTGTAAGCAGCTGAGGCCATAAAAGCGATTCGCCAGAAAGATTCGCAAACAAGTTAGGTTGCCCGCAGAGTAAGCGCCGAAGCAGACAGGCAGGCAGACAGGCACAGAAAAACTATGTGAACAAGAGAGAAAAAAGTTATTTCTATCTCGTTTCTTCGCAGGGCCTGCCTGCCTGCCTGCCTGCTTCGGCGTTTACTCAGCGGGCAGCCTTAGAGTGTTCGTAAGCGATTCGCTGGGAAGAGTCGCTAGCGAAGCGCTGAGAGGGGTCTTAAGCGATTCGCAGGAAAGATTGGCGAACAAATTGCCTAAAGGGTTCGTAAGCGAGTTGCTGGGAAGAGTCTCAAACGAATCGCTAAGAGAAGTTCTTAGCGATTAGCGGGAAGAGTCGCACACGAACCTGCAAAAGGTCAACAAAAATATCGAACACCGCTTTTGAAAATTTTTAAAAAAGTAATCTGCCAACGATCTCCGGAGTGAGCGAAGGAAGATTTTGAAGATTTTTCTTGAATCGCGCAGTCATCGCTTAGGCTATCGAACAGCGATCCATCTTCCAAAGATCGCTGCAATAAACAAAGGAAGATTTTGAAGATTTTTCTTGAATCGCGCATTCACCGCTTAGGCTATCGAAAAGCGATCCATCTTCCAACGATCGCCGTAATAAACAAAGGAAGATTTTGAAGATTTTTCTTAAATCGCGTATTAATCACTTGGGCGATCGAAAAGCGATCGATCTTAAAACGATCGCCGAAATGAGTGAAGGAAGTTTTTGAAAATTTTTCTTGAATTGCACATTAATCGCTTGGGCGATCGAAAATCGGTTCATATTCCAAAGAACCATTGGCGAATCGCAAGTCCTTTGCAACATCAACTTCTCTTCCAATCGTCTTTCAAATGTTTGCAGGGTATATTTTCTATACTTTGTTATCTCTTCAAAAAATAAGATAAATAAATTCACAGATTTTGCTGAAAAAATAACTTCAATGACATTATTTTATATTTTTATGACTAAAAAGTTTGGATGCTTGACTTCTTGTTTAAGCACAATCCAACCAAGGAAAGAATTGCGTTTAATTGACAACAGTAAAATGACATAATCGAGGAAATTAATTAAAAACAAAAACGAATTTTAAATAATACGTAATAGCATTAGAAAAGCATGTTAAAACAAAACAAAAAATATGCGTAAATAATGCATTTATCGCGTAGTGAAAGCTTTAAGAACAGGTCCAAAAACACATTGAGAGAGCGAGATTAAAGTTATGATAAGGCCGTTAATTTAAGATCTTAACCAGTGTATAGAGAGACATTGACAAAAAAAAAATATTAAAAACAAAAAGCTGCATATTCCTCTCTTACTCATACCTTTTTTAACCATATTTCCTTTAATTACTTTATTATTAGTTTACAAAAAAGTATCGAAAAAATTATTACAACCCTGTGAAATTTACAAAAATTGTTTGCAAGTTGTAAAAATACAACATAGCAACTTAATGTCACTAAAAAAAAAAATACAACGAAGAATGCAAAAACAAAATAAAATTCAACACAACAGCAACAATTAGTTCTAACAACTTTATTAAATTATGATGATGATTAAATTCAAAAGCAAATACAAATAAAAAAATTTATAGTACAAATAAGTAATTAAAAGAAGTGGACAAAAAAATTCTACAGTGCCGAAATAGCATTAAATACAAAAACAACAATAGCAAGTTAACACGTTTGTGTGAAACGGTTATACGATCTACGAGTGGACGAGAGTGGATCGCTTTAGCGAATAGCGCTTACTACGCTTCAAAGCGCGCAACACGTTCTAACGTTAAGTGAATATCATTAAAATTAAATAAAAACATAAAACTGCAAAAAAAAAATAAAAAAAATATAAGCAAATACAAACCATAGTAATAGATGAATAAACTTAAAATCGAGCGTCAGGCTTTCATCAACTTGTGCTGAGTCGTCTTCAGCTCCTCTCAGCCCTCACGCCTTCTTCCACCTCTTCCACTCAGACTACAAATTCTTCGTCATCAATTCTTCGTACTTGTTCTTGAAAAGACATCGCTCTGCTGATAACAATTATTTTAAAATAACAATAAAAAGTACAAATTATTCACCACACCAGACACAAACACACACACACACACGTGCGCTAGCCAACAGTGTTGTGCGCTTAACTTAAATTGATTTACCATTAGTCAATTTGCCAGCTTATTGCCGTAGTTTAGCGCCGTCATGACAGCTCGCTGCATCTGTTTGTGGCGCTTATTTATAGTGGCTCTCGGCTGCTTCTGCATCACATCCGGCATCTATCTCTATTTCAATTGGAGCGAAATTTTTACACAGTTGCGTGGCAAGGTAAGTGTTAAATAACATAATAATGAAGTTATAAGTTACTAGCAGTATATATTGAACGTTGCTTGAAAACAGTTTTAAGATCAAACAATTTTTATTTGTGTGTATTTGCGCTATGTTATAGTCACAGCATGGTTCCACAAACAATTTTTTGTAATATCTAATTTTGTAATTGTAATTTTTGAAACAATTATTTAATTTATTAAAAATAAAATAAAAAGTCTATTTTTCGAGCTTCATCCTTGGACACACACATGGTTCTGGCCAGGCATATTTCATTTTTGAGCGTTAATTAAACATACTTCTAGTTTAGGTAGATACCTGTACTTCCCGGTAGCCGCCTAAAATATTGTTGGCTTTCTATTTTTAAAAAAAAAAATTTAAATATCGTTACAACACGAAGAAAACTGCAAAAAAAGTCCCCCTCGAACAAACACATATGCTTGGCCAGACCCCTATATAATTTGTATGAAATAAATTATTGTTATACACATTTTGGGCTATTTTTCTGCAAATACAATGCAGATTGTTGTTTCCAGGTATTTTTTTAATATTTTGGGTTGTTTTTATGTGAATTGAATGCAGATGTTTGCTTCCAGGTAGTTTTTGTGTTCATTTTCTCTTATTTCTTTCTTTCGTTTGTGATTTTGAGTTCAGTTAGTTTATTATTGAATGCTGAACATACAACATCGACAGTCCGAAATATAAATTTTTTGTGCGGAAACTAAAGTGAAATTATTACTATTGTTATGGCAGAGGATTTAGAATTTGTGTACAATACGCGCTTGCGTACAGGCAGCCTTACTGATAATTTCCAACAACAACTATCATCAGCGTTACAGCGTGATTTCGCACTTCACACAGAAGCAGTTTTCACAGAAGCGGTGAAAACACAGATTTTGTGCCCGAAGATGACGCCTCTGACATTGAATATGAATTGGAAATTGAAACAAATGAAATATTTTACAGCGATGAAGAATCCGAAAAAGAAAGTAAGAATGCACCAACTCAAGCTGCAGACGGTTTTTTGCTTGGAAAAGATGGTCCCAAGTGGAGTACTGCTGAACCCGTTAAAGTGAGATTCCGCCAGCACAACATCATGCGTTTCAGAGGTGGACCAAAAACAAACCTGATCACTTCGCTTGAGGTGTTCAAGCTTTTCTTTTCACCGAATATTACGTTCATCATCGTAATACAAACAAATCTATATGGAGAAAAAGTTACACGCAAATGGAACGCAGAACATGCAAACTGCACACCACGAGTATGGGTTGATATGACAAGTGTTGAGCTTGACGCTTTTATTGGGATACTATTGGCTTTTAGTGTTAGGCTGCCCGCATAGTAAACGCTGAAGCAGGCAGGCAGGCAGGCAGGCGCAGACTGCAACCCGCTCCACAAATAACCACCGCAGAGTGAATGCGAGAAGCAGATCAGGTCAGTGCGACATAGTTTGTTATTGTTTTGTTTTTTTCGCATTTATTTTGTTATGAAACCTTCTCCAGCTTAATTAACATTATTTAAATTCACACAAAAACTTGCTGAAAGTAGTCAGTGAATTCAGCTTTACCAACAACAACAGCAACGCAAAACACACACTTGCGCTTTAATGATCCAATATTGATTTATAGGTTTTGTTATTGTTATTAAATGCGTCTTTTTAATTCTTTTTTTATTGAAAGCATTGCAGTACCAAACCACACAAAGCAAAGAACAAGTTGATACTTTTGTTATTTGTTTTTGGTTTCCTCGAAATTTGTGTTGAGTGCAGAAAAGCGGGCATAGATAAAGCGGGTATCTATTGTTGATATTTTAACCTATTCATTTATTTAATTCTTATTACTTATTGATTTACTTACTTAAAAAATTAAGAAAAAATGGATTCGTCTGACGAAATGTTTTTTAATTTCCAATGCAGCAATTTATATTGTTATGGGAAGAAACAAATCTTTCAGAATTCATTCTATTGCATGTGTCAACAAAAACAAAATACAACTTTCACTCTATCATGTGCGCCGACTCAGCCGCTGCTGTTGTTTGTATATGTGTTTCAACGAATCTATTCTGTTGTTGCTGTTTTTTGTTTTTATTCTTTTTTTCACTCAAAAGATGATGAAAACAAAATCAAAACAGTCCACAGTTTTGTTCGGATTCCACAAAAAGTCTATTAAATGCAAACAACAACTAATTAAAAGGATTATTTTTCATCTATTTTACATGTCCAACAAATGGTAATTTTATAAATCCATAATTTTCGTTATTTCAGTTATGCAAAATTTATCACCAACAACAACATAGATGCACAATAACAAAAACAATCTTCACACTCGTTGCTATGTTGTGTTTACATGGTGTTGTTTTTATGTGTTTATCATAACATATACACGTGCGCTGATGCTTATTATGCTTGTGTGTGTGTGTGTTTCGTCCAACGAAAAAATAATAAACATAAAATGCTTCTAATATAAATTCTTCCTTGATAAAACTGCGTTTAAAAAAATTATACATCTTCAATTTTAACAAAATTTAGACAAACACGCAAAATCAGCTGCGAGAAACCAGGACAAAACACTTTTCTCGCTGTACCTGCTTTGGCCTGCCTGTCGTCACTATGTGGACTTCGAGCAGATTTATTGGGGGTTGGAATTAATTTTAAAGGTTTTTTTTCGGTTTTTGAGCATTTATTTAGAAACAACGGTACAATGTATATTATTCAAAGTATTGTCCATCGTTAGCTACAACATTTTCCCATCTTTCTGGCAGCATATGGATTCCGCGCCGGAAGAACGATTCGTCTTTTGAGGCAATCCACGAATCGACCCATTTTTTGGTATCCTCGTAAGAAGTGAAGCGCTGCTCAGCCAAGCCATGCGTCATCGATCTGAATAGGTGGTAGTCGGAAGGGGCTATGTCTGGGCTATAAGGCGGGTGGGGTAGCACATCCCAATTCAGCGCCTCCAACGTTTCCTTGACGGTTCTTGCAACATGTGGCCGTGCGTTGTCATGTTGAAAAACCACTTTGTCGTGTCTTTTGGCATATTCCGGCCGTTTAACCTTTAATGCTCGGCTCAATTGCATCAATTGTTGTTGGTAGTGTTCCCCAGTGATGGTTTCGTTAGGTTTTAGCAGCTCATAGTACACGACACCCTTCTGATCCCACCAAATACACAGCATAAGCTTGGCGCCATGAATATTCGGCTTGGCCCTCGATGTTGATGCATGGCCGGGTGGTCCCCACGATTTTTTTCGCTTAGGATTATCGTAATGGATTCACTTTTCATCGCCAGTGACAATACGATGCAAAAAACTCTTCCTTTTATGCCGTTGAAGCAGTTGTTCGCACATGCAAAATCGCCGTTCAACGTCTCTCGGCTTCAACTGGTACGGCACCCAATTTCCTTGCTTTTGAATCATCCCCATGGCCTTCAAGCGTTTGCCGACCGTTGATAAGTCGACTCCCAATGATTCTGACAATTCTTGAAGGGTTTGACACGGGTCTTCATCGAGCAAAGCCTCCAATTCCTCATCTTCAAACTTTTTCGGCTGACCCGGACGCTCTTTGTCTTCCTTATCAAAATCACCACTTTTAAACCGACGGAACCAGTACTCACAAGTAGAAATCGATGGAGCATAGTCCCCGTAAGCCTCAGTAAGCGTGCGTTGTGCTTCAACCGCTTTTTTCTTCAAATGGAAGCACAAAAGTAAACCTTCCCGCAAATTGCGTTTTGTTGGAACGAAAGTCGACATGTTCACAGAGAAAAAAATATATGTTGTTTACACTTCAGTGGAATGACACATACTGAAAAATGAAGCTTAGACAATGTGCTTTGAAATGAATATAGTCACAGGTGTGCCCGATGCGATCTATTGATAGTTACGCCATCTCTTAGAAAACCTTTAAAACTAATTCCAACCCCCAATATATGAAACTGTATGAAGCCACTTTTCTCGCACTGGTGCCTGTCTGCCTGTCTGTCTGCCTGCCTGCCTGCCTCGGCGCTTACTCAGCGGGCAGCCTTAGTCATAATACTATGCAGCTCTCAAGATTGGTGTTTGAAACTGATGCACTTCCAATATTCCGTGCAGCCATGTCATATACACGATTTGTTACTTTGATGCGTTGTATTCTATTTGACGGTAGTCGTACGCGCGCATTTCGTCAACAAACCGACAAAGCTGCTCCCATTCGCGACATATGGAACTTCTTGAATGGCCACATTCAGCGCAGACAACTGTTGTGAACTGTAATGGTAGCGCAACCTTAGTTCACGAAGTTTTTCTCTGAATGTGTTGCTACTCTACGCGTCAGAAGTTAGATTCAATTTAATTTTTATGTTAATTTAATTCAATTGCAAAGGTTTCTCACTTAAATTTGCTGCGATCTTTCTGCGTTTATTAATTTAACAGCGTCAGTAACAGCATCTGACAGTTAAACAAAAAGTTGTGTTCATGTAGCATAGAATTTGTTCGCTCGATTAAAAGGCGTTCGCTACTTTATCAGTTTTAGTTAGCGCTACCAAATTTGTACCATTCAGCGAATTTTTACACAACAGTTGCCAACTGTCGTCTGCGCTGAATGCGGCCAATAACAATCTTGCGAGTAATTTTGAACCATACGAAAGTGTAACCATCGATGAGCAGCTATTTCCATACCGTGAGTGCACAAAGTTCACGCAATATATCCCATCAAAGCCCGCAAAGTATGGCATAAAAGTATGGTGGGCATGCGATGCGAAAACCAAATATCCGTTGCAAGGAAAACTGTTCACTGGTAAAGAGGGAGAACAAAGAGAGACAAACCAAGGCGAAAATGTGCTCATGAGTTTGGCTAATCGATACGCCAACAGCGGCAGAACTATTATTGCTGATCACTTCTTTACAGCATTAGACGCAGCTAAACGTCTTTCGTCGATTGGACTAGCATACGTTGGCACCATTAGATCCAACAAAAGGTGTCTTCCCAAAGAAGTGAAAAAAGACAGCAAACGGCCAGTGCTTTCATCTGTATTCGGTTTCCATGATAACCTTGTATCACTGTGCAGCTACGTTCCAAAGAAATCTACTACTACTATCCATTGTGCACTACACCGAGAAAGTTGAAGGCGTAGCAAAAAAACCGGAAGCTATATTATTTTACAATTCAACAAAGACCGGCGTTGATACAATGGACCAAATGGTAACGCATTAATCCACAAAACGGTCAACCAGACGTTGGCCAATAGCATTTTTTTGCAACATGATAGACGTCATGGGATTAGCCGCTTACATCATATGCAATGAAAATACAGAAGGAACCAGAAAAGAGAAGCGACGAATGTTCTTGAACACGCTGAGTTAACAATTCGTGCTTGCTAATAGTAAAAATCGCATGAACAACAACCATATTTTGGGACAACATTCAACCCGTTCGGCCATTGAATCTTTCTTTGGAAGGCCGTTGAATATTCCCAGCAACATGCTGCCTAACCAACAAAGCGGCCCTAGTACACTGAATTCCAGAAAAGATTGCAGAATTTGTACCACGCAAGACGAAAAGCTGCGTAGGAAGACACGTTTTTACTGCACCAAATGCACTAATCCTGTGTGCCAACAACATTCTAAAGTTGATTATACTTGTTTTTCATGCATTTCACAAAATGAATAAAAAACTTTTTACATTTAGGTAGCTACATATATCAACAAATCAAAAAAAAAGTCTAAAGACAAAAATAATAAACGAGCATACTTAGAAATTTAAAGTAACGGTACCCTTTTTGCCATACAAATGCATAAAAACGTATAGGGGTCTGGACAGGCATATGTGTTTGTTCGAAGTTTCAGAATATGTGTTTGACGAGGGGTTAATGGTAATTATGTTCATGAAGCAACAGGATGCCACAACAAAAAATGGACAGATGTTTCTTTAGTTCACAAAACTTTTAAAAATTGACGCATTAATTCTGTAAATATTTGTTATTACTTAATTTATATTTATTGCACAATTTATTAAATTTTATTGGAGAAAAAAAATTTGGTAATTTTTTTTTTAAATTTTGCTTAATAAACAGTTTTGCCTATGGGCGTAATTATCCTTAAAGAATTTTCAGCCTCATCATACTAATATTTTAAAAACTTTTTAAGGGTTTTCTTATACTTCTCAATTGATAAACAGTAGTACTCACATAATTAAGACGAAAAAAAATACTAAAAAAATATAGCAAAAAGTTATGTTTTTTACTAAAGCGACAAACAAAAAATTTTCAAGATATGCGGAAGTCTTAAAGTTGAAAAAAATGCGGTGTGGTCGGGCGACCCACAGTGCTTTGCGCAGTGAAAATTAATAATAAATTGTTGTTCTCGGAATTGTAAAAAGTTGATATCATTTCAAAGATAATACTCCCATTACGGTAACTCAAAAATATTTTTACTTAAAAATTAGAAATGTAGGCACGACATCATATAAAACTTGTCTAATTTTTAGTAATTTGCAAGACAGTGTTCGATGTGTTCTTGATACTGACAGAAAAAAATCTTCTTAAAATAAATTTTTAATCGAAAATAGAAATTAAAAAAATTTTAAAATTAAAAACTTTGTTCTATTTTTCTTTTAAAAATTTTTGAAATACATAAAAAATTGAATTTTGGTAAATTTTCAAAAATAAAAAAAAAGTACCAAATAAGTAGAAATTTTGCAAATTTGGATAGGCATTTACTAATACCATGAGCATTATTAGCGGCGATTTTTTTTAGTTAATAACCCTGAACCTGTATCTTAAAGGCTTTTCTGTTCTGCCTTTTTTAAAAAAGTCGATTTTTAATATACCTCTAAATCAATAAATTGCTTGAGAATTGCTTGAACCTTTCTGCTTATGTTTACGGGAGGTACCCCTAAAAACTAATCGATTTGAACCATTTTAAGTATACATCTATTACTTTATATTTTAAGCCTTTTGACTTAATGTTATTAAGATCGGATCACTTTTGTGTCTACCTTCCATACAAAATTATGTTAAAATCTAATATATTAGCATTTCCAAACTGGCGTTACGGACGATTTGTACGAATAAATGTTAAAAAAAATAGAATGCTAAAGTCTTATTTTTAACAAGTTTTTTTTTATATTTGCGTAGTAATTAAGTACCACTATATTAAGTAAAAACAATGACAACAATTAACTGTAAGGATCTAAAGATATAAGCAAAAATATGTGTTGGCGTTACGTTACCAAAAATGGAAGTGATTTTTGACTTGGATTTCAAAATTTGAAAAACTCTCTGAATTGGGCAAGCCCTTTTGTATAAATTTTTTTATAGAAGATTTTAAAATAACATAAGTTTATTTTCCAAATGATCAAATTTAAAAATCTTTTCAGGGTTTTTTTTATTAGGATTTTTGATCTGGCGTTAACGTTACTAAAATTTCCATTGCAGTTTAATTCGGTATTTAAGTAATTATGTAAATAAGTTATTAAAAAACAAATTTAATATATTGACCTTTCCTTGCCTCAACCATTTTTTCATTATCTCTAGCCAATGCCTTCCAGTTTTACTAAAACAAAAAGCTTACGAAACATTTACGAAAAAGAAAAACTACATTTGTGAAACAGTGCAGACGATTTGAACATGATGGTTAATAAATTTATGTAGAAATTGCTGAAACTAATAAAATTAAAATGTTTCTCTTAAATGATATAGTAAAATAATAGGTTTTTAATAAGTTTTAATGTTTTGGTCACGGTAGACTTTTTTCTGGAAATGCCCATATGTAGGTCCAAGGAGAGGTACCCCCAAAAACAAATCGATTTGAACCATTTTAAGTATACATCTATTACTTTATATTTTAAGTCTTTTGACCAAATTCTGTTAAGATCGGTTAAATTTTTTGTCTACCTCCCATACAAAATTATGTCAAAATTAAATATAGGTCCAAAGGAAGTACCCCTAAGGACTAACAGACTTCAACCATTTTAGGTATTTTTCTTCGATAGCTTAAACTTACAAAGCATACAAAATTTCATTATCATAAGAGCACTCTTTCTATTTATTTCCAAATTTGTATGAGCGCAAAGCACTGTGCGACCCCCGTCAGTAACGAAGTTTCTTACGCTTTTTCTTCAACTCCGAATGAAATTCTATATAAAATGTGCATATTTTTATTTATATTATTATTCTGTATTTAATGTAAATTTTCAAGGCAAATGATGTAAATGAACAAACAAATCAAAAAGTTGAATATAGTATTTTAGGAAAAAATTACTTATTTATTGAAAATTAAGATGCAAAATTCCTATAAGAGATAAAAATACGCAGTTACTGTTGCCAGTGATGTTTGTTTCATGACGCAACAAGGCTCTGAGCATTGAACATTCACCATGTTCTTCGTATGGAACTTGAATTGATTGAAAAGTTGAATTGAAAACTGGATTTACTAAAGAGTATAAAACAAAAACATAAATTTGTAGGGTCCACCCTAGTATTAAAAAATTGTTTGAAATTCTTACATCAGAGTCGAAATCAGTGGCCAGCGCATTTACAAAGAGTGTAAAAGCACAAAACACATTTTAGGGTCCACCCTAGTGTCAAAAATCTTTTTGATATTCTTACATTTGGCTCGAAATCAACGACCCCTAAATATTGCCAACACATACACAAAGAGTATAAAACAAAAAACACATTTTTAGAGTCCACCCTAGTATAAAAAATATTTTTTCAAATTCTAACATCAGATTCGAAATCAGCGATCAGCGCATCTAAAAATAGTATACAAAAACACATATTTAGGGTTCACCCTAGTCCACCCTATTGACAAAAAATCTGTTAAAATTCTAATATCAGATTCGAATCAGATTTAGCGATCAGTGCATCTACAAAGAGTATAAGACAAAAAACATATTAAAGGTCCACCCTAGTCCATCCTAGTCCACTCTAGTGGCCAAAAATTTGTTAAAATTCTAATATCAGATTCGAAATCAGCGATCAGCGCATCTACAAAGAGAATAAAGCAAAAAAACACATTTTCAGGGTTCACTCTATTGTCAAAAAACTGTTTGAAACTTTTACATCAGATTTGAAATTCGCGATCCCTTATACTTCTAGCACACATACAAAGAGTATAAAACAAAAAAGTAATTTTTAGGGTCCACCCTGGTATAAAAAATATTTTTTCAAATTCTAACATCAGATTCGAAATCAGCGATCAGCACGTCTAAAAACAGTATAAAAAACACATATTTAGGGTACACCCTAGTCCACCCTAGTGGCCAAAAATTTGTTAAAATTTTAATATCAGATTCGAAATCAGCGATCAGCGCATCTACAAAGAGTATTAAACAAAAAAACACATTTTCAGGGTTCACCCTAGTCCACCCTAGTCCACCCTATTGGCAAATAATTTGTTAAAATTCTAATATCAGATATGAAGTCAGCAACCAGTGCATCTACAAAGAGTATAAAACAAAAAAACACATTTTCAGGGCTCACTCGAGTGTCAAAAAACTTTTTGATATTTTTACATCAGGTTCAAAATCCGCGATCCATTCTTCTTCTAACACACATACGAAGAGTATAAAATAAAAAAACTAATTTTTAGGGTCCACCCTAGTATAAAAAATATTTTTCCAAATTCTAACATCAGATTCCAAATCAGCGATCAGCGATCGCGCATCTAAAGAGAGTATACAAAAACACATATTTAGGGTACACCCTAGTCCACCCTAGTGGCCAAAAATTTGTTAAAATTCTAATATCAGATTCGAAATCAGCGATCAGCGCATCTACAAAGAGTATTAAACAAAAAAACACATTTTCAGGGTTCACCCTAGTCCACCCTATTGGCAAAAAATTTGTTAAAATTCTAATATCAGATATGAAATCAGCGATCAGTGGCATCTACAAAGAGTATAAAAAAAAACAAAAAACACATTTTTAGGGCTCACTCGAGTGTCAAAAAACTTTTTGACATTTTTACATCAGGTTCAAAATCCGCGATCCATTCTTCTTCTAACACACATACCAAGAGTACAAAATAAAAAAACTAATTTCTAGGTAGGCGATCAGCGCATCTAAAAAGAGTATACAAAAACACATATTTAGGGTTCACCCTAGTCCACTCTATTGGCAAAAATCTGTTAAAATTCTAATATCAGATTCGAATCAGATTTAGCGATCAGCGCATCTACAAACAATATATAACAAAATACACATACTTAGGGTCCACCCTAGTAGTAATATTTTATTTTTAGTAATTCTAGCATAAGTTTCGAAATTAGCGACCCCTGAACTGTAAAAGTGTTGAAAAAGTACCAAATTTTGATGCATATTTCTTCTGAGATATAACAGATAGTTAAAACAAAACATTAGATTTTTAAAATTTGGGAATTTTTAAATAAAAACATTTTAAATTTTTTAATCTGTCGATTATAAGTTTTTAATTTTATTGATTCTCTATTGTTTGTCTATTATGTGAGTCGAAAATATTTTTTCAGTATTCTATTGCTTAAAGTGCGAGTTGTATGGGAGAAAGTTTGACTTTATGTTTTAACTTACTTTCATACAGGTTCTACCGGAACCGAGTATTACTCAAACACTGGGCCAACGTTTTCTTCAAATCCGAATAGATATAAACTAAGATTTTTTAGACCATTGAAAATTCGCAATTTAATTCCTCAATATCCAACCTCACGCAATTATCACTACACGTATTATTTATTAAAGTTTTCTTTTGTATTTGCTTTTTAAGCCAATTAGTTGCTTTCAAATTCTTACATTTATTTTACACCAAACAAGCATACATAAACATGAATATGTCAATATTATAGCTATATACTATACTTAAAATTATTCTCATGCTCGCAAAAATGAACAAACCTCACAATTCTGCATGCCAATACAATTAAATTAACCTTTGCCAATCTCTAGTTGGTAGAGCTGTGATAAAGTTGTCTGAAAATTTTTAAATGATTTTAGCATAATTTACTATTAAGAAATTGTGTTTGCGTCACAGGTCACAGAGTTCATTTATTGATACTGTGATCATAACCGAAAGAGCCAAAAGCGGATTTAAAATACTGCCGTTCTCAGAAAGTCATATCTTCATTTTAGTAGTTTTGAGATGTTCAGCTTTTAGGTTTTTTTTAACACCAGAAGTGGTAGATGTGACCATTTCTCTTAACTTTTTCAGTCATTTGTAGTTGAAAGTGGGTATTCTTAGCTTAATAAAAAAATCAGAAACTCATTGACGATTTAACTAATCATATTAGTTTAATCTTTACTATTTAAAACTTTGACTCATAACTATTTCCGAATCTGCACCTATCTCAATTTTGGAGTTTTGGCGTTTGTGTGACTTTCTTTCTTAGGACGCACAGTGCGCATTTTTCGGTTTTAGGATGATATTATCTCAGATACTATAACAGCTAAGGTCATTAAATTTTATACAAATCATTTTTAGCCTAAATTAAGTAATAACACAAAATATTAGAATTCTAGGTTAACTGCATCGCCCGCCTACCTCCCATAAAAATCAAATTTTTTCAATATAGAAAACCGCATAAAATTACCTATTAGTGTTTTAAAAGAATAAATTTAGTTTATTAAGCTACACTTAAACGTCATGCCAAAAATTATTTTGATCGGTTAATTTTTAGATATATCTCCCATACAACTAGATAACCAAATTAACGATGTTAAAAAAAAAAATCCAAAAAATATATCAGTAAAAACACAATTAGTTCACAACTAGTTTTAATTTTCAGTTACGAATTTAATATAATTTTATTTTAAATTTAAGAGTGCCTACAAATTGCCTTGAAAATCAATCAGTGCGTTTTAAAGCAAAATGTTGTATTTAAGAGTTTTTTCCAATTAAAAATTTTTTTTACGCAAGTAAATGCAAATTTTTTTCACAGAAATATTAGGTCAAAGAACTATTTTTTGTGATAGTTATAGCCTTCGAGTGATATATTTTTTGTTTTTTTTTTAAAAAAAAAAGATCAAAGAACCAAGGCATGCGCCTTATACAAACAAGGTTTGGTCTTTGACCTGAAAGGAAAGGATAGATTATTTAGAGGAATTGATTGGAACCATACGTGAATTACTGATTAGGAAACAACCGTGAAAGACAATTTGAATTGCTTTTAACCGAGGCTAGTGTTATGCCTTAACCGTGGCAAGCATTTCCAGCCCTTAGTTGTTCCTGTCCATTAATTCCACATTTTTTGATTACCATAATTCTTAAATGTGCAGGAAAGAATAAAGAAAGTGAAAAGAACCATGCCCGAGCCCGGATTCGAACCAGGGACCTCTGGGTTGATAGTCTAGCGCACTCTCCACTAGACTACAAAGGCCGACAAAGTAAAATATGCTATATCGCACACTCTCTTCAAAAGAGACACAACTCAAAATGTTTACATTTTCAGGAGAGGCAAAAAACAATTTTTTCTTCAAAGAATTCCATACAGAACAAAGAGAAAAAAAAACGCTTTTTTAATTAAAGACTAAAAATATGTGTACAAAATTAATACAGCCGATGTAGAGATCAGTACGAAGAGTTTTACACGAAAAAGTAAAAATTTGGAAATTTTGAGTTGTGTCTCATTTGAAGAGGATGTGCGCAGGGACCGAACCGGTTATGGTTTTTATCAAAAAAGTCAGACATTAACAGTTATCATTTAACTTTTATTTTTTCCGACAAAAATACTAGTTATTTTATGCCTTTTATTTTTTCGGGTAAAAATAACTGTTACTTTTGACTTTTATTTTTTTGGTCAAAAATAACAGTTATTTTGTGCCTTTTATTTTTTCGGTCAAAAATATCAGGCAATTCAAATTTTTAAAGGCCACTTGAACGGCAAAAAAAGTTGTATGCAATTTCTATCGTCTAATCAGCGCGTACAATTTGAGCTATAAAACTTTTTAGTTTTTAACATTTTCTATTCGGCCTTTGAAAAAATACAAATTGCCTGATATTTTTGACCGAAAAAAAAAGGCACAAAATAACTGTTATTTTTTACCTAAAAAATAAAAGTAAAAAGTAACAGTTATTTTTTTACCCGAAAAAATAAAACGCAAAAAATAACAGTTAATTTTAATTTTTATAGTAACAGCCAAAAATTTAAAAGGCATTTAATATTCGCGAAGCTGCTGCCATTACGATAATAATGGTTTATTTAAAAAAGTCCTCTGGCAACGTTTTCGTTATGCCTTTTTCATCTGAAAATTGTTAAATAACAGTTATTTTTGGTCCCTGGATGTGCGATATTTTCTACTAGACTTTAGCTAAATTTAAATACCTTCAAGAATTTATAGGCACACTTCGACAATTTTTCTCTTTTTTTTCAGTCCATATTTTCTTTTTATTATTTTTTTTTTAATACAAAATTAATTAAGATTTTAAAAAAACAAATAATTTTATAATATAGATATTGCTTAGAGCTTTAAATATTTCAAATTGTCCTTAATTTTTTGCTTTAAATAAGCTACTTTTTGTTTGGAAAAAATTTCAACTTTCACGAATTTTAAAAAAAAAAAGTAATAAGAGTATTGAAGTTTTTAATATCATTTTCATAATGTCAAATTAATTATCTGTCAAAATAAAATTTTTTATGAAATTCTAAAGAAGAAAGTATTTCTTGTCAGCCTAAACTCGAAAAAAGCGTACTGTGGGACGACAGCAAAGGTTTATTAACGATTTTTCTATTAATTTCACACACAAATAGCTTCAATGTTTTAAATTAAATTTAAAAATACAATTTTTATAATAACACTGTGCGGCACGAAAATCTGTATTTAATAATTTCAACTTTTTTCACCTAATTTTAATATGAGGAGTCTCGTGGTAACATCCGTTTTGCCACTTTATCGAAGACTTTAGTGCAAAATTTTTTGTTTAATTAGTCCAGATATGCACTCATTTGCATGTTGAGAACTCTTGAACCATTAGGATATTCATTTTGGTTTTTTCAGCCAACTTCTTTCTATTATTCTTGCCAACAACTTTGTTGAACAAATATATAACGAAAAAATCATTTAAAATTTTCTTTAAACCTTTAATAAACGACATATGCCTTGCCCGCTTTCAACGCTTCAAAGCAAAAAATGTTACTCATACGCAATGTTGCTCAAATTTTTTCGTTTGACTTTTTCTTAGAATCACTCGATAAGACACAGTGGAAGCGATTTTTTCATATTCATTTGTTCAGCAAAGTTGTTGGCCAGAACTATAGAAAAAACTTTGCCCCAGAAACCAAAATGAAAATCCTAATGGTTCAAGAGTTGTCAACATGAAAATGAGTGCATATCTTGAGTAATTTTTGATATATCTTAAAAAAGAAAATGTTGTACTAAAATGTTCGGTAAAGTGGTAAAACAAATGTCACCACCAGATTCCTTATACCAAAATTAAGTGGAAAACGTTTAAATTATCAAATACAGACAAAAAAGATACAAAAAGCGTACAGTCTAATTATAATAAACCATTAAATTTAAAATTCACTAGGTATCAATTATTTCAAAATCAATGTTAATATTAACAGTTTATTGTATTAACAAATTACATTAACAAATATATTTTATTATTATAACATTATGATATCTGTTCTATCAATATCAATTTGCTGTCAATAAAAAAAAATCTGATTATGAAAGGTGAATTTTACGCAATTTCCGTTTCTCAAATTTGATTCACCGGAACACCTGGTCATGTTTAGAATAACTCAAATATTATAAAGATTAAGACTATACAATTGCTTTATTTGATATGACCATATATCGCACGATGACACTTTCTGCAAATGTCACTCAAAGGTGAATTGTGTTGACAAAATTTCTGCAGATGTTATTCCACTCTGCCAAAAGTATTTCTATAGATAAGCCATTGATCAATATCTCATTAAACTGGGTTTTCGACTTCAGGAATTTTTACCAAAAATGTCCTACAACTAACTTTAACTATAAAGTCTTAAATTATTAATGTGTTTTAAATTTAGTTGATTACAAATAAGATGTTAAATGAAAAAAACGAAAAGCAAACTCAATTTACTTGCATTTTAATGAAGTTCAGCTTTTAGGCATTGTCAGATTTAATGCCTCAATATATTATAGCAGTAAACTAAAAGCTAGACGTCAAACTATGATAAGATAACAAGCCGCAGTAATTTCCCGAAAAAATATTATAGAAAAACCAAAAATAACATATGGTTCTCTTTCAAAATTACAAACAAAACAAAAGAATAGTCACTGTGAAATTACAAGAAACATCATGAGTCTTAGAAATAAAATAGCACACTACCTTAAAATACTGAAACTGAAACAGTTATGGTATAAACTTAGTAACTACTATGGCAAAAAAGTCAACTACCCAAGATGGGTAAAACGTGTCTAAAATTGAATGTCTGTATTTTTTTTACTGGGTGCTTAGGAAAATCTTATCTTCAAAATGAAAATATATAGATATCTACATAAATGTGAGTGTATGACATCAGACAAATGAGATAGTGAATAGTCGATTGGTAAAGAGTGAGAATTAGAGTAGGTAGTTGTAAAACAGCTTATGCAAATATTTGCATTTTAAAGCTAATGACTCAGTACTTTTGTGTAAAATTTCATTAATATTTGTGTTAAGGTGGCCCCCATACATATAGAAAAAAAAATTTAGCTCGAATTGTTGACGTCATAGGCTAAAAATATTAAATTAGATATAAAACTAAAATCTATGAAGTTTTGTGCCGATTGATAAATTTTTAAGACTCGCTCAAGAGCCCGATAGTTGCAGTAGCGTGTTACAAGAATTTTTCTTATTATTTAATAAAAGAAGTAATAAAACCCGACTACTAAAATGCACGCTCTAAAAAGTATGAAACTAGAAAATATTCTCATATTAAATTGTTATGTACAAACTATTCAATATTTTTGTCTATTAAATAAACAACTTACACGCAGCGCCTGTTCAACCGCATGTACAGACCGTGCAAGGCACGGGGTCGCGATGGTAAATTTTATTTAAAAATACTTGAATTATTTACGGATATTTTATAAAATGTTTACAAAATATTGAGAACGTGTAAGAACATTTCATTCGAAGCTATGCAAAGAAAGTTGTAAGAATTTTATATAAGGCGCAAACAGTAATTAAATAAAATTTTCTATTCAATTGAGAAACGCTCAAGAAATGTGAAATTCTTCTTTTTAATATTATTGGTAATAAAACGAGCTATAGGTCAAATTTTTTCTAAATTTATTTAAATTAAGTTTCCAATATTTCGTATATATTTTAATGTATTTAATATTAATTCATAGTGATGTTCAGAAGATAAACATGGTAGTATGTCACCTCATATATGTATATGATCATATGTCGCCCTCTAAATATATAGCGTGATGCACTTTGCCCTTATGATAGCTTATGATAGCTTACTACTGTTAGAATGTATTGTTTTTTTAGGATAGGTGGCATACGACCACGGATATCTTCTGAACATCACTATGAATTAGTATTAAATACTATAATATATATTATGTGTAAGTTGTTTATTTAAAGATAAAAAATATTGTATAGTTTGTACATAACAATTTCCGATGAGAATATTTTCTTGATTCATAATTTTTAGAGCGTGCATTTTAGTTTTTTTTCAACTAATTTGTTTTTTTAATTATTTTGGGGATATAATTTCTATATGATCGAAAGTAATAACTAATAATCAATTGTTTGATGATAAAATTTTATACAAAGATGTTTAGTTAATTAGTTTTATGATCTATTAAATTATTACATGAATTAAATTGCGAGCTTAAGATCAAGTAAGTTTTTAAGAAGGCAACAACAACAACAACTCTGTATAGAGTCAATCACTAAGCTGACTAGACAGTCTGTTTCGGAAATCGCTACATATTCCTTTTCAGTAGTCTTTGAGTGATTAAGCTGTGATCAACTCAGTGTTTAAATTAGTATATGACTTCGCAGACTTGGAATTCATTCTTTTAAATTGTATGCCTGCTAATCATATGACATTTCAAAGCAGTAGGCTATTTATAGATCACCGCCATCAACTCTACCAAGGTTGCCATCTGTCAAAGATGTTTATTATGTAACCATTAAATTTTTTTTTAAATATCAAAGAACCAAGGCATGTGTTTTATACAAACAAGGTTTGGTCTTTGACCTAAAAGGAAAGGGATCGATGAATATTGATTGGGCGAAAAAACCGTGAAAGACTATTTGAATTGCTTTTAACGGAGGCTAGTGTTATACCTTAACCTCGGCAAGCATTTTCAGCCCTTCGTTGTGTTCCTGTCCTTTTATAACATATTTTTCGCAATTTATTTGTGGATTTTTAGTTTTCCATAATTCTTAAATGTAGGAAGAACAAAGGAAGTGAAGATAACCATGCTCGGGCTCGGGCCCGGATTCGAACCAGGGACCTCTTGGTTGATAGTCTTGCTCACTCTTCACTAGACTACAAAGGCCGACAAGACTTTACGTCCTATTGAGTGTGCCATATTCAATTTAATGTGACGTTGCGTAGGCTATAACCAGAAACAACGAGGGAAACGCTTCCAACGATACCTCATATGTCAAATTATGATAAGTAGCAGAGACCTGCAACGATGAACTGCAACTGCTTTTACACCCAGTACATACTTGGTTTTTGTATGACTTCAATATCATTAATACCATGCAACACATTCTACGCCATCGAGCTCACTTACAACATCAAGCATATTGCATTAGCCAATTGTACCAAAGTCCAACACTGTGTGATGTGTGCTTCGACTTCAGTGGAAAGTATAGATGCTTGTATATAATAATTAAGTGTGTAAACCACAGCGCACGAACAGCAATCGTTATAATTATGCATTATTTTGAGCTACTGCCTCGTGTACCATTGCAGCTTGATTTCAACTTCGGCTAAGCAGTGATACAAAAGTAAGCTTACGAACGATGAAATCAGCGCGTACACTGCATTTTTACTCAAGTGTTTGTAGATTACTTCAGTATGAATAGAGTAAATAGTTTTAGGAAGTTTTAGGGGTAACTTATTTCGAAGATGATGTCAAACTTTAAAATTCAAGATGGCGGATAGAGTTGCCACCTAAATTTTTTTTTATTTTTGCGAATTCTTGTCATTTTGAAATTCTGACAACGGATTTGATTTTGAATATAATGTCACAGTCTTAAAATTTAAGATGGAGGTTAGGGTTGCCACCTAAATTTTTACCACAGTATTGCCACCTAATAATATGTATTTTTAAGAGTTTTAAACATCATTTATCAGTGTTAAGGGGTCGCTGATTTCGAATCTAAAGTCAGAATTTTAAAATTCAAGATGGTGGATAGGATTGCCACCTTAATTTTTTGTAGTTTTATGAATTCGGGGCTGGCAAAAAAAATCGTGCACCAAAAATGGGTCGCTGAATCCGAATCCATTGTCAGAATTTCAAAATTATAAAATTTTGAAATAATAGGGTTGCCACCTAATAATATATCTTTTCAAGAGTTTAAAACGTCATTTATCAGTTTTAAACTCTTGAAAAGACATATTTTTAGGTGGCGCCCCTTTTATTTCAAAATTTTGAACAATTGAACAAAAGTTGTAGCTTTATTAAAGATCTGCATGCATACAAAATCTTATCAAAATCAGTGATTAAAGGTGTTTTATAGTAAAATGGCGTCTGATATAATTTCTTAAAAAACTAAATTTAATAAATATCTTTAAAAATTTACTAAGCAAATTTTATTGCTCACTCAATTAAACTTTATAATTTATTTTAAAAAAGAAATCAGCTCAATTGAACCATTAGCTTATGAGCTACAAGCTCTCAAAAGTCACGCAAAGTAACTGCAATATTACTGCAATGTTACTGCAAATACTTTGTATTCGGAGAACAAAAAAAGCGCTGGTTTTTTTATGCAGGAGTTATGCTTTATGTCTTTGTTTTGTTGCTTGTAAATGACCATACTTACCATTGCATACCAGAAGTTGAAAAGACCCTGCGCTGGTTATCAAACCAACAACTCGAACATGCATTATTGTGGTGTTACGACACGCTCATACACAGTTGGCTTCAATGTTGCAAGTATGTTCGACACAACAATCGCAGCGCTTGCGTAGTGCGGTCAGACTGTCACTGTATTTATTGAGAGTAGATTGCAAGTAGCGAAAATGCCATCGCTTGCAGATCACTGATAAGTAGTTTAGAAGTGAGAGTGGAACAGATGAACATACATACATATGTGCATACAAGCCACCTTATATTTATACTTATACTCATACTTATACTTAAACTTATACTTATACATATACATATACTTATACTTGTACTTGTACTTGTACTTATACTTATACTTGTACTTATACTTATACTTATACTTATACTTATACTTATACTTATACTTATACTTATACTTATACTTATACTTATACTTATACTTATACTTATACTTATACTTATACTTATACTTATACTTATACTTATACTTATACTTATACTTATACTTATACTTATACTTATACTTATACTTATACTTATACTTATACTTATACTTATACTTATACTTATACTTATACTTATACTTATACTTATACTTATACTTATACTTATACTTATACTTATACTTATACTTATACTTATACTTATACTTATACTTATACTTATACTTATACTTATACTTATACTTATACTTATACTTATACTTATACTTATACTTATACTTATACTTATACTTATACTTATACTTATACTTATACTTATACTTATACTTATACTTATACTTATACTTATACTTATACTTATACTTATACTTATACTTATACTTATACTTATACTTATACTTATACTTATACTTATACTTATACTTATACTTATACTTATACTTATACTTATACTTATACTTATACTTATACTTATACTTATACTTATACTTATACTTATACTTATACTTATACTTATACTTATACTTATACTTATACTTATACTTATACTTATACTTATACTTATACTTATACTTATACTTATACTTATACTTATACTTATACTTATACTTATACTTATACTTATACTTATACTTATACTTATACTTATACTTATACTTATACTTATACTTATACTTATACTTATACTTATACTTATACTTATACTTATACTTATACTTATACTTATACTTATACTTATACTTATACTTATACTTATACTTATACTTATACTTATACTTATACTTATACTTATACTTATACTTATACTTATACTTATACTTATACTTATACTTATACTTATACTTATACTTATACTTATACTTATACTTATACTTATACTTATACTTATACTTATACTTATACTTATACTTATACTTATACTTATACTTATACTTATACTTATACTTATACTTATACTTATACTTATACTTATACTTATACTTATACTTATACTTATACTTATACTTATACTTATACTTATACTTATACTTATACTTATACTTATACTTATACTTATACTTATACTTATACTTATACTTATACTTATACTTATACTTATACTTATACTTATACTTATACTTATACTTATACTTATACTTATACTTATACTTATACTTATACTTATACTTATACTTATACTTATACTTATACTTATACTTATACTTATACTTATACTTATACTTATACTTATACTTATACTTATACTTATACTTATACTTATACTTATACTTATACTTATACTTATACTTATACTTATACTTATACTTATACTTATACTTATACTTATACTTATACTTATACTTATACTTATACTTATACTTATACTTATACTTATACTTATACTTATACTTATACTTATACTTATACTTATACTTATACTTATACTTATACTTATACTTATACTTATACTTATACTTATACTTATACTTATACTTATACTTATACTTATACTTATACTTATACTTATACTTATACTTATACTTATACTTATACTTATACTTATACTTATACTTATACTTATACTTATACTTATACTTATACTTATACTTATACTTATACTTATACTTATACTTATACTTATACTTATACTTATACTTATACTTATACTTATACTTATACTTATACTTATACTTATACTTATACTTATACTTATACTTATACTTATACTTATACTTATACTTATACTTATACTTATACTTATACTTATACTTATACTTATACTTATACTTATACTTATACTTATACTTATACTTATACTTATACTTATACTTATACTTATACTTATACTTATACTTATACTTATACTTATACTTATACTTATACTTATACTTATACTTATACTTATACTTATACTTATACTTATACTTATACTTATACTTATACTTATACTTATACTTATACTTATACTTATACTTATACTTATACTTGTATTTGTACTTATGCTTATACTTATACTTATACTTATACTTATACTTATACTTGTACTTATACTTGTACTTGTACTTGTACTTGTACTTGTACTTGTACTTGTACTTGTACTTGTACTTGTACTTGTACTTGTACTTGTACTTGTACTTGTACTTGTACTTGTACTTGTACTTGTACTTGTACTTGTACTTGTACTTGTACTTGTACTTGTACTTGTACTTGTACTCGTACTTGTACTTGTACTTGTACTTGTACTTGTACTTGTACTTGTACTTGTACTTGTACTTGTACTTGTACTTGTACTTGTACTTGTACTTGTACTTGTACTTGTACTTGTACTTGTACTTGTACTTGTACTTGTACTTGTACTTGTACTTGTACTTGTACTTGTACTTGTACTTGTACTTGTACTTGTACTTGTACTTGAACTTGTACTTGTACTTGTACTTGAACTTACTTGAACTTGTACTTGTACTTGTACTTGTACTTGTACTTGTACTTGTACTTGTACTTATACTTGTACTTGTACTTGTACTTGTACTTGCACTTGTACTTGTACTTGTACTTGTACTTGTACTTGTACTTGTACTTGTACTTGTACATGTACTTGTACTTGTACTTGTACATGTACTTGTACTTGTACTTGTACTTGTACTTGTACTTGTACTTGTACTTGTACTTGTACTTGTACTTGTACATGTACTTGTACTTGTACTTGTACATGTACTTGTACTTGTACTTGTACTTGTACTTGTACTTGTACTTGTACTTGTACTTGTATTTGTACTTGTACTTGAACTTGTACTTGTACTTGTACTTGTATTTGTACTTGTACTTGTACTTGTACTTATACTAATACTAAAGAATACTTTAGTATTTTATTCATCTAAAAAAAACAAATAGCATTTTGTAGTTCACTTTAAATCTAATATATAAAATTCTTCTGTCACGGGGTACGTAATCGAACTCCTCCGAAACGGCTCGACCGATTTTCATGAAATTTTGTATGTATATTTTGTAGGTATGAGAATAGGTCGTAAAGTATATTTCAACCTCCTACTAACAGTGGGCGTGGCACCTCCCATACAACCCAAATTTGCGATATCGAATATCTTTGGAGTTATAAGCCGCTTAGCCTCGGAATTCGGTATTCGACAATTTACACGTGCCGCTTCGCAGATAAAATTTTGTGAGAGTTGGACAAGGGGGCGTGGCACCTCCCATACAACCCAAATTTGCGATATCGAATAGCTTTGGAGTTATAGGCCGCACATCCTTGGAATTCGAAATTCGACCACAATTAACACGTGGCGTTTTACTGATAAAATTTTATGGGAGTTGGACAAAGGGGCGTGGCACCTCTTATACAACCCAAATTTGCGATATCGAATAGCTTTTGAGTCAATCAAACAAAGCAAACAAAGCCTCGGAATTCAGCATTCGAACTCAATTTACACATGCAGTTTTACTGATAACTTTGTATGGCGTTGGACAAGGGGGCGTGTCACCTCCCATGCAACCAAAATTTGAGAAATTCTACAGCTTTTGAGTTATAGGTCGCACAGCCATGGAATTGAGTATTCGACCACAATTTACACATACAATTTCACTGATAACATTTTATTCGCGTTTGGCAACGGGGCCGCGGCAGCAACGCGCCGGGTTTAAGCTATCTATATTTCAGTTGATCTCGTCTTTTGGCCGGTGACAGTCGTTTGTCTTGTGTTGTTTTTTTTATTGTAATTTGTGTTATACCAGTGTTTGTTTAATTTCGGTATGTGCTGTATTTTTATTTATTTGTGATTAAAAATTGTTTTTAAGGTTGTTATCAATATAAACCTATAGTGTTTTCATGCTGTGTGGTTGAATTTTTTAATGTTTTATTGTAGTACATACATGTGTTGTTTTAATTGTCGTTTATAGTTTGATAGCTGAGCTGCTGCTTATATACTTTTTTCTTTCTCTTTTTTGCGTTCCTCTTTGTGCGTTGTTTGTTTATTTGCATAAACTAAGCACAGAGAACTGTTGCAGTTGCTTTTAAACTGCAACATATTATATTAACCCATTAGCACTTAGTGGACATTATTTTTGCTCACATAAAATTATTGAACTTTGTTTATTCGCTATGGAATATTTTTCTGTAGAAAATTTTGCTGCTTGTTCTTTAGACGAGCTTTGCAAAAGTCAAAACATTCTGAACCGTATGTTCAGTTGTTCTGGCCCATGTGGGCGTTTGTTCCATACATCATGTGCTGGGATCTCTAAGTCGTGTCTTGATGATTTAATCTCACCACGATCAGGTCTTCGCTGGTATTGTGCTTCGTGTAGGGTTCTTTCACCAGATGAGTTTTTCTCAAAAATTAAGCTTTTCGGTGATAGTCTTAACGCTTTAAATAACAATTTTAAAGAAATTGTTACATTTTTTAATGAAGTAAGCACCTCACCCAGTAATTGCATTTATGATGAAAAGTCTTCATCGGTAAATATTTCGACCGCATTGTCTCAGACTCTTCCAGCCTTTTCTTCTGAGACTCAAATAGTTTTATCTAAAAAAGACCTAAATAATTCGAAGAAAAAGAGAAATAATTCCAAAAATAAAAGTAATAAGCGGCGCATGACGCTTCCAGCCACTTTAGAAACGAAGCAGATCTCGGCTAAACCAGTGTTTACGCCAGTGAGAATAGATAATATAGTTATTACTCCATCTTCTCCATCTGTTTCTCCCCCGGCTAGAAATGACATGACTAATGAGCGCAATAGTTCATTAAATTTAAGAGCTTTGTCGAGAAAAAAAAAGATTTTCATTTCACGTCTTCAGCCCGACACAACAAGTGAAAATGTATTGACGTTTGTTAAACACAACCAATTAGTAAGTCAGGCTGCTTTCTGCTCATGCAAGAAAATTGGCAATAAACCGTCCCACGCATCATTTATTCTCACAGTAGCTGCTGAAGAGTTTGCAACTGTTTTGAGCTCTAATCTGTGGGCTGATAATATCTTTGTTTCTGAGTTTAAGCCTAAACACAGGTCTAGAAGGACGAATAATATCACCAGTCAGACCCAAAAAAACTAAATAGGCTTTCCCTTTACTATCAAAATGTAAGGGGATTGCGTTCAAAGACGCGCGACATTTTTTTGTCAACTCAGAATTTTTCTGAAGATATTATCGCGTTAACTGAAACTTGGTTGAACGGAGGAATTACTGACTTAGAACTGTTTGACAATAGTTTTCAAGTATATAGGAAGGACAGACACGCTGACAACAATTCTGCAGTTGGTGGTGGTGTCCTATTAGCTGTAAGGAGCTCCTGTGTTAGTTCCTTTATTGATATTCCCTGCTCTGCTAATATCGAACTTATATGCGTTAAGGTTGTACATTGCAATTCTAATGTATATGTTATTAATGCATACGTTCCTCCAAAGAGCAGTGTAGAGGTCTATGCAAGCCTTGCGGATTGCATAGAATTTATATTAAATTTACTTGACGTTAATGACGACATTTTATTGTTGGGCGATTTTAATTTGCCTGACTTAAAATGGCATTCTTCTGACGATGAAACACATTTTTGTGCATCTAATTCGAAGACACGCCAAGAACATATATTTGTTGACAATATATGTTCTGACTTACAACAAGTTAGTTGTATTTATAATAGTCTGGAAAGGCTGCTTGACCTAGTCTTAACTACAGACAGTAACAATGTCATTGTTCAGAAGGCACTTCATGCTTTGACTACTATTGATAATTACCATCCACCTTTGAGTATTTGGTATAAATCCGATAGGGAGAATATGGTAAATTCAAGCTCTGTTGACACAGTTTATGAATTCAATTTCAAAAAAGCTGACTTTTTGGGGTTGAATCATTTACTTTATAGTAAATTAAATATAATTACAGAATACATAAATAATAATAATCTTAACAGTTCAATAAATTATTTCTATACGGAGCTCTTTGCCATGTTTTCTCAGTCTGTACCATATAGTCTCAAATTTGCGAAAAATTCTGCGTACCCTTGGTACACAAAGGATTTAAAGACTCTTCGCAACAATAGGAATAGGGCATGGAAGAAATATGTTTGTAGTTTTGACTCAAATGACCTAGAAACATACAAACGTTTGTTTCTGGAATTTGAGAATTGCTCAGCTGCATTATATAATGAGTATTTGGATAATATGAAGCTGAGTATTTTGTCTGATCCAAGAAAATTTTGGGGATTTATTAATGTTAAGAAGAAGACTGATGGATTTCCTTCTTCTTTCAAATTTCAGGATGGATTTACTGACAATTCCACCATTATTTGTGGCTTATTTGCCAATCTTTTTAAAGAATCATTCTGTTCAGATTCTTTTAATCCTGATTTAGCGTATTTTGATTATATGAACAACGCATCCAGAGTTTCTTTGGGGCATAGCGCTGGACCAGATGGAATTCCTGCCGCAGTGTTAAAACAATGCGGCTCCGTTTTGTGTCAGCCTCTCTCGTTACTTTTTAATAAATCAATTAATGAAAGTAATTTTCCTCTTTTTTGGAAAAAATCTTATATCAGTCCTATTTACAAAAAAGGTTGCAGGAACGACGTCACTAATTATAGGCCTATCGCTAAATTGTCTTCGATTCCTAAACTTTTTGAGCGAATAGTGTACGATCGAGTGAAAATTTACTGTGGGCAAGTCATGACAACTCGTCAGCATGGTTTTGTTACTGGCAGATCCACTGTGTCTAATCTCCTTGATTTCACTACATTCTGCTTAAAATCTATTGATTCTGGTAGCCAGGTCGATTGTATTTACACTGATTTTAGCAAAGCTTTTGATAAATTACCACATAATCTAATTTTATTTAAACTTAAATTAATGGGATTTCCACAATATTTTGTAAACTGGATCAAATCGTATTTGATGGAACGATCTTATCAAATACGGTTCCGAGGCGTGTTGTCTTCTGAATTTGTTGCAGAATCGGGTGTTCCTCAAGGAAGCCACCTGGGCCCACTTCTGTTTATTTTGGCAATTAATGATGTTACCCACGTCATTAAACACTCTCATTTGCTTATTTATGCAGATGATATGAAAATATACAGAACAATTGATTCTAATGACAATTCAGACCTGCTCCAGTCAGACTTGAACTCCTTTGAGGTTTGGTGTTCTAAAAATTACATGTTTTTAAATCCAGATAAATGCCAAACTATGACCTTTTCGCGTAAAAGGAACAATTTTATTTTTGATTACAAAATTAAAGATACTGCTTTAAGTCGTGTAACTACCGTCAAAGACCTTGGTATATGCATGGATTCTAAATTGTCGTTTAACATGCATATTGATACAATTTGTAAAAAAGCGTCTTCTATGCTTGGTTTTATAAAACGGTGGGCCAAAGAGTTTGATAGCTTAATAACAACTACAACTCTGTATTATTCAATCGTGCGTCCTCACTTGGAGTACGCAAGTCAAGTATGGTCCCCACATTACAATGTGCATGTTGATCGTATAGAAAGAATTCAAAAACGTTTTGTTCGGTTTGCTCTAAGAGGCTTGAGTGGAACTGACACATTTAACCTTCCTCCATATGAGGATCGTTTGAAATTATTAAAAATGCAATCTTTAAGTGAGAGAAGAAAATCTGCTGATATCGTCTACTTACACCAACTCATTACTGGTGTATTCGACTCTCCAGAGCTTCTTTCTCTTATAAATTTTAACACTAACCGTAGAAGCAGTAGAAACTCTAACAACTTGATTTATTTACCATTTAGTAGAACAAATTATATGTTAACTGCTCCATTAAATCGCATGAGTACCTTTGTTAACAACTGTAACGTGTTTGATGTTAACTTGTCGAAAGGTCAACTCAAAAGTAGATTGAAAACTAATGTATGATTAGATCTATGTAAACGCATGGTTAGTTGTTATGTCTTGTGTTGTCCCTGAGCCCAACCCATATTATGGTGGGTAAATTTTTCTCCCTTTTGGTTTTTTATTGGACCACTTTTATCGATATCTTTGAGTTATTTCAATGATATTGGATTGGTTCTTAAAATGATCTATTGCGGAGAAAGTGTGAAAAAGCTGTAGTAGCTGAACTCTATTGTTATTGCATGTATATATATAAAATGGAATGTGTGTTTCTTTATTTGTTTGTTTGTACCTTATAGGAGACCAAACCTCTGGACCGATCTTCCTGAAAATTTCACAGCATTTAACTGGGACTCTGGCATGATTAATAGGGTACCTTTTTCGACCACGCCCACTTTTACGCCCACTTTTTTAAAATTATGTAATGGCTCCCATATAGTTTTTAACAGATTTACTTCAAATTGTATACACATTATACTCCAGGCGAGGTAGAAATAAACATTTCTTACGCCACGCCCCCTTTTACGCCCCTTTTCACGCCAAATTTAAGTTTTAAACTTTTTGTTCTCTGTACAAATTTGTTCCTTCCAACGGATTATTTTTTATTTGGTAGTATATTGCTCTTAATACTGTTAACGTCGCCATATTACTATGAACCACGCCCACTTCACCGCCCCTTTTTTAATTCAGATACTTACTTATACCACTAACAATGTTTGCTATACAAAATACTTTTTTTGTAATATGTATTTACCTAAAGTTTTATATAGTTTTTATCTACAGGTAAGGTAGCCATAGATTTTTTATTACCAAATCCCCCTTTTTCGCCCCATTTTACTTTAATTATAATAAATCTGCTTTCAATCTATATATATAAAAATGAATGTCTGTCTGTTTGTTTGTTTGTTTGTGCTTTATAGGAGGCCAAACCCTTGGACCGATCTTCCTGAAACTTTCACAGCATTTTACTATGAATCTGGAAAGAATAAAAGGTTATATGAAGTTTTTGTTTGACAAAGGGGCGTGGCACTGCCCATATAACCTAAAAATTTAAATCGCCATATTTTGGGCATTTTTTGACCTACGTTGATGCTATTTGGTACATATGGTATTGGCATAGTTAGGAATACGTACCAGGAGAAAAGTGGGTGGGACCACGCCCCTTTTTAGGAAAATTAAAAATCGCAATATAGTCTTAACTACTGGACCGATCATCATTAAATTTTCACAATAGGATATTCTTACGAAATAATAAATTCTTGACTATATAAAGTTGTGAGTGGACGAAGGGGCGTGGCCTCGCCCATATAACCCAAATTTTAAAATCGTCATATCTTGGGCATTTTTTGACCAACGGCGGCAGTATTTGCTATATATGGCATTAGCATGAATAGAAATACGTACCAAAAGAAAAGTGGGCGGAGCACGCCCCTTTGTTTGCGATATATTGGAGGCTGGACCTGATAACCGATCTTAAATTTTCACAGCGTTCAGCTTTGACTCAGGAATACTTATTACATGATAATATTTTTCGACCATGCACACTTCTGCACCTACTTTTTTACTACGTTTATTAACGGCTATACCACAAATCATGTCATTAAAATACATATTAATTAAAATAGTGTGGTAGCTCAATTCTCTTTCTTCTACCACTGTCTTCAAAACAGCTGATTTTATAATACGTGTTAATTAAAATAGAGAGTGGGGTAACCCCATTCTCATTCTCCCACAACAGACTGCGAAACAGCTGATTGTGTAATTGCTGCTTTTTGATTGGTCTAAAAATAAAAAGGGGGAGCATGAAGCAAATTACATGCGATTCAGCGCTGAATTCTAATTGGTTTACAACAAAAAAGAGGCGAAGCATTGCAATAATTAAATTAAATAAATAAATTTTTGTAAATATATAAATACTTTTAATTTTATTTTAAACGAGGGGGTAGCGAAGCACACCGGGTTCAGCTAGTATACTATATACAATTTTGCACCAATTCATCGGATTTTGAGTAATTTTGTCAATTTAAGAAACATTGAAGACAATAGTATTTTTTCACACTCTACACATTTCAGTGTATTTTCTATAGCTTTTCTGGAAGCCAGATTTCTACCTGATTCTTCTACTATTCTTTTGTAACATCCCAGCAAAAACAGTGCTTCAAAAAGAAGGTAAAGTGGAAAGGAAAGATCTTGAAGTTAATTCCTTTCGCTTTCATACTCAGAAAGCATTCTTTTAACATAGGCATGACATTGAGAGGAATGATTTCCTTTGTTTTCTCTAGAAATGCTTCCAAAAGTTTTGCAATGCAAGATTTCTTTGAGCCCTTTAATGAAAAGGTTCTAGTAGGTGTTTTCCAGGAGAATTTCAAGAAGGCGTTCCATGGAATGAAATGGTTTGTGGGGTTACCCCACTAAAGAACCCTTCGGAAATATCCTTTTTTTTTATTTTGTCGCAGTTTTGGTGTTGGAAATTAAAAGTGGTTGGGTTTTATTGGAAGTGTAAAAAATCCCACGGGAAATATCTAAAACTTATATTATAATTATAGTTAATTTTTTTATTGAATTTAATTGAATTTAAATGCTATATGAATATCTTCCAGAAGTATATGAGAATGTCTCTTAAAAGCACTTCTTGAAAAGGTTAAGAAGAGGTATAACTGGATCTATAGAATGTCTTCTAGAAGCAGTGTCCCTAAGAATGCATGTCACATTTGTATAAAAAATTTTGCTGGGAAGAGGATTAAAAGGCGTTTCGCCATTTTCAAAAAATAAGTACCTCATTTTTTGGGCAAACATTTTTAAAATTATATTTTTTATAATTAGTTTTTAAAATATTGAAAAAAAGCAAAACGTATTTTTTTGCACTGTATCTCTTTCTTAAATATTATTACAAAAGCAATAAAAACACCAATGATCGACCTCAAAATTTCAATCATATCGGAGATAATCGCATAGTGAATCGAGTACAGAACAAATTTTTCTAGACATTTAGTTACAGACCAACCATTTTATGTCATTAATATGAAGAAAATCCAAAAACGACTAACAGGAGAAAATAACTTTTGCTTAAGGAGAAAAGCATAAATCTATTCAGCGTTGAACCTTAACTCTATACATTTATTAAATTTTACACGTATGGCGCACAGTGCGCTTTTTTAATTTTAGGATGACATTTGGGTTTTTTTTTTTAATTTTTATAAAAAAATATTTTTATTCGTCAGATTATAAAACATGTATTATGAATGTGGTAGACAAAAAATAAAGTCAAGTTTGAAAGTTTTTTTTTGGCTTTTTATGTCTTAATCAAAATTGAATTATATGTAAAATAAAATAAAAATTTATTAAATAAAAATAGAAAAATCGTTGAAATATGACTGTAAATTCTTCAAGGAATGAAAATTTAAGTAAAATATAGTAGAAAATATCTAGCTTATTACGCATTATTAAAGTCGAAGGCTATAGCTGTTTTTGTAAAAACCTGCTGCATCTAGCTGCTATTAAGAAAAGCCACTTCATTTGAAAAAAGTCTTGAAAATCAAATTTTGCCCTAAAATGCACTGATTTCTAAGACAATTTGTAGGTACTCTTAAATTTAAAGAAAAACAAAATAGAATTCATTATTTAAAACAAGTTGTGACCTTATTTTGTATTATTAGCAACAATTTTTAAAAAATTTTTTTTTAATTTCGTTAATTTGGTAATATTGTTTTATAGGAGATATATCTAAAAATTATCCGATTTGAAATATTTTTAGCATGACGTTTAAGTGAAGTTAAATAAACTAAATTTACTCTTTTAAAACATAAATAAGCAATTTTATGCAGGTTTTTCTTCATTAAAAAAATATGGTTTGTATGGGAGGTAGGCGATTCAGTTGACCTAGAATTCTAAATTTTTGTGTTGTTACTAAAACTCATTTGTACAAAATTTCATGGCCCTAGCTTTTATAGTTTTTGAGATAATGCAAATGTCATCCTAAAATTGAAAAAAGCGCACTGTGTGGCGCCTGCAACACAGTATCGCAATATTTATTGAACGTTTAGCATACAATATTTATGGATTGTGATCCAATATCGTTAAATATTTAAATATTTTGAAATCTGGATCTCAGACCGCGATACAAATATCACAATAAATATTGAACGTGTAGCAGGCGCCTTAATTTTTTTCAATCTGAAGTTGGCACGAATTGCAAGCTCCCACCCTATATTATTCTTAGTTTTTTTTTATAAAACCAAAAGGATGACTGAATGGCAAAAGTTGTTTTAACAGAAAATCTTGAGTTGAAATAGATGGCTATATCAGTTGAAAGTTATCAGCATCTATCACCTCATAAAAATGCTTCACTTGGCCTTCAAGAAATTTTTCGTTCGATTTTTATCTCTTCATTTTTTATGCATTTTTACTGTCCAGATACACTCAGGGCAAGCCATTCACATCTTTCAATATAGAAATTATCTATGCACATGTCACTAAGTTCAAGACAAATCATTTTGATACCGTGTATTTAAAAACGGCATTTAATGCATAACAAAATGGCCCTGAGGCTATAGACAAAACTTATTATGAGGAAAATATGTTTAATTTTGCAACATTGTAGCAAAATGTTTTTTATAAGGTACTAACTGATATACCCGGTGTTACTCGAGAGTCATTTATATAAACATTTCAGTCATTAATATACACTTCTCGATTAAATGTCTTTTAAATTCTGGAATAATGAAAAACATGTTGAATTTTATTTGTAAGCTACCGTTAGAAAGGTAATTGAACGAATTTTAATCCAAAAATGTTTTGGAAAATTTTTGTTATTGGTGGTTTCATCTCTTGCAGTGAGCTAATTGAATTGAAAGACGGGGTACGAAGAACATATTTTAAAAATTAAAAATAATTTTTATATATACTTAATCTTCAAGATAGCAAAATTACCTTTTCAACAATATAAAAATTATGGTGGGACTCATTGCGTCCTTGAGATATTTTAAGGGCAATTTAAAGTCTAAACAAAGATTTATATTAAAAATATATTGAACTTTTAAACAAAATAAATTTTAATGAAATATATTAAAAACAGCGGAGATATTGGCATTAAAAGTAAAAGCTTTAATTTTCATATACATTTTTTCTCATTATTAGCTATCAATGTTTTAGCAAAAATTCGTTGTACTAAAAATGATTGCACTAGAATTTATATTAGCTTTTTTCATGGGAGATCAGGATCATATCATCGCATTTGCAAGCAAAGCAAAAACAACAAAAAATCCAGCAAGTAAGCTGGACATTTAAATTGATCCAGTTCTATGTTTTTTAGTGTTGAAAGCGCAACTGTAAAAGTAGACAACACTTAGCCGTTATTGACGGCTAGATTACGCTGCGACTGAAAAAACTGGCAGTACTGCATTATTTGACATTTTAAAAGTTTGGTAGCAATAGCATTTTCGCAAAATATTTCGCAAAACTTATCTGCTAGCTACATAAGAACATCAGATATTCTTCTGTAAGCAGAAAATAGCGCCACCTGTCTGTAATCCCAAACGTGTGGGGTTACATTTGAAGATACTTTTGGTAGACATCATTCTGCTATTAACCGCAAGGTGTGTAGTTTGTAACCACAGTACTTACAAATGCGGCGCCATCTATCTGTGAATTTAACCTGCGGGGGGTGGGGAGGCAAGAAACTAAGTAGATAAGGAAGATTTTATATAATCCAAAATGTTCGTAATTACTCTAGACCAGGGCTGGGCATTCTAACACAGTCACACTTTATTTTGTCTTGTTAGTATTGGTGCGCTCTCGAATAGCGCACACTGAGCGAAATAGTTGACACAATTATCTAGATTGGCAAGATTGTATGTTTATACCACCACACATACTGTTTTTTGAGTTTATTTTTTATTTGATGTTTTTATTTTTAGTCATCGGTATTGTTCATTATATCTTCTTTGTCAACATCAAAGCTCTATAAATTTATTCAAAGTAAATAAATTATATAAGTTTTCTTGCAGTGGCAAATTAAGCATTCTGCTTCACCAGAAAGATTCTCTGCGGAAAAGAAATCACATTCCAATTCAGATTCAAAAATTTTGGTATGTTGTTTTTGTTGTTTTGATGACAAAATAATGCAAAGAATCTTAATAGGCAATATGTATGAATTATATTAAACCTTAATAAAATAAAAAATATATGCATAAGAATTATGAATCTACAAACTAAATAGCTGGTTATTTAAGAATGAATATAAAATTTCCGACATAGCATCACCGTCAGCGAACGACTGAATTACCCTTTAGGAAACAAAGCGCATCAAAACCACTTTTAAAGCACTTTACAAAACCTCAATAGAGCTTCGTTCTCATTTTAAAAAGATCTTTATTTAACATTCTCATGTCATTGGAAAGAAGACCTTTGTTCTCGCTATGAAAAGTGATTTAAAAAAAGCGCTTTGCTCTCCCTTCGGAAAGAGCGACTTCTTTGTTCGCACCTGCATTCGCGACTTCATTTTCGATGGCGTATATTTTTGCCCGATGTAATATTTTACATTTACGTTTTGAATATCCAAACCACTTGCCACTAATTTTACTACCTTTTTTATGAAAACATTACAATTTAACACTTTATAAACGTTTTAACCTTATTTTTTCACTTTTTTTCTGCAACACTTTTTCACGAATTCAACTTTTTGCATATACTAGTGATGAATAATGATAAGAAAACAACAAGCAATGTTGGTGATGAGAGTACGATTAGTCAGCAGAGTAGATAACGAAAAAGAACGAAGAATCTCGAAAGCAAACAGCTTTTTTTAAGCATAATTTGTAGCGGGAGCAACGCACTTTTCAAAAGCACTATTCATAGGCAGAGTGAAGACCTTTTACTTGCTATTTAGTAAAGTACTTTAAAATTTCCGATAGGGTATGTCCTTTTTTGTTGTCAGTTTTGTGTACATGTGAAAAGTTACTCTCAGAGAGAGCTCAGTGAGCTATGGGGCCACTGATGTTACACATACAGTAATTACTGTATTTTACAGTAATTTTGAGCCCCGTACAGGCGTACAGTAGTAAGTGAATAAAATACAGTAATTATGAATTTGTACCCTAAAATTAACGTTTTGTACAGTAATTTTATTAAAACACACAAAAACAATTTTTGCGAAAAAACATTTTTACCATCTACCTACCTTAACTTTTTATCCCTTTCCGACCTAGCGCTAAGCTACTGAAAATTTTTTTGTGATTTTTGGAGTGAATGGTCCTTATATGATATGAAAACAAATTCAATGCATAAATTTTAATATTTTCGTATCCTTCAAGGATTTTTGAGAGCCGAAGGTTTGTAATGAAACCAATTTTTTTAACCAAATAACCTCAAATCATTTAAGATTTTAAAATATATTCTTTTTTAGCTTAAATGTGTTCGCTTCACTAAAGTTTCGTTATTAATATTTTAGTAAATGAAAAAACATTTACCTTCACGGCTCAGTGAAAAAAAAATAAATGTGACGCGAGATTTCAGTGAAAATTGAAGAAACGTCAAAACGAACAGGGAAACATTATGAATGGCAAACATAAGCAATAATCAGCGCAATTGATACATGCAAATTTGTTTAACATTAGTGAAATAGAAGTGAAGATATTCAGACTTAAAGTTACCCCCACAATTGTGCGTATACGGTCGGAAAGGGTTATATTAATATTCCTTTAAAATAACAACATTGCGAAATTCCCTTAAAAACGCAGGGCTTTTTTTGTGCCGACTTATAAAAAATGTTATCAAACAACGAAAGAAAATGCAAATTATTTTAACACCAACAAATCCTTAAATTCAATTTTTTATAAATCAAAGGAATATGTTCATAAAAATAAAAACTGAAAAATGAAACTACATGTGAGAGACTATGTTAAAGACTTTAAGACTTATGTATGATACAAGCCCATTGTGTAAGAACACAAGATGACAGCGAATTTTAATTTTTGTTGTAAAAATCCAACACTTAAGTTGTCAAACCATACAAAATCAACTTTTCTGTCTCTGTCACTCACTCATTCACAAATTTGACAGCTTTAGCAAACGACGTCGACGTTACTTGCACCTTGATTTCTTGCACCATGTTACAAACCTAAAATGTAACTTTTTACTGTACGGTAAAATTTACTGTGCGGTACAGAATTTAGACAAATTTTATGTAACATCACTGTATGGGGCGCCCAGCGCTGCTCTAGACACACAACTGCATTCTTAGAGATAAATGGGGACGTTCAAACTATATAGAGAATTTTAAAACAAAACTCAGTTTTATTAATAGTCTGGTATGAAAAAAAAATAGATTTTTAGCCATAACTTTTGAGTGGAAAGAGATATTGGATTAATTTTTTCACATAACTTATTTTTGAGACTAGACTTTTTTGGAAAAAATATAAAAACATTTTTGAAAAAATAAAAAATAAATTTCGCGAAAAAAAATCAAAGGGACTGTTGTTTTGATGGCAAAAACAGTAAAATAATTTTGGCGCTTAACTGGAAGAATTTTTGCAAATAAATGCTATGTCATATGAAAGGTAGCCAGATGTGCAATTGTTAATTGATTTCATTTTACAACAACAACAATTTTTGAGTCAATTTTTGAGTAAAAAGTCAATATTTTGGACCTTTTTTGACATAATCATTTTTTGAAGTGATTTTATTGAACTTTTGAACAAAAAAAATTTAAATTAAACATATTAATAGACAGCGGAGATATTTGCATCGAAAGACCAAAATTTCATTTTCATGTCGTTTTTTTCTCATTCTTAGGTTACGGTGTTTTTGAAAAAGTCGTTGTACTGAAAATTTCTCCAATTTTGAATATATGTGAGTGTTTTTGATGACAAAATAACAAAAATTTTTAAAATTAAATACACAAAAATCTCCAGTACTAAAAAGTTTTATAATAACAAAATTATCGTTAGTTGAAAAATTTCAGAGGGGGCGTGGCAAAAACTAAGTATGTAGCATTTTAAGTTGGGATGCACTTAATATGTATATCTAGCGTGAGCAAAATCCGTTGAGCCGTTTAGAATTGTACAAAGGCCAAACAAACAAACAAACAAACAGAAAATGACTTTTATTACTACAGATTTAAAACAGAAAAAATAATTTAATTTCGAGATAAGCGGTTTTATTTTTGAATTGCAATGATTTTCATATATAATTTTTAACAGCGGTCACATGACTTCAAGATAGACAAAATGATTATTAGTAAAAATAATTTGCAATTGATTGATAGGGCTGATAGCAATAGTTAATTATCAATACTAAAACGGTGCTTTACAATCTCGTTTTAAATTAAAGAAAACTACCTATAATACAGTGCGACAGTGGTTGGTACACATGAGAAATGTTAACAGAATATGAAAATAGGCTTAAAATAAATAAATACGTGTCTCTGCGTTTTGCTGTAGCACGTCAGAATTTTTGAAAATCGATTTTTAAGCTTCGAAGGACCGTGAAGGTTCACGTGTAATGTAATACTATTATAAAAATTTCATGTAATACTATTAAAAAAAAGGGAATTAAATTTGGATTTTTTTTTTAAAACAATTTTTTTTTCTCCGCTAGATGGCGCTTTAATTTTCATGCAAAGTTAAAAAATAACCAAAAATGTTCGAAATTCATTAAAAATATAATGTTGTTAATATGAAATCCAATATCTAATAGTTAAGATTTCATATTAATTTTTGTATTTTTACATTACATTTACATAACATAACATTACATTACATTTTTGGTCACTTTTTAAATTTACATGAAAATTAAAGCGCCATCTAGGTGAGAAAAAAATTTTTTTTTTTCATAAAAAAAATCCAAATTTAATTCCCTTTTCAAAACTGACTCAAGCATTAAAATCGGTTCACCCATTTTGTTTTTATAGAAATTTTTATAATAGTATTACATTACAAGTGAACCTTCACGGTCCTTCGAAGCTTAAAAATCGATTTTCTCAAAATTCTGACGTGCTACAGCAAAACGCAGAGACACGTATTTCTTTATTTTAAGCCTATTTTCATATTCTGTTAACATTTCTCATGTGTACTCAATAAAATCTGATTTTGTCGTACTGTGTAATAGAGTTATATGTATACAGTAATCATCCGATGACCATCCGTTGCGTATTTGAAGCTTTTATTTTGTATGAATTAATTTTTTTAATCTAAAAGATATAAATGTTTTGTGTTCTGCATTTGTTTTGTATTTCTCATAATACAATTGAAGGACGTCATGCAAGAACATGATATGACATATGAAAAAAATTTCGAAATAATCGATCTCAAAGTTTTCAAAAAATTCATTTTTGTATGAATGAATGGAATTGGAGAAAGAAACTTTCACAAATTGGTCCTTAATTTGTTAGAAAATAGCCAAAATCTTTTTATTGTTGGTCTTTAGTAACAAACCAAACCTAAAAAATCAATTTTTAAAATTTAGCGACTTATTATGTTATTGCAATTAGCCCTTAAATTGATAAATGTTAGTTGAAGCAAGAACAATGTTTAGTAACTGAAATACAATTTCCTTAATTAAAATTTTATATTTTTAAGTAAAATTTTCATATATGTATGAATTTTTTTAAGTAGGTGAGTGTCTCCGGTTGTGGGACACCCTTCGCATTTTTTGACAGAAAGCAAATATCGTTAATTTTAGTATTGTCAAACTTGTAGTTTGACAGTAAAGTACTCAGTTATTTTGCTAACACCGAAGTGAATACACGCATTTGTTTGCTCACAGCATTAAAAAAAAGAGTGCGATAAATTGAATTGAATTAATTTAAAACTAAATGTAATGCATAATTTATGCAGTATTTTCATTGTATTTTGTGATGAAACATTAATTTCTGGCAAAATATTTTTACCATACAATTTTGCAAGTCACTTTCGAAATGGCTACCATTTCCAGTTGTAAAACACCTATGTAACCGGTTGTGGGACATCTAGTTTTTGCATTTAAACTATGCATTTGATTTGTACACTGCCAAATATCATCGTTTTTGTCAACATATCAAATATAAATTAGGTTTTCTAATTTGTACGCACTTTTAGCCATGTCAAACCTAGAAAAAGCAGCCAAGCGAGCATCTGTTTCACAGCAGAAGAAGCCTAGGTAAAGCAGCTAGGCACCAGCCAAACCAATGCGACAGTGATCATCCAAACCGTCGGCCAAGCCGAAGAAGTCTCCACCATCTGATGATGATGTAGACTTCTACGTCATCTGTTTGGACCTTCTGCCACCGAAATTGACTGGAGCAAGCTCGATCAAATGCAATGAGTGCAAACGGCTAGTGCATTTGAAGTGCGCTGACATGCAAACCAGCTATTTTACATTCAAACATTGCACTTCTGATTTGGGTGACGAGAAAAATGATGAATAACATGAAAGATGTGTCATTTTCTGTTGTTTTTTGAAGCCATTGAAGGCTTCTAAAATGAAAATTTTTTGTTATTTTTCGTATTTTTGGTGGTTTTTCTTCATATTTTTCCATTTTTACTGGATTTTTTATCAAGGTGTCCCACAACCGGATACAAAGTTTATTTTTTTGCAAAAATTACCCTTTCATAAAATTGCTCGTACAATTTGGTCTGGTTGACTAAATCAATAACGTTACTTCAGCAAAAATGTAGCTTACTTGATAAGCTTCTATAGCTATGCATATTTCCACATATTATAGACTTGATCAAAAGTTATGAGCCAAAAACCAAGACTGTGCGAATAATTGCCCAATTTACAATCACCCAAAAGTATGAAAATTAACAAAAGCCTAAAATAACGGCTAAACATTTTATTTTTTTTTTTTTTTTCAATCTTTTGATTGTTCACTTTGAATTTGGGCGATCGTTCATAATGAATGTTCGCCCAAATTTTGAAGAATGAATATAATCGCCTAAGAAATATTTTTTGCGCTATTGTATGTACATATGTAATGAAAAAAGGCTTTTTTTGGTGATTGTTAACTTTTTGGGCTTCGGCGATTATTCGCACAGCCATAATCGGAGAAAAAAATTTGAAATAAATTTAAGTGATATTATTCAAAAGTAATTTTGCTTGAGGAGATAAAATAACTTAAACTTGAGCGTCTTCGTTAAGTTTGTGCGTGGTATTTTCCGTTTTCATGGAATTATATGCCAACATTTAACTCTTCGAATGGATCTCTTTCAGGCCCCATAGCTCTTAATCCAGATCATGCAGGCCATAAGTTGAAAAGGGCAATTTTGGTAAAGGTAGCATGTAAATTACGAAAATATAACCAAATCTCCGTTGCAAGTATTTTTTTGGTGCACTGTGTTATTTATATGCTTAGTTTTTTTTTATTATTTGAAAAGTCTTCCTATTTTATGGTTTGAAGCATGGTAAAATTATTTATCAGGTAGCCATGACAACTACCTATTTTCTCACGAGCTGCGGTCAACGAACGTCAAACAAAAGAAAACATAAAACGACCAGTTTTTTTTTTAAAACTTATATGAAATTTATTTATTTATTTTCTTTGTGTGACACAAAATATTTTTGAAAACTTCTTTTTGCATCAGCTGCCATAGCAACCATAGCACGCTCTCGTTTTGATTTTCTTTTGTTTGATATACGTTGACCGCAGCAAAAATTGTCGCTCCTACTTTAAAATATACTAATATATTATATAATACTATGATATACTATGTATTACTATGTACTTTATAATATACTATGGTTTGAAGTGTGTTCTGTGCTCTGATTTGAAAAATATGGCCACCGTAGCTCTTTGTGACTGTGAGTTAAATTACACTTATACTTTGTATGAGTAACAAAGTTCCTACCCTTTTTAAAAAAAAACAATCCAAAATCTATCTAATCAACACTTTGTAATTAAAGTGGAATTAATTGTTTGTTGCGTAATTACGCTTTTTTACCATAAATTCCAGACAGGTGTTTTGACACATTGCCCTCAATCTAATCAAAATTATTAGAAAAAAAATTACGCAGCAAAGCCGTAATATTAAAAATTATAAACAAAATTTAAGCTTAACCTTCTGATTAAACAATTCAGGTACAAAGAATTGCGACACTCTTAATCGTTATGGGATTACTTTAAGTTTATATAGAAAAAACTTACAACGTATACAGCCCCTATGTTGCTGGTATATCTTCCAACGCGATCATTCTTTCGATAATTGTTTATTTGTTGATTATTTTAATCGTTATTTTTATTGATCCATAAAGTTTAAGTAATCCTTATTTTGTCTTGGTCAGTCAAAATGTAGTGTTGCAGCACCTGCAAACACAGTTTTGGGTACTTAGAATGGATTATATTATTGCTGCACACCACCTTTTATCGTGATCTATCGTATTACTCGATCAAGTTTAAGTATTGCACAATATACCAGTGTTAAATTTTCGGTGCTGTAGGGCAAAATTTCGAAACAAAATTCGTTTATTTATTTGACCTAAATAAGTTTGCATATTTACTGCAATTAAGGTCAAATTGAGTGTTTCGATAAGATAAAATGATTTATAAACTTGAGTTTTTTAGTACACAGAAAAAAACATAACCTTAAGTGGACTACAGATCCTATTCATTTCTCATTCAAAGCAAAATTTTTTTTCATATATTTTTTACAAAAATATTTGTTTTTACTTTGACGAAATATGTTGTTGGTGTTATTTTGAACACGGCATTCGTCAAACTACTGACACATTTCGCCAATTCTAAAACATTTTTTCAGTGTATATTTGCATAATGGAAATAATTTTTTTTAACATCAAAATAAAAAGCTTAAGAAAATCTGAATGAATGACATTCTTAAATTGAGAAGATTAAAAAAATAAATATTTACCACAAATATTGCAGAGTCTATACAAACTAACTGAGCTACAAATCACAATATCTTCAACCTTAATCGCCTTGAGAAAATTTACAATAATTTTAATGATTAATTAAAATACTTATACTTTATTTAAACTCAGTTGCAAAAGTTTGGTTGATTCCATAATTGAGTTAAGATTAAAAAAAGGTTCAAGTCCACTTTCTCAAGACCAAAACTGCAGGAGATGATAATTCAATGAATTAGCCTTTACCAGAATACGTTGATTTTTATCAATAAGGGTATTCAGAGGTAGTCTTGTTATGATGTTAGATTGTTGAAATTTTGATGTACGTGTGAACACACACATTAAATTATTTGCTACACCTACACTTCTGTCAAAATTAGATTGTTAAGTGACAACAAAAATATTCAACATCGTACCAACACTCATAACAATAGGGTCGAGGTATTATTAGACTGTTGATCTGTTAAAATATGACAAGACGTGCATTTTGTTGTTGTGTTGTTGAAATAATCAACGCTTCAGCAATCGAACACCGTAAAAAGACTACCTCTGAATACCCTTATTAATTTTGAAAAAGGGTTGAAAATTGGCGAACATTGTTTTTACTTATAACTTCTAAACTCGAGCTGATGGCAAAAAACGAACACCATTTCTGAAAGTTTTTTCAAAATTCATCTTTGCAATTTCCCTTTTAACTCAGAAATAATCAATTGAAATCCAGATTTTCCATTTGAAATTTTGAATACATTAAATTATACTTAAAATTTCCATTTGAAATTTATAAAAAATCAATTTAAATTCAGAAAAGATCACATAGTGGACATTTTTAAGTTGCAATACACTCTACTTTTTTGGTGTATTTTTAACACTTTTTAGACACTTTGAAAAAAATGAAAATATACCTAAACTCTCCCAATGTCTTTCAAAACACCGTTATAGCGGAAATACACTTAAATTTAACACTACTTTTGTTCATAATGCCCACTGACCAATTGAACTTCGTAAAAGATTAATTCAAATACAGAACATATCAAATTAAATTCAAAAAGTTCAATTAAAATTTAGAAATTGAAATTCAAAATTTTATTTGAAATTCAGAATATATTAACAGAAATTCAAAAAAGATCAATATAGACTTGAAAATTATCAAATATTTTAATTTGGCTCGTAAAAATATCACTGCTTACCGTGTCTCGCATCACTTTCAGTCTTCGTTTCGTTATACATAAAGATGCGGTTGTTGTTAGTAGATGCCGATCAAAATTAAAGTTATCATTTTGAACTGAGATGTAACGAAATTTGAAAACAAAACCGTAGTTTCTGAACATTACAAATTTTTCATTTATCACTTTTGTGTGCTTTATTATCCAGATATATAATGAATGTTTTTCTCTCTTTGACATTTACCTACAGGAAATGGCACTCAGTCCCACATCGCCATCGTATTCTGGTTGGAAAGTCTCACCTCTGCCATTATATTTTGATGTATATCTCTTCAACTGGACCAATCCAGAGCAATACTATGAGGGCTCCAACGTAAAGCCACATTTCGAAGAAATCGGTCCATATAGATTTCTCGAAAAACCCGATAAAGTAGATATCGTTTGGCATGCACATAATCATTCGGTATCATTTCGCAAGAAAGCCACTTTTCATTTCGATGCAGCGGGTAGCAGAGGAAGTCTGGATGATCGAATAACAACGGTCAACACGGTGGGGCATGTAAGTGTGACGACGACTACCTAGATAAAGATGAAGTAAAGTAATTAGAAAAATATCTTTCTTGGCATGCCCTTTAGTCTGCTGCTCTACGAGCTCGCGATGCTAATTTTTTCCAAAAGAAAATGCTACAAAGTGCTCTCAGCATGTACAGTCAACGTTTGACAGTGACCAAAACAGCTGATCAATTAATGTTTACCGGTTATTTGGATCCACTTGTAACGATGGGCTCATTTCTGTCAAAGTTTAGCAAAGACATTGAGGTGCCCTATGATCGTGTTGGATTTCTATACACGGTGAGTTCAAAGAAATTAAATGGTCTGAAAAAGTAGTACTTAGTTATGTAGAATTAAATTTTATGCATTATTCTATTGCAGCGTAATGATAGTTCCACCTTTGATGGCTACTTCAACATGTTTACCGGTACTGATGATGTACGTAAAATGGGTCAAATACACACATGGAATCATATGACTAATAATCAACGCTTTGACGGTGAATGTGGCGATGTAAAGGGTTCGGTTGGTGAATTTTATCCACCAAATTTAACGCCAAATGACTCAATTTCGATATATTTGCCAAATTTATGCCGCTCCATACCGCTGGACTACAACGAAACGGTAGAAATACATGGACTAAAGGCCTTTAAGTTTAGCGGTGGAGAACGTTCTGTAGATAACGGTGAGTGATATTAAAACTAGTAAGGAACTAGTTACGACTGGACCAAAGTTTACACTTTTGGCATAATAACGGCTGCATCTGACCTTGTGGCTCTGTTTCTCGTTGGGGATTGATTTTTAGTTAGAATCAGGGGATTCTTGACAGTAAATTTTTAATAACAGATGGAAATGTTAGATCAGATAATATTGGCTTTTCTTCGAAGTCGCTTCGTCGAAAAATAGCAAATGCAAAAAATCATGATAAATAATTGTGAACTATTTTTTGCTTTTACATGCTTTTTAATCATGAGCTTTTTAGATCTAGTAAGTTTTTGGTGAATTCTGGAAAATTCGTTGAACTCCAAAGAAGAATAGTGAAAAAGATGAAGCAACAAGACAAAATCCATGGTCGAGTTCAGGGCTTTAATCTAGTAAAAAAATTTCTGGAAGAAATTACGTATTTTTTAATTCTTTAGAAAACAAAATCCGTATACTTTTTAATTATGTTTTAATTGTTTATCGAAAATGTTTTTGAAGGGCTTTTTTAAAAAATATTTTTTTCATTTTTGGGGGTAGAAGTCTGTGTAACTGAAATTACTTTATGTAACTGATTTTTAACTGATGTTACTTTATGTAAATGTAACTGAATTTGATGTTTTAGCACCTTTGGTGTTGTCTATGGCACCTAAAGAACAATTGTAGGGCTCATTAATACCTTTTCAACGAAGTATTGCATTTGATGATCAGACACAAGGGAGCAAAGTTATGAAGAAAATCCCGTTTTGGCGTTTCATACAGGGTGCCGAAAACAAATAAAGGACGAATTTTTATGTCCACGTAAACCTCTCGAGGTAAGCTTTTATATGAGGGGCGGACTTTTGACATTTGTTTTTATGACCCACTCTAGTATACACTCAAAAAAATATTCTTGGTGAAATTGATACATAACTTTTGTTAATCCCTAACAAAACCGATATGTCCAATCAATTCAATTTTATCAAAAATGCTTTATTTTTTTGTCAATTCAAAATAAATTTTATCCATTTGATTAAAAAGAGCAACAAATTATCATCATCAAAAACAAGAAAGATACGTAAAAAATCCGTATATTATGAAAATCCGTATAAAATTAAAAAATTTGTTTAATAGTTAAGTTTTTTAAGAGTCTGGTGGCACTGCATCCGACGCCAGTCACTTTGGCCAGACAAGAATAGCAATCGCTTAGGTGACAAAACGGTCGTCTCCATATCTTCGGAACATCAAATTTCATGTATTGTTTTTTGCCCGAGCTCCATTCAGACAATATAATTTGCACGATTGACACAAAATACTTGGCGTCCATGGTTTGTAAATATTCTCATCCACAATACCAAAATAATGAAGATATAATGTTTGCAGTAAATTCGTAAAATTGAGTCGATTCTTTTCTAAAGTAAATCCACCGCACACGTAGCAGAAAATATTTGGATCGTTCTTCACTGGAATTCTCGCAGTCTTTTACTCATTTTATTTTGAAGTTTATTTTAATTTTTATCTTTCTTTTTTTTTTCTTTCCTAACAAACTGTGCGCTTCTTTTGTTTGCAACGTTTTTTGCTAGAATGTTCTTTCTTCTATTTCTCTTATACAACTCACCACTATTGCAGACATGGTACAATAAAACCAGGTAAGCTTTAGACTGACTGTGATTTCCTTCTCATAGCCATTAGTGCTAAAATCAGGCGTTTCGCTTTGAAGATTTTGGCGGTCACGTTCACTGTCGTGAGCCTACCTGGTTTTATTGTAGCATGCAAGCAAATGTATTCCGTTTCGTTTTGACAGTATCGGCGGTTGCACTCTAAGTCATGAGCCTACCTGGTTTTATTGCAGCATAGAGTGGATTACAAATGTCTCAAAACATTAAAAAAAATCATTTTAAAAATACAACCCTTACGTATTATTAGAGCTGTAAAATCGGCATTCATATACAGAATTTTAAGTAAAACTAAATAACTACATAATAATGCATTCAATGAATGCAAAATTGTTTTATAAATAACATTTTCAATTCACATTCATTTAAAGAAAAAAATGATTAATTGTTAACTTTAATTATAATTATAATTATTCATTTTCGTTATTCAGAATAATAAATCATTTTTTTTTTTATTCATTTGAATGCTATTCACTAAGAATGCAATTCACAAGGAATTTCAGAATTTTCAATTATTCTTTTTTTATTCATTAGTCATTTTTTTATTCGTTATTCATTGTTTATTCATTATTCTTTTGTTATTTATTATTCATTTTTTATTCATTATTCATTTTTTATTCTTTATTCATTTGTTATTAATTTTTCTTTTTTTTTCTTTTTTATTAATTTTTTATTCTTTATTAATTTTTTATTCATTATTAATTTTTTATTCATTAGTCATTTGTTATCAATAATAATCAGATGAAAATGAAATTTGGATATATCATAACAGACAAAATTCGAGGGAACACGTTTCTTCTAACCATTTTGCTAAAAAGATAATGGCTCTAAATTCAATTTACCAGAAAAACTGATTTTTTCCCCATACAAATCGTATAGAAAAGTTACAAAGTGAATTTCCAATTTCCAATTGAGATGCGCTTCACAGAGGGTGTTTCTAAGGTCAAATGGAAGTGGAAAAGTCGAGGACATCAAACACGATTTTTTTTTGGGACACCCTAATATCTATCCATTATAATGCAAAGCTGAATTCACATTATTACAGAAAACAAAAAAAACTCTAAACTCTTAGGTGAGGTCAGTGATGCCAACTGGTATGGTAATTGTGGGGGCGTACAGTTATTTACCCCTCTGAACGATGTACGATCCTGATTTTTACGATCCTATTAAACATACGGCAATTTAGAATTTTTAAATTTTATAATGGAATTTTAATTTCAGTGAAATTTCTTCTTTTAAGTACTTGGTATCCCTGAAACATATCTAAGCAGCACACACTTAACGGTTTTTTCTGACAAATAAAAGCGATCAAAAGAAAAGATAGATACTGAATTATCAGTTAGTTTTGAAATTATTATTTAAGTTCGGGTTTTCCTTTTTAATTTTAAATTGGACATGTCAATGAATGACTCAGAAAAATCATCGTCTTCTAAAAAAATTACGAAAATTAAAAAACAGATGCAAAAGCACATTTTCCAAAACTTCAGGATCTTATAAAAAAATATTCCAGAAATCAAGCAGTGGCTCAGGCCTTGCAAAATGAGCTCAACCAAAGACGTAAGCATTTTATTACAACAGAACAGAACGCTTCTATTGTTGACGAACAACCCAGAACTTCAAAGCAAGACCCAGAAAAATTTATTTTAGAAAAGCAGGTAAAATAAGCGTGGCGACCGTAGCCTAGTGGGTAGAGTGCGTGGCCCCTAAGCTAAAGAGCCGCGGTAGCCCGGGTTCTTCGGAACCCGCCTCTCTGCAAACAATGGCAAACCTCAGAGTTTTGAGAACCAAACCGTTCGGAGTAGGCATAAGACACGTAGTTAGGTCCAGTTCTCGGTCATTTGTGATCAAACATTTAATAACACGCACAACACAATTGATCAATAGAAGCTAGGTCAAAGTCCTTCCACGGGCTGAAATGGCCAGTTTATTATTTTTTTTTTTAGGTAAATAAGCAGAAATACCAACCTGCGCGTTTTTGGTACAGCAAAATGTATTAATTTGCCCAGTAGATTTGATGAAAGAGAGCAACAAAAAATGTTTTCTGGAATCAAATTTTGCCCAAAGTATAACACTTGAGAAAACTTAAGCTGGCAAAGAGAAGCATCAGGACAAAATCGTCTTTGTCTCGAAAAGTCTTTGTACGCAGATCAAAAAAGGCATCCGAAATAGATGACCAAAACGGGTTGCATTGGGTGACGGTGTTACCGACTTAGTTTTGGAACTATAAATTCACTCTTCTCAATTTTTTATTTACCTAACTTTAAAACAAATTTTATTTAAAGAATTCAATCAATTTATTGTTTGGTAGTAGTTATTCAACAGTATATTATTTCAGGTACCATTAAAAAAAAAAAAGGTACGGTAATGAACCTAAAAATACGGTAATTTGTACCCCTTTGTACGGTTATCTGGGACGCTAGGGTTGGTGAGGTTAGACAGGTGAGGTGAACACTGGGTGAGGTTAGGTAAGGTTAAGATGGATGCTGGTCTCTTAACCAGTGATACTACCATCAATTTTGGTGGTTGAAATTTTTGTACTTTTTAGATAATTTTCCATATTATCTCTATAAAATATAGGTGTATAATGAATTGTTCTATTTTTCAGGAACTTTATATCCGGAGGCAAAATGTTTTTGCGTCAATGGCAAGTGTGAAGCAGCCGGCATAATCAATATTGGACCCTGTAAATATAATTCGTCTTCCTACATGTCTTATCCACACTTCTATAAGGCGGATCCAAGTTATCTGGAGGCAGTTGATGGCCTAAAACCCATACGGGAGAAGCATGAATTCTTTATGTCGCTTGAGCCCAACTCAGGCGTGGTAATGGATGTGGGCGGTGGCTTTCAAGCAAACTATTTAATGGAAGAAGTGCCAGGGATTGAGTAAGTCCATGAAAAAGCGGCAATTCAAATTATATTTATTTAATATGTCGTTATTACAGGCCCTTCGACTCCATACCGCGCACCTTTATTCCGATGATGTGGTGTGAGGAACGTGTACGCGTTACACCCGAGATTGCTAGCGAAATTGCTCTGGTTCCGCTCATAATACTAATTGGTCAGCTCATCACTGGTGCACTGCTGGCCGCTGGTGTTATACTCATTTGTTGGTATCCAACAAAGATATTCAGCAAAGCATGCAATGATCCCAAAACAAAATCTACGTTACTTAATCCGCTCGCCAACTCAAAGACTGCGGCGAATCCGCGAACGAATCGAACGCCACTGGAGGGCCTACCGTTGCTGGATTATAAGAATGGCTCCATTCTACTTCCCAACGGTACTGTTGTCAATGGTTTGTTGGGAAATACATTGCGAGTGCCTTCAGAAGTGATAACAAGATAACATTATGTCTTAATTAAAGATTTCTTAAAATTAAGTGCACCATTATTTGTAAATAACTATAAGCTAGTTATACAGCCACTTCATACACTCACACATACCAACATCAATCAATACCAACACAACACTACCATACGAATAATTTTAATTATTATATTTACATCGATTACCCAGTAGAAGAAGTTTTTACTTTGAAACGAAGCTTCAGGTTAAATGAACGGATTTCAAAAAAATTCCAAAATTTCAAGAAAATTATAATTATAATTATCCACTATTTGATTAAACGTGTTCTACGATTTTTTTTCTCATGTAAAAACCGCAACATAATTAACGTATCGCAAGATATCAAAAAATCGTATGAGATGTTTCTAGAATCGTACGGAATAACTTAAAATTTCAGGCAACAATATAATTTATCAGTAGTCTTATACAAGAAAATCCATTTAAGTGTACCCATAGACCGAATTCAAAGATAAAAACGTTGTGTCAAGAGAAGCTTTGATTTAACACTTTGCCCAAATAAAATTTATAAAAGAAATATCAACGTTACTTTTAATGTGATTAGTTATAGTGAAGTACTGAAATATTACTGCTAAGAATACTAAAATATTTTTACAAAACTATATTCAAACAACAATTCAGGCTTTTATAAACTTCTAGAGCAAAAACCTAGTGTTCTGGAAACTTCGTCTGCTGGGTTATATTTGCCATTCAATCTTGTAACAATTTCAGGGAATTTACTCCACTTTTATTATTAAGTAATGTTAGTAAATGGCCAAAAATATAGACTTAGTTTTATACATACATATACTAAAAATTATAGCATTAGAGCAAGACAAAAAATAGTAATTATATCAATATTTATATATAAACGCTTTATTTATGAGTCATCAGCTCATCAAAGAAAACAAAAACAAAGTATTTTTTGTAATTTTGTTAAAATTATTTTTATTATAGTCTTATGTAAAGTATGTTTTTAAATGTCAAGTGAAAAGTGATATCATTAAAGCTTTCAAATTTATTATAATTATTACGAATTGACGTTGTTTTAATATGAAACGAAAAGCAAATTTAGTTCCTTTGGCTCTGTGAAATAATAATTTCTAAAATTCTATAAATTCATTATTTCCAGGCTGCAATGTTCCCGTTCTTGATCACATGATGGAACAAATTCCTTAGATAGTTTTTTTTTAGGTTGAATCTGAGCAATTTTCCATTTTTGCCGAAAAACTATAAGCTTCCCTTCCAAACTATAGGTAAGCTGGAATTTTCATAATAATGTATAAAAACTTGTAATAATTGTATCCAAAAATCTACAAAAAAAAAAATGGAAAAGATAAAATGATTTAAGGTTGAAAAAATATTTTTCCCGAAAATGAAACAATGGATCCTTAATATTTTAGGCTACAAAACAAGTGGTGCGGTCGGAGGACCACCTTCAGGAACGAAGTTCCTTATTTTTTTTTCTTCAACTCTGACTGTAATTCGAAATAAAATCTGTATACTTTAATTTTTTTGTATTGTTCTTTATTTTATCTATTCTTTTAAGGCATGAACAATCAATTCAAAGTTTAATATAATATTTTAGGAAAAAAAATATAGCGCTGAGGCCAGGTGCCTTTCACCATTTACCCCTAGATTGGATTTCAAATCCCCCTAAAATTCTCCTAAAAACTTTTTTCGAAAAACGTGAAAAATTTTCATGGGGGGCAACTAGAAAAGTAGTGCAACTGCAATGCAACCCTATGTATTTAAAGGGCTGGGCGGTTAGACGTCTTTAACAAGGGCAACAAGTCGCTTCATAGTTCTCAATTATCCAATGAGAAATTGACCTAAAAATTAAGTCTTACTTTACACGGAATCAATCAATAGGGCCCCTCAAACGGAACTACATGTCCATCCGACCTGTCAAGTCATCACACATGTTATATCGTTCGTATGCAAAAGATCAAGGCGGATGGACATGTCCAATGGAAGACAAAAATTTTTGACTTTTTACTAAGTAACCCATTAGCACTTAGTGGACATTATTTTTGCTCACATAAAATTATTGAACTTTGTTTATTCGCTATGGAATATTTTTCCGTAGAAAATTTTGCTGCTTGTTCTTTAGACGAGCTTTGCAAAAGTCAAAACATTCTGAACCGTATGTTCAGTTGTTCTGGCCCATGTGGGCGTTTGTTCCATACATCATGTGCTGGGATCTCTAAGTCGTGTCTTGATGATTTAATCTCACCACGATCAGGTCTTCGCTGGTATTGTGCTTCGTGTAGGGTTCTTTCACCAGATGAGTTTTTCTCAAAAATTAAGCTTTTCGGTGATAGTCTTAACGCTTTAAATAACAATTTTAAAGAAATTGTTACATTTTTTAATGAAGTAAGCACCTCACCCAGTACTAGCATTTATGATGAAAAGTCTTCATCGGTAAATATTTCGACCGCATTGTCTCAGACTCTTCCAGCCTCTTCTTCTGAGACTCAAATAGTTTTATCTAAAAAAGACCTAAATATTTCGAAGAAAAAGAGAAATAATTCAAAATATAAAAGTAATAAGCGGCGCATGACGCTTCCAGCCACTTTAGAAACGAAGCAGATCTCGGCTAAACCAGTGTTTACGCCAGTGAGAATAGATAATATAGTTATTACTCCATCTTCTCCATCTGTTTCTCCCCCGGCTAGAAATGACATGACTAATGAGCGCAATAGTTCATTAAATTTAAGAGCTTTGTCGAGAAAAAAAAAGATTTTCATTTCACGTCTTCAGCCCGACACAACAAGTGAAAATGTATTGACGTTTGTTAAACACAACCAATTAGTAAGTCAGGCTGCTTTCTGCTCATGCAAGAAAATTGGCAATAAACCGTCCCACGCATCATTTATTCTCACAGTAGCTGCTAAAGAGTTTGCAACTGTTCTGAGCTCTAATCTGTGGGCTGATAATATCTTTGTTTCTGAGTTTAAGCCTAAACACAGGTCTAGAAGGACGAATAATATCACCAGTCAGACCCAAAAAAACTAAATAGGCTTTCCCTTTACTATCAAAATGTAAGGGGATTGCGTTCAAAGACGCGCGACATTTTTTTGTCAACTCAGAATTTTTTTTGAAGAAATTATCGCGTTAACTGAAACTTGGTTGAACGGAGGAATTACTGACTTAGAACTGTTTGACAATAGTTTTCAAGTATATAGGAAGGACAGACACGCTGACAATAATTCTGCAGTTGGTGGTGGTGTCCTATTAGCTGTAAGGAACTCCTGTGTTAGTTCCTTTATTGATATTCCCTGCTCTGCTAATATCGAACTTATATGCGTTAAGGTTGTACATTGCAATTCTAATGTATATGTTATTAATGCATACGTTCCTCCAAAGAGCAGTGTAGAGGTCTATGCAAGCCTTGCGGATTGCATAGAATTTATATTAAACTTACTTGACGTTAATGACGACATTTTATTGTTGGGCGATTTTAATTTGCCTGACTTAAAATGGCATTCTTCTGACGATGAAACACATTTTTGTGCATCTAATTCGAAGACACGCCAAGAACATATATTTGTTGACAATATATGTTCTGACTTACAACAAGTTAGTTGTATTTATAATAGTCTGGAAAGGCTGCTTGACCTAGTCTTAACTACAGACAGTAACAATGTCATTGTTCAGAAGGCACTTCATGCTTTGACTACTATTGATAATTACCATCCACCTTTGAGTATTTGGTATAAATCCGATAGGGAGAATATGGTAAATTCAAGCTCTGTTGACACAGTTTATGAATTCAATTTCAAAAAAGCTGACTTTTTGGGGTTGAATCATTTACTTTATAGTAAATTAAATATAATTACAGAATACATAAATAATAATAATCTTAACAGTTCAATAAATTATTTCTATACGGAGCTCTTTGCCATGTTTTCTCAGTCTGTACCATATAGTCTCAAATTTGCGAAAAATTTGGTACACAAAGGATTTAAAGACTCTTCGCAACAATAGGAATAGGGCATGGAAGAAATATGTTTGTAGTTTTGACTCAAATGACCTAGAAACATACAAACGTTTGTTTCTGGAATTTGAGAATTGCTCAGCTGCATTATATAATGAGTATTTGGATAATATGAAGCTGAGTATTTTGTCTGATCCAAGAAAATTTTGGGGATTTATTAATGTTAAGAAGAAGACGGATGGATTTCCTTCTTCTTTCAAATTTCAGGATGGATTTACTGACAATTCCACCATTATTTGTGGCTTATTTGCCAATCTTTTTAAAGAATCATTCTGTTCAGATTCTTTTAATCCTGATTTAGCGTATTTTGATTATATGAACAACGCATCCAGAGTTTCTTTGGGGCATATATCTTTTACCTCAGAGGATATTTTTAAGTATATTGAATCAATCGATGAGGATTTTAGCGCTGGACCAGATGGAATTCCTGCCGCAGTGTTAAAACAATGCGGCTCCGTTTTGTGTCAGCCTCTCTCGTTACTTTTTAATAAATCAATTAATGAAAGTAATTTTCCTCTTTTTTGGAAAAAATCTTATATCAGTCCTATTTACAAAAAAGGTTGCAGGAACGACGTCACTAATTATAGGCCTATCGCTAAATTGTCTTCGATTCCTAAACTTTTTGAGCGAATAGTGTACGATCGAGTGAAAATTCACTGTGGGCAAGTCATGACAACTCGTCAGCATGGTTTTGTTACTGGCAGATCCACTGTGTCTAATCTCCTTGATTTCACTACATTCTGCTTAAAATCTATTGATTCTGGTAGCCAAGTCGATTGTATTTACACTGACTTTAGCAAAGCATTTGATAAATTACCACATAATCTAATTTTATTAAAACTTAAATTAATGGGATTTCCACAATATTTTGTAAACTGGATCAAATCGTATTTGATGGAGCGATCTTATCAAATACGGTTCCGAGGCGTGTTGTCTTCTGAATTTGTTGCAGAATCGGGTGTTCCTCAAGGAAGCCACCTGGGTCCACTTCTGTTTATTTTGGCAATTAATGATGTTACCCACGTCATCAAACACTCTCATTTGCTTATTTATGCAGATGATATGAAAATATACAGAACAATTGATTCTAATGACAATTCAGAACTGCTCCAGTCAGACTTGAACTCCTTTGAGGTTTGGTGTTCTAAAAATAACATGTTTTTAAATCCAGATAAATGCCAAACTATGACCTTTTCGCGTAAAAGGAACAGTTTTATTTTTGATTACAAAATTAAAGGTACTGCTTTAAGTCGTGTAACTACCGTCAAAGACCTTGGGCATAATATTGATAGAATTTGTAAAAAAGCGTCTTCTATGCTTGGTTTTATAAAACGGTGGGCCAAAGAGTTTGATAGCTTAATAACAACTACAACTCTGTATTATTCAATCGTGCGTCCTCACTTGGAGTACGCAAGTCAAGTATGGTCCCCACATTACAATGTGCATGTTGATCGTATAGAAAGAATTCAAAAACGTTTTGTTCGGTTTGCTCTAAGAGGCTTGAGTGGAACTGACACATTTAACCTTCCTCCATATGAGGATCGTTTGAAATTATTAAAAATGCAATCTTTAAGTGAGAGAAGAAAATCTGCTGATATCGTCTACTTACACCAACTCATTACTGGTGTACTCGACTCTCCAGAGCTTCTTTCTCTTATAAATTTTAACACTAACCGTAGAAGCAGTAGAAACTCTAACAACTTGATTTATTTACCATTTAGTAGAACAAATTATATGTTAACTGCTCCATTAAATCGCATGAGTACCTTTGTTAACAACTGTAACGTGTTTGATGTTAACTTGTCGAAAGGTCAACTCAAAAGTAGATTGAAAACTAATGTATGATTAGATCTATGTAAACGCATGGTTAGTTGTTATGTCTTGTGTTGTCCCTGAGCCCAACCCATATTATGGTGGGTAAATTTTTCTCCCTTTTGGTTTTTTATTGGATCACTTTTATCGATATCTTTGAGTTATTTCAATGATATTGGATTGGTTCTTAAAATGATCTATTGCGGAGAAAGTGTGAAAAAGCTGTAGTAGCTGAACTCTATTGTTATTGCATGTTTGTAAGTACGTTGGACATGTAGTTCCGTTTGTGTGCGTGGCCATCCAACTTCGTACGTTTTGCCATTTGATGAAAATTTTTCAGAGGAGCACATCTCGCGGCAAAACTGCAGAACGTAACAAATGCTATATTTTGACGCGAATTTTTTTTATCTTTAGCTAAAATCGTGATGGCTTGAAATATTTAAAATAAAAAAAAAATATAAAAATAAATGTTCAAAACAATTAATATTAATATGTTACTTGATGTTAACTCTTTGGCAGCTAAAAAATAATGAAGTCCATCCGACATGTGCGATGTGTGTAGGGGCAACGAAAAAAGTCCCGTTACTTTATCGAACTACATGTACATCCGATATGTAGTATCGTTTGAGGACCCCTAATTGCAAGTTTGAAATAAAGTGAGAAATGCTTGGTAATTTATTTGAAGTGCTGCCAATTCAGCTATTTTTATAAAGTTTTGCTGAAGTACCCAAAAAGCCAAATATCTTCTTTTCTTAAATAATTAGCATAATTTTAAGGAAAAGTAAGAAAAATTTATTTTCAAAGGTCAATTTTTCAAGTACCCCTGAAAAATCCCTGAAAAAATTAAATCTCCCTAAAAAAACCCTAAAGATTCATTGCTGCCCCTAAGATCCCTTAACACAAAAACCCCTAAATCTAGGGGGATATCCCCTAACCTGGCAACACTGCTGCCGACCGAAGTGAAAACCTTTATATAAAATACTAGTATTAACGGGCAAACATTGTCCTGCCACGAACTACCTTACAGCTATATACGAATTTTCATGCTAATCGGAAAAACACGTTTTTATATTTTCACCCTCTTCCCGTTTCGTTATTTCTTTCAAAATATTTAAAATGAAGATAGTGTTTTTATTTTATAACTATACCAAACTATATCATTACATTTAAATTTAATATTGTTAATATAACTGAAGCAGGAACAGACTTGCTTGGACAATTGCCGTGGTCGCTTTTAGGCGGCATATTGTACTCACCCTGCACAAAGTGAAAGGCAAGCACCAAAAATCACTACAATAAGAACCCTACACAATTCAGAAACGCAAGTGCGTCAATTAGACCGTGACAGCCTTCACAAAGTGAACAGTCTAACGGTTTGAGAGTCATTACAACCAATAGTTCAAAAGTCACTGGAGTAACATTTTTAAAGTCACTGGAGTAACAGTTTGACAAGCACTGGAATAAATCGAATCCGAAAAGTTTTGAGAAGCACTGGAGTAATTACACAATCTACGTTGTGAAAGCAGTGTAATAATCAATGTCAAGCTTATTGACAAAAGCTACTCGCTGTCTTGATGACTAAATCTACTCACTGTCTTGATGACGAAAGCTACTCGCTGCAATGATGACGCAAACCAAAAATCGCTCAACGCACCTAAAGAAGTTTTCACTTCAAAATTTTTAATATTTCCGGGTTTTTATTGCTGGAATTTAAATATATTGACTTGTTTATTGCCCATTGCAAAATTTGGTAATACCATATCAACTGCAACTGCAACTGCAAGCGGGACATAAAGCAATCACAGCAGGGTACGTAAAGCAATCAAAATGTGCTCTCGCTCTTCTGAGTTATCTTTGCTATGACTCCTTTTATATTGATCAAGACTTGAAGTCAAGTTTCAGAGTTTGTTGGCAATTCGCCGCACATCGGAAGCGGCGGAAGGGAAAAAGAAACTTGAAGCTCTACCGGCAATTTTTCGTGTTCCTTTTGCTATTTTCGCGTTGTTGACAGTGCTTTTTATTTTATTTTTCGCATATCAATGTGAGTTTGTTAGACTTCGGTTGTAGTAAAAATTTTTTTGCATTTAATATAATATAATTTAAGATTAAATTTTTAAGCAAAAAGATTTTGTTAACTTCCATAGTGGTAAAAAATTAAAATTCAGTTCGCAAATTTCTATAAACTATAATTCTAACTATCTCGCTTGCTAACTATCTCGTTTTATTTTTTAAGAAAACAAGGAAAGAAGACAAGAAATTGAATTCAAGTCTTGACCAATGTGAAAGCTTTCGTCAAGTTCAAAAGAGAACGTCAAAAAAACTTGACTTCAAGTCTTGATCAATGCAAAAGCGGTCTATGAGTTTATCATTTTAAAAAATTCAGAGCGTATGCGGATAAAATATTTTCTCTTTTTTGAACTCCTCAACTGCTTTTCTCGTCCGTGAGTTTGTATGCTGGAAATTTTAAAAGAGCGACGTCGTGTTGATGAGAGATGATGAGTTTTCATCGCTCGTGAATTTTGAAATGATATAATCATTGAATCGCTCGCTTTCATTTGATGCGAAACTTTAGTTAAACACTTCGCACATAATAAATTGAAAGGATTGAATCAATAAAATTAAGTACTTTTTTTAATAATATATTTAATTAAAACAACTTAAAAAATCATTATATTTTATGAAATAAAAGGAAACTGAGATAAATAAACAAATAAGGAAAATTTTAAAAATTTATTCAGTACTTTAATATATCATTAAAAACGCAACAAATATAGTTCATAATAAAACACGTATTTATTTTTTATTAACAAGATCACTCGTTGAGTCAATAAATGAGCGAACGCAAAATTCCACTAAAATGAGTTTATCTTTGTAAAAACTCGCGAGCGAGAAACAATAAATGAATAACAAAGAGAAGGCGTTTTTCAACTCAGTTTTTTTGAGGAGCACAATCTACGAACAAATACTATGAAAGAGCGAAGCAAAAGTTTTGATCACTTTGAATATTTAACATTAGAGCGTTCAATTTTTTTTTCTTCACGAATGAGGAAAGCAAAATGAATCGTTCATCAATTGAATAATATTGATGAGGAGGAGTGTAGTTTTTCTCTTCAATTGAGAGTTTTTGCGAACCCTTAATCATAGGTTTCCTGATATAAATCGTTATAGAGGGCAGGTATGCAAGTAAAAGCAGCCAATTCTTTTTGCATTGTGTTCAGATATGTTCAGCCTAACTTTTTTTAAAAATCAGAACCCCCGCCTACCCAGGACTCATTTTTAACGTCAACCTTGAATCAAAGTGTTTAAACATTTTCGATTACTTTATTTATTTTGATTAGCTATAATATTGCCCGAAACCAGTTATACCTATATAACTTTTTTTATTATACTTATCATACTCTTAACTATTCAATCTTACTTGTTGACTTTTAAACATTTTCTTTAAGGGAATTTAACACCACAACGATATTTTCACATACTGTAAGAGCAAAAAAAAACTAGACTTAAGCATTATACAACTGTAGGCGCCGTAACCAAAAACTAGCCAAAAAAACGCTCATGCCGACTATACTTAAATTAAGCAGTGAGGAAAACTTTTTGCTGCCATTATTACGGCCTAAATCCAATTGATTTAAAACCTCATTCGGCACATCCAGATAAACACGATCCACACCAAAAGATATGATCAACTGGCGTAATTTTTCTATGTTCACCTGATCGTTCTGTGAGGACCAAATGGTCAACGTGCCGTCGTTGGTGTCATTGACAGCGTCAACCAGCTCATGAAGCTGTTCAAGACTATTTGCAGCAATACCAGCGCGTACTGGAAATGTAATTGGTTGTCTGGTCATCATCAAATTGTTACTCTGAGAAAAATTTTAGAAAAATTATGCTTGAGAAATGTTATTTACTACATGTGTATTAATCAAAACAATACCTTGATTACTTGTAGCATGTCACTAGTTTGCTGGGAAGTGTAGTTACCTTCGGTATAGTTAGCACCCCAGCGCGTGGTCCAGCCAATAGAGAGCACCGCTTTCTCAAAATTTGCGCAACCAGAAAGAAATCTAGCCGGATCAACTGGTAACGTCTCAGTTGCATTAACAGGACCTGGCATTATGTCTGCATTCAGCCAGACAGAGGCTGTAATCTACTCGTCGGCAGCAAAATAACAGAAAATATGCAAGTTAAAGAAAAACTCCACTCACCATGGGCACCAATTCGTTGAGTGTATCCAAGGCACTCTCAAACACATCAATTGTCTTGAAATCCAATTTGATGCCTTTAGTTTTATTGACATGCTCAGCATTAAATGACATAATTTGACGCAAAAAAGACTCCAACGTAATGTCCGAATTAATTGCTGGTGGGTGGCCCATTACTGGTAGCTGAGCGCCAGTATTATTAAGAGTTCCCAGCACAATGTCTGCCTCGATCATGTCAATGGTGCCTTAGAGGAATTTTTATAATCGTGTCTTTATTATTATTAATTAAAATATGCAAGTAGACAGCAAGTTAAAGAAAGTTTCTGTTAAGATATCAACTATAAATTTACCTGATTATAGTTAAACCTAGTTCTTTAACTAAAAAAATATAACTTTCAAATTCTATGGATAAAGTTTGTTATAACCTTAGTGTACGCACGCCTAATAGTATAAGGTTGCAGCCAGAGTGTACGGCGATTCAGACAGGTAGGCAGACAGGCGCAGGCAAATTGTGTGAACAAGCGAGATAAAAGTAAACTTGGCTTAATTTCTATGTCGTTTGTTCTCAGGTTACTGCCAGCGTCTGTCTGCCTACCTTTCTGAATCGGCGTTCACTCTGTTTGCAGCCTAACACATATTCACACTCACGGTCTGTGAGACTGAAAGTGTTAGGGCCATGTTAGGGCCAGTAAAATATAATCTTAATATATAGTTTACTGTTTGATGAGATTGTGTGAAAACATGCAAAAAAGGTATGTGTGTAGCCGATACTCACGGTGAAACCTTTAGTGTGGAAATCGGCAAGAGATACATAAAAATGGAATAAAATGTAATGACACCTATTTTTTGGTTTTTCCTCTATAGCTTCCAAAGGAGGGAGAGGGCCACCCTCATCCTTGCATTTTCTTACTCACCTAATCAAGGAGAATCACTATCCGAGGTAATTAATGCTATATCTATATATATATATATAACACCTTGTGAAGGGTATTTTTTTTTAGAGTGATACAAGTTTAAATCATAATAAAGCATAGTAATATATTTTTAATATCAATGAGACGAGCTTTATTGGATAGAAAATTTTATGACATTAATGTTTAAATATGATATTGGCCATATGGGCGCCACAGCTGGCACGTACAAGGCACAATCTGGAACACCAATTTTCACAAACTTTTCGCAACATTTGCGGCCGTATCTCGCCGATAACTCTTCGAATGTTGATTTCCAGGTGTTCAATTTCTTGTGGTTTATCGACGTAGACAAGTGACTTTACAGAAAATAATCCAATGGGGTTAAATCACACGATCCTGGGAGCCAATTAATTGGGCCATTTCGTGAAATTATTTATTCGTCAAAAGTTTCCTTGAGTAAATCAATTGTAGCGCCCGCTGTGTGGCTTGTGGCTCCGTCCTGTTGGAACCACATATCAGCAAGATTAATGCCAGCTAATTGAGGTACAAAAAACTTCGAATCATGTTCCTACACCGTTCACCATTGACAGTTACATTCTGACCATCATCGTTTTTGAAGACATATGGGCCAATGACTCCGCCAGCCCATAAAGCGCCATTCAACCAAAAATGGACTTTATCGGAAAATAAAATTTTCCATGGAAATTCAAAATCAATATCAATTTGTGATTCAGCCCATTCGCCGAATTGGCGGCGCATACGATGGTCGTTTGACTTTAATTCCTTGAAATCTTGAAAGGTTTTAAGCCAAGATCTTTTCGTAAAATCTTCCATAAAGTGGAAGGACACAACCCCAGTTGCTGAGAACGGCGACGAATTGATTGATTAGGATCATCTTCAATGCTTTCCTGTACAGCGGCTACAGATCTCACGGGATGCACATTATCAGTAACAGTAAATGTGGTCCGAAAACGATCTATTGTTCTTCGAACTAGCAGCTCTGAAGGACGATTATATACGCCATAAAATGGACAAAGTGCACGATAAGTTTGACGAACAGAACCATTATTTTGATATCACAATTTCCACAATTTACACGCATTGCTCTGGTGTACGTTGATTTATAATAAAATGTCAAAGCAAACTAAACAAAACGCAACTATCAGCTGTTAAAAGAATGATCAAATAAAGCAGTGATGCCAACTCAAAGTTGTATCACTTTATAAAAAACACCCTTTATATAATTCATGCAGCTTTGAATATAAAAATACAGGTGTCCCTATTTCTTTGCACATCACTGTAGTTTCTATATTTTTTCAAAAAAGGTTCAAACTATTGAATTTTGATCAGATTGCATTGTGAAAAAATGTCGTACCGCAGTTTTGAAGGTACCATTAGAATCCTTTCACATTGAAGAACTATATTTCCTATTGGTTTTTAAAATTTTGAAGTTTACAATTTTGAGCAATAAATAATAATAATTTCTGCTTTTCATTTTTTTCAAGCCAAAAAGAAAAAGCAAAATTTACCAGATATTTTTTGAGCGCTAAATAAGTGGTACGTTTTGTTTTTTATTTTTTAAGTGAAAAATATAAAGCAAAACTGACCCTATATTTTTGTGCACAAAATAACTGGGAAATTTTGATTTTATTTTTTGAAGAAAAAATAAAAAGCAAAATTTGAGCGATATAATTTTGAGCACAAAATAACTGGGAAATTTTGATTTTTTTTAGGCAAAAAGAAAAAGCAAAAATACCCGATATTTTTTTGAGCGCTTAATAACTGGTACGTGTTGTTTTTTTATTTTTTAAGTGAAAAATATAAAGCAAAACTGACCCTATATTTTTTGTGCACAAAATAACTGGGAAATTTTGATTTTATTTTTTGAAGCAAAAATAAAAAGCAAAATTTGAGCGATATAATTTTGAGCACAAAATAACTGGGAAATTTTGATTTTTTTAGGCAAAAAAAAAGCAAAATATACCCGATATTTTTTTGAGCGCTAAATAACTTGTACGTGTTGTTTTTTTATTTTTTAAGTGAAAAATATAAAGCAAAACTGACCCTATATTTTTTGTGCACAAAATAACTGGGAAATTTTGATTTTATTTTTTGAAGCAAAAATAAAAAGCAAAATTTGAGCGATATAATTTTGAGCACAAAATAACTGGGAAATTTTGATTTTTTTAGGCAAAAAAAAGAAAAATATACCCGATATTTTTTTGAGCGCTAAATAACTGGTGAGTGTTGTTTTTTATTTTTTAAGTGAAAAATATAAAGCAAAACTGACCCTATATTTTTTGAGCACAAAATAACTGGGGAATTTTTATTTTTTTTTAAAGCAAAAATAAAAAGCAAAATTTGAGCGATTAATTTTGTGCACAAAATAACTGGAAATTTTGATTTTTTTTAGGCAAAAATAAAAAGCAAAATTTTTCCGATATATTTTTGAGGATTAGAAACTGGGAAATTTTTATATTTTAAGGAAGAAATTAAAAGCAAAATTCGAATGTACGGTTAAATCAAAATTGGAATGAATGAATTGCAAAACTAGGAAAAATCCTAATTTTGCTTTTTATTTATGCCTTTAAAAATAAAAATCAAAATTTACCAGTTATTTATCTTGTTCTCAAAAATATATCGGGCAAATTTTACTTTTTATTTTTTCCTTAATAAATAAAAATCAAAAATTTCCAGTTATTTTGTGCGTAAAAAATATCGGTGAAATTTTGCTTTGTATTTTTGCCTTAAAAAATAAAAAGCAGAAATAATTAATACTTGTTCCTCAAACTTTTAGAAGTAAAGTAATTTTAAAGATAGTTTTATTTTGCACTTTTAATTATAAAATGCATATTTGGTATGGTCTCTGATTTTTATTAAAAACATGAGTCAAAAGTTTCTTTTGTGGTAAAAATAAAAACATGTAAAAATTGCATTTGTGACTACCTTTCATATAATATGATATTCATTTGCAAAAATTCTTCCAGTTTTGCGCAAAATTTGTTAAAAAAACTATTTTTGTTATCATAATCAAGGGCCCTTAATGAATTATTTGAATTTTTTTTTTAAATTTCTAAGTTATGCGAATTTAAAGTTTTGGTCGATTTATTAGTGTGAGCAACGATTTTATAAAAAACAGTTATAAAGTCTTTAATGTGAGTGTAGCCATGTATCACGATGTAGAAAAAGTTTAATTTAAGCCAAAAACAATTGGAAAATGTTAATATTTTATTAATTTTTATTCTTTTTTATACCATTATTATCGATATCGATCAACAAAAGTTTAATAATAAATTAAAAATAATTGTGACGATTTTGAGAGGTCAGGCCAGGTGCAAAGCACTCACAACTTGTCTTACTTTAAGACTTTCTATAAAGTTTGGCTGTGCTTTCCTAGTCGTTTACTGCCTTGTTAAAAACAAATACATTTTTGAAATAATTCATCAATTTTTTTAAAGTTTTTGTTGGTTTCTTCATATTCATCATCATTATCATCATCGCAATGATGCAATTTAAAAGAAAGCAAAAGTTGTGTTCTCACGCTGATAAACAGAAGTTTCAAATGACTGTGTGAGTGTGTTTAAATTTTAAATTATGTGTGAAAAATCTGCACCAATTTTAAATTGTTGCTATCAATCAATCAATCAATAAATGTGCTACTTACTACTGAGAGCCTCTTTGAGTTCCCGTTGACTGTTTACGGCATGGGCCCATGTTATTGCTGTCAGATTTGCTCTTATTTCTCTGGTCATGATGTCTGATGCTGGTTCGTTGATGGTTAACTCTACTGTTGAACTGCCTTTAACATATACGTTTGCAGCTGATTCTACTGTAGTTATATTGTACTGAAATATGGCGGGACTACTTAAACTCGTGACGACGGAAGTAGATGCGTAGCCATTGTTAAATTGTATTAAAGCTGAGCATGGAATAATTTAAGGATATGAACTTTATTAAATAACTACTGATAAATATTTCCGATGAATGTTAACATTTATGTGAATGCATGCGCAAGAGACATCATATTAAAATTAAAATGTTTTTACACAGTGCAACAGAAAACATGTGGCGACCTACATTTTTACACAAAATGTTATGTGTAGCTTGTACCAAAACAGTTAGAAAATTCATAGAGAAAATCTTCTTAATACCCTGTCATTCAGCCAGAGCTGTAAAAGAATGCATTCAATTAGATTTTATTCACAAAAAGTGAATAAAGAAATAAGAATGCATTCGATGAATGCAAAATTGATTTACATATAAAATTTTTAATTCGCATTCTTTTTTAAAAAAATTATTTTTTATTCATTTCAATTATTCATTTTCGTTGTTGAGAATAATGAATCAATTTTTTTCACTTGAATGCTTTTCACAAAGAATGCATTTCACAAAGAATTTTAGACTTTTCAATTATTCTTTTTTTTTAATTGGTAATTAATTTTTTTTTACATTATTCATTTGTTATTCATTATTTATTTGTTATTCATTATTCATTTGTTATTCATTTCTTATTCATTTAAGTCATTAATAAAATTAGTCATAAATAAAAAATAAATAACAAATGAATAATGAATAAAAAATTAATACTGAATAGCAAATGAATAATGAATAAAAAATTAATAATGAATAAAAAATTAATAATGAATAACAAGTGAATAATGAATAAAAAATAATCAATAAATAACAACTGAATAATAAATACAAAATTAATAATAAGCAAAAAATTAATAATGAATACAAAATGAATAATGAATTACAAGTGAATAATGAATAACAAATAAATAATGAATAAAAAATTAATATGAATAAAAAATTAATAATAAATAAAAAATGAATAACGAATTACAAGTGAATAATGAATAACAAATAAATAATGAATAAAAAATGTATAATGCATAACAAAGTAATAATGAAAAAAATTATTAATGAATAAAAATTAATAATGGATAAAATATTAATAATGAATAAAAAATAAGTAATGAATAAAAAATTAACAATGAAAAACAAGTGAAAAATTAATAAAAAATTAATAATGAATAAATAATTAATAATGAGTAGCAAATGAATAATGAATAAAAAATTTATGATGATATGAATAAAGAAAGAATAATTTAAAATTTTTAGATTATTTGTATATTGCATTCTTTGTGAATAGCATTTAAATGAATAAAAAAAATTATTCACCATTCTGAGTAACGAAAATGAACAATTGAAATGAATAATTAATAATTTTTTTAAAAATGAATGTGAATTAAAAATTTTATTTATACACAGAGAAAACTAGACCAGCTTAAATTAAGAAGTTTGTCATCTTAAACGGTTTTTAGGCCTAGGGGAATGACGGAAGCAAGAAACGAAGAAATTTTAAGAAGAACAACTTCTAAAAAATATGTTGAAAATCAACTTAAATTTGTTAAGTAGAGAATTACCTTAAAACAAGAGGATACCTTCTTATTCGATATTTCAAAAAATTGATTTAAGATGAAAATCTTCTTATATTCTGTTTGTTTTATAAAGAAAACCTAATGAATTTTATTGAGAAGACAATCTTCTGAATATTCTAAGATTTCATCTGAATTTTATTGAAAAGAAAATCTTCTTAATACTAATATTTTGCCCTATAAATTGATCTAAGATGAAAATCTTCTTATTCAATGTCTATTTTACAAGGAAACCTAATCAATTTTATTAAAAAGACAATCTTCTTAATATTCTAAGATTTCATCTGAATTTTATTGAGAAGAAAATCTTCTTAATACTACTATTTTCCCTTATAAATTGATTTAAGATGAAAAACTTTTTATTTAATATCTTTTTTATAGGGAAAGCCAAATCAATTTTATTAAAAAGACAATCTTCTAAATATTCTAAGATTTCATCTGAATTTTATTAAAAAGATTTTCAGCTTATTTTTCTAAGATCTCATCTTAATTTTATTAAGAAGGTTTTCCGCTTATTTTTCTAAGAGTTCATTTTAATTTTATTAAGAAGATTTTCCCCTTAAAATAATAAGACTTTCTTCTTGGGTAAAAACTATGGAGAAATCATCTTAACTTTGTTCTAGTTTATAGGGTACTTTTCGCTGTGTGTAAATAAATGTTGCATTCATTGAAAAAAAGATTTATTTCTTGAAAATTAAGATGAAAAATTTCTATGATAGGTGAAAATAGGCAGTTACCGTTGCCAGCCATGTTTGTTTCATGACGCAACAAGGCGTTGAGCATTGAAAATTCATCATATTCCTTGTATGAAGCTTAAATTGATTGAAAATTTGGATTAAAAATTGGATTGGACATTTTTAAGGTCCACCCTAGTGTCCAAAATTTTTAAATTCCAAAATTAGATTCGAAATTAGTGACACCTTAATACTGCCAGCACTTACACAAAGAGTATAAAGCAAAAAACACATTTTTATGGTCCACCCTAGTGTCAAAAGACTTTTTAAAATTTTAACAACAGGTTCAAAATCAGCGACTCCTTGTACTGCTGGCACATGTGCAAAGATTATACAACAAAAAAACACATTTTTAGAGTCTACCCTTATGCCAAAAAACATTTTAAAATTCTTGAATAAGATTCGATATCAGTGATCAGCGCATCTACAAAGAGTATCAAGCCAAAAATACATTTTTAGGGTCCACCCAAGTGTCAAGAAATTGTTAAATTCTTACATAAGATTCGAAGTCAGTGACCCCTAAATACTGCCAGCATATACGCAAAGAGTATAAGGCAAAAAACACATTTTTGAGGTCCACCCTGGTGTCAAAAAACTTTTTTAAATTTTAACATCAGATTCGAAATTAGCGACCAGCGCATCTACAAAGGGTATAAAGCCAAAAAACACATTTTTAGGGTCCACCCTAGAGTCAAAAAACTTTTAGAAATTTTAACATCAGGTTTGAAATCAGTGACCCCCTTAATACTGCCAGCACATACACAAAGTGTATAAAACAAAAACTACCCTAGTGTCAATAAAATTTTTTTGAAATTTTAACATCAGGTTCAAAATCAGCGACCCCTTATGCTACTAGCACACATACAAAGAGTACAAATCAAAAAACGCATTTTAAGGGTGCACCCTAGTGTACCATTTCTTTTTAAATTTTAACATAAAATTTGGAATCAGCGCATCTCCAAATAAAATAAAACAATAAAACACATATTTAGGGTCACCTCTAGTGACAAAATTTTTTTTTTAAATTCTAACATCAGATTACACTATATGACACACATTTGCTGCAGTTTCGATTTCTTAAGACTTTATTGCAAGAAAGATTCTCACGTATGATTAAAAACAAGCACACAAATAAAAATAACAAATTTGTTTAAACGAAATTTGTACATGCAACACATGGTACAATTACTGACAAGGTAGTAGCATAGACTGGCTTTTTTCTCACGAGCGGCGATGTGTAGTTGTCAAAATTAGCTCAAAGAAATGTGAAATATTTGCGAAATATTTTAAGCTGTTCGCAAGGGCTTTAATGGCTTTTCTTTTCGACTCCATTGCCGAGTGTCATCAATTATGTAAATATGTTCAAAAAATCTTTAAACATGCCAAACGGCGCCGGAGAGTCTGTTGATTTGTACTGCCCCAGAAAGTGCTCTGCATCCAACAGAATCATTCATGCCAAGGACCACGCTTCTGTGCAATTGAGCATCGTCGATTTTGATGCAGAAACCGGCCGCATGGCCGTTGGTTCCAAGACCTATGCGATCTGCAGCGAAATCAGACGTATGGGTGAATTCTATACCCAATCAGCCAAACAAGCTTAGAATAAGCTTGTAGTAAGCTTACAAGCGTAAGCATTGTGCTTGGAAAAGGTTGTAAGAATGGTTGTAAAATGCTTTCAAGTAATTGTAGAATAAGCAAAAAGGAACCCTTGGAAAAATATTCCTTACTGTAATATTATTACAATCGTTTACAATTCAAATGGATATAAGTGTTGTAAATAAGCTTTCTACAATACTTTCTTTGCATTTGAAAAAAAAGTGTTGTTAAAGTATTATTGAAAATAATTATTAAATAACTGGAATTAAGTGTTATTGTAAGTTATTTAAAACTGTTTATAAAAAATTGGAAAAAAGTGTTGTAAAAATATTATTAAAACATTTATTAAAAAATGGTAAGCAAGTATTATTGTAAGCTTTTAACACCTGTTTTTAGGAAATCCTATGTGCTCGCAGTTAACATAAGAGCACAAATTTATCTTCTCAGTAAAATTAATCCATACGAAAGACCATCATATCCAATTCTATAGGAAATTTATCTATAATATACTGTCGATAAACACATTGCCACTTAAAAAAAGGGAATATAAATAAAACTACGTGGACTATTCAATATAAATTTTTATTAAAGCACATTGGTGTAACTAACAAAATATTAAAAATTATTTAAGTATAATGAAATTCTAAAAGAATGTGTTGGAATTATCACTGAACACTGACATCAAAATTGTTAGTGATGGAACTTAATTTCTTATTGCAATTGTAGTTTTTAGTGATTGGGGAATTCCAAATTCCACAATAATGTGAAAGTTGTGAAACAATTACCTCTGAAAGCATTTTCCAATCATGCTTTGAAAACGCTTGTAATTTAAGCTTGAAGTAAACTTACTACAAGTATTATTATAAGAAGCTTACTTTTATTATGTTTCGATACAATTTTACAACACGATTTGTAAGTGTTTTCAAAGCATGTTTGTAAAAGGCTTTCATTATTCCATTGTAAGTAAGCTTGTAGGTAAGCTTACTATTTCACAATGGTTGATTGGGTAATTGCATTGTGCGTTTGGCCAAGAAGTATGGATTAGCAAGAAATTTTAAAGTTGTTAACAATAAAGTTGCAAAATCAATTTAAATCAAAAATATTCAAAACATAATTTAATTTATTGACAAGTTATAGACAAATTTTGTTATTTGCTTTGCTTTGCTTTTGTTTGTAAATAATTGATTTTGAAAGCTAAGGCACCCACAACAAGAGAGAATTTTTTCTACTAACACTACCTTCATATATATACCTTGGTTTTTACCATAGCAAAATTACCCAGGTAGTGTTGACATTTTTTATGGAAAACATAAGCTGTCTAAAAATTTACTCAAAAAAAGAGCGCTTTCAATCGGCCATTGTAAATAATCAGCATCACGCCGCAAGCATCAATCGACCTCTGGCGACGAGCTTCCTTTTGAGGCAGTTGTCAATACTACCTGGATAATTCTGCCATGGTTTGTACCATGATACAAAAATTTATCAGGTAGCCTTGACAACAACCTATTTGCTCACGAGCTGCGATAAACGAACGTCAAACAAAAGAAAACAGAACAAGCATTCAATAACACTGATTTTCAATACTTTTCTCAATGCACCACCGCCTCCGCTGACATCGTATCAGGAAGTTTCACTTTCTATCAACAAAGAAAAAGATTAATTATGGAATTTATTAATTTGCATACATTAAATTAAATTTACTTATTTATTTTCATTGTGTAACACAGAACATTTTTGATATCTCCATAGCAATCATAGCACGCTCTCGTTTTGGTTTTCTTTTCTTTGACATACGTTTATCGCAGCAAAAATTGTCGCTCCCACTTTATAATAATTATACTATGGTTTGTACTCTGCTCGATACTCGCACACACACAACAATCTCACTGTTACGTGACGGTTTCTACCAAATCACACAACTCGCAAGCTGCGTGAAGGAGCTTCGTTTCAAAAAGTTCAAATAAATTTAACAATCAGTTTAAGAAATTAAAAAAAAAATTATAACTAAAAAAATTAATTTTTAAAAGTTTTGGTTCAAATGACTGTTGCGTTAACAAAGATAGTCCGATTTTGATAAGATTAAATTTTTTGGAAAGGTATTCAGAAAAAAACATTAATGGTACAAATTGAAGCCTTTAAAGGCGAGGATCCGTTTTGTGCGACCTCAATGGGTTAACGTTGTTCCAAAACGTACAAATAAGCTCCAGTATGGGGAATTTTAAAACTTGCCCATACAAAAAGTTGGTTTTGAGCTTACACATTTTGATCTTGAGAAAAAAAGAAGAGCTTACACATCACGAAATCCTTTCTTGGAGGGTACTACAATTAGCCAATGCAGGCCTGTAGCCAGTCCAAGAAAACAGAGGGGGCAGGAATGAATCTTTGGGAGGCAATTTTTTTGTTTTTTGATTTAAACAAAAAAAAAACAATTTTTTAACGTGTGAAATGAATACATTACACATATTTATTAAAAAACAGTTAATTTTGTAATATATACATGGATATGTAGATCTTTTTATACATAAGATTAATACATAAAAAATAATATAAAAACTAATTCAGTACTTTGTAACAAAATGAAGGTAAAAATACAAGATTTATTTAAAGTGGCTAGAAATATAAGAAAGAGTAGCGAAATGGGCTAAAATATGTATAAGACATTTTTTAAGTAAAACAAATAAAAAAATTAACTAACCCCCGTCCGTCGTTTGCATCAAATTGATGCAAATTTTTTATTCAGATTTATATATTAAGAACAAACATGCATGTTTTGATTTAAATCTTTTGCTTCTTTCAATTTTTGCTAGAATTAAGATTTGCAGTTTTTTTATTTTAAAATTAATAAACATTCATCATGCAAAAAAAAAATTTTTAAATTAAAAACATTTCAATGAATTTTATAAATTTTTTTGTATCTGCATCAAATTGGTGCACAACGTGCTTTTCGTTTCTAGAAAGTTCCTATGGATGCGGGTTAAAAAATTATTAAAATTCAAATCTTATTTTTTGTTAGGAATGGTTGGCGACCCAGTAGAAATAAACAAAATTCATATACATATTCAAGTCATGAATAAGGTGAATGTGTAAATTTTTTGTTATTTTAAGCTAAACGTATTTGAAAGCATTACACAAATATATCAACAAAATGCATATTAATTATTCATTTAAAGTTTTTCATTGTCTGATTTGGACAGGGGGAAAACGGTTGTAGTAGGGGGCATTGCCCCCCTTTCCCCCTGGCTACAGGCCTGAGCCAAGGAATATTTTAGACCGAGTTTATCAAACACTTTTTTTTATAGAGACCGTCCCGGCCTAATGTATACATGTATACAAACAAATAAAGATAATACTTTCTTCTCATTTTAAAGTGGTGTCTTCTTAAACACTAAAGTTTAACATTAAACTAAAAATGAGTGAATGAGCTGGCATGAGTGTTAATAAGATTTCTAGATCAAAGTTATTTTTTTTAGGGTTAAGTGGCTTCTTCTAAACGTTAGTGCTATGAGTAAGTGAGGCGACATGAGTGCTTAAAAGAATTTCACAACATTTCATTCCTTCAACAACGAATCTTATTAAGCAATTTTAATATTATTTTCTATAGAATTAAGAAGATTTTTTTAAGGAAAATTTTTTTTATTTCGTATTATTGAGAACAAAATTTAATAAAATAACTCAATAAGGTGATCCTTCTTGATTTTATGTGATGGTATTTTGATCCGTGCAATATTGCGTCAATTTTTTGCTAAACGGTTATACTTCACCCAACAAACACACACTTTAGAAGTTATGGTTTCACACAAAATAAACCAGATGGTACTCGAATAAAGTTAGCATACATATTAAGTCTTTACAAGTTTTAATCATAAACATTTGGTGCGTGAGATTGGTTTTGGTGCGTTGATTACGAATCGTTTGGCCTTTTTATCGTCACGATCTATTACTTTAGATAGCCCATTTTTGGGTATTTTTATGGTTTCGGGTGCTTAGTTAGTTTTATGTGTCAATACAAATGTCAGATCTATTGTTCGTCAACTATCAATAGATTTCTAAAAGCATGTCTTAACTACACATACTATCAATGTGTGCGAAAAAAACAATAATCTTAGCAAATATGTTTATCAACAATTGTGTCAAGTGCACTTTTACATATACTATACGTATATACGTATTTATTTATCACATAACCGAAGCCCTAAACACACGAAACAAACACGTGAAGATGTGAGTGACTGAAAATGTACACTTGAAGATGACGACAGTGTTTATGTCTAATGATATTCAAAACAAATTATTCATAATCAGTACTTTACCCAGCAACAGATACAATAAAATATACCGACTTTTGCATAAACATTTTAAGTAAACGAATTTCATTTCGAAAACAAGAGATTAACTACTATTTTGTGCTTCACGATTTTTAGCGTTATTAATTTAATTACTAAAAACACAAATATTCAACGTGTTAAAACAATCATATAGGAATATTTGCTGAAACAAATCAATATCAGTATTACAATAAATAATAAAAAGAGAAAGAAGCAAAAATTGATAATTAAAAAATGAAAACTTTTACTGAAGTTGTACGATTTCACCAAGAAAACGTGTCTTAGTTCTTTGAATTTTTCAGATTCTTAAATGTATTTACAATTTATAAAAACTGGCGGTGAAATATGTGATGACGTTTCTGTTTTGCGCAACTTGAACAGCTGATGAATTTTTGTTGTTTACTGTTTTCTTTGCTTTTGTTTTATTCTTCTTTGAAAGAGCCGCAGTTATTAAAATAATATTTCGTAATTTAAGAAATGTTTTTATTCTTCCGATTCATTATTTTAATATATGTAGTAAGTTTATGTATAAATCAATTTTTATATCAATTTAGTAAATTTATATTTAACTCGCGTTATGCTAACACCTTCACTTTGCAACAGATTTGCACGATTGACTTTGAGAAATGTCTGAATACAATAAAAACTTATTGAAATAATGTCTTGCTGCTTCATTTTAAACGTGCGCATGACTCTCTCAATATACTACCGGCAAATATACCTCTTGCATGAACAAAGCAAAAACTACTTTTTGAATGAAAGCACTTTATGGCCTTATTTCTCATTTATGCAAATTTTGGTTATGGCTTTATTTCACATCCTCCATGTGGAACAACGCCAAAATTTATAAGCTCTTTTGATGAATTTTTTTCTTTACATTGTTTAAGAATAGTTTAACTAAAATGATTCCAAAATAATTTGAAGAAAAATTCACAGTTTTTTTTTTTTTGCAGATGCCTTCAAAGTCGATTAATGTAAAAACGCTTGAAAAATGTCATAAAAAATTGGTTATTTTCAAGAGTCCACAAACGAGGAAAGATATTATACTCTGTTTTTTTGGAACGAAGTTCCTTTATGCAGCTTGCGGGTTGTGTGATTTGGTAGAAACCGTCACGTAACAGTGAGATTGCTGTGTGTGTGCGAGTATCGAGCAGAGTACAAACTAGCAGGCGAGTGCGCAGCTCTCTCTCTCTCTCTTTCTGAAACTGCAGCAAATGTGTGTACTATAGTGTAATCTGATGTTAGAATTTCGCAAAGTCTTTTTCAACTAGGGTGGACCCTAAATATGTGTTTTATTGTTTTATACTCTTTGTAGATGCGCTGATTGCTGATCGCTAATATCGAATCTTATGTTAAAATTTTTTTTAAAAAATGTACACTAGAGTGAATACTTTAAATGAGTTTTTTTGTTGTATACTCTTTGTATGTCTAAAAGCAGCATAAAGGGTCGCTTATTTTGTACCTGATGTTAAAATAAAAAATAAATGTTGACACTAGGGTAGTTTTTGTTTTATACTCTTTGTATATGTGCTGGCAGTATTAAGGGGTCGCTGATTTCGAACCTGATGTTAAAATTTCAAAAAGTTTTTTGACACTAGGGTGGACCCTAAAAATGTGGTTTGGCTTTATACCCTTTGTAGATGAGCTGGTCGCTGATTTCGAATCTGATATTAGAATTAAAAAAAAAAATTTTAACACTAGGGTGGACCATACAAATGTGTTTTTTGCCTTATGCTCTTTGTGTATATGCTGACAATATTATCATATACTGAATTATCATATGCTGAAGATATTATCATATCATATTATCATATGCTAAACATATTATCATATGTTTAGCTAACTACTGGTTAAGAGCTTGACTAACCGGACATTGAGAAAACAGCCCTTAAGCTCTTAAGACTGGTTCAATTTTTAAAAATCCTTAAAATGATTTTAAGTAATTTTTATTGACACTAAAATAAATTAAATATAATATAAATTAAAGTTTTTTCCAAATAACCCTGTTATTTATTATGTTGATTTTATATGGTTTAAATACAAATTCTAAATGTTTGATAGTTTAAATCATACTTGATTTTAAATACAAATTCTAGTTGTTTAATAGTTTAAAATCATTTATTGAACTTTAGGTCAAAGTTAGAACAAATAATTGTTTTAAAGAATCTTTCCAAAGAAACAACAACAACGTTTACGCCGGCGTATCGCAAAGATTTCTGATGAAGCCTTTAACAAGGCCAAAATTACAATAAAATCAGCTAGTGATTTTTTCCTTTTCATATTGAAAAAACGAGCTAGTGAGGCTCACAAAACCTTTTTTATTTTCTCTGTAAATAATAGTAAATAAAAAGGCAATACAACATTATACATCTAAATTAATGTGAAATATATTCGTGTGTTTATCAATTACCTGAGCAGCCAATGTTTACATTCCCCGACCAGGTGAAGTTTTTGTAAACATTGCATGTAGCAATATACTCAAAAGTTTTTTAATGCGTTTGTTTGAATCTCCCATTATACCAGGTACTCGTTGCAATCGTATTAGCTACGAAATAGCACTTTATAAGTATGCTTTAAATTCTCAAAAAGTATTAAAAAAATAGTTTAGCTTGGCTTGAGCGATATTAATTGCTTGGATGAAATAATGTTGCTCATACGCCGTGATGATCTTTAATATATTAGATAAGCCTATAGAAAACTCAGAAAAATATATAATAAATGCATGGAAACATTATGGTAACAAGTGCACATCATGAAACATATAGTTACACATCATGTTCACTTGTTTCAATGATGTGTCCATAACATAATGGTAACAAGTGACCATTTTGTGAAGGTGTTTCTTATATAATGCACAAATAACTCTTTTTGGTCGCAGTGCTAAGGAGACATATGTATGCACATAATTCAATTTATATTTATTATGTATTTCTTGTTTTTTCAATGATAAAATTGCAATTAACACTCAGAAAAATATATAACAAATGCATGGGAACATAATGGTAACAAGTGCACATCATAAGACAAGTTGTAACACATATTGCTATTATGCCATTGAAACAAGTGAACATTTTGTATAGATTGACTCTAATAAGTTAATATAATCAATTACACTTATATAACAGAACTATTTGTATTTGGTGCGTAAATTATATTAAGTGTAATAAATAATAGAATAGAAATAAAAAAAAAACTCAAAACTATTCAAATATATACAAATTTTTTTATAAAAAAAAAATATTTACATTTCAATCCTTTCTGATGAAACATGTATACCAAGATTTAAATAAAGTTTATAAAAACTCCCTGCACTTCACTTTTTTTACTGTTTACAGCTTAACAGCTAAGAAACAAATGAGTTATGTGAATGATGAAATTATCATTTGGAGAGCAAACTTGCAACAACTTCAATAGCATTGTTGTTGTTTGCTCGCGTCAAAAGCCGTCAAGGTTATTGCTGCATGTATTGTGTTGATATTTCTTGTAACACACACGTGTTTGCTATTATTTTGTTGTTGTATTTGAAATTTTTTAGGGCGATAGTAGCTCAGTGAACACGTGTTCTTTCTATTTATTTATTTTTTGCTTGCATTAAATGTTTTTTTAAATTAAAAATTCTCTTGGCGGTTGTCAAAAGTTCTACTAGCCCCTGGCGCAACATGCATTTTTGACAATCATACTCAATCATTGACAATCATTGATGTCACAAATTATATTTCCGACTGACAAAAATTCATCATCCGAGTGAAAAGTTTTCGAATGGCACACACCCTTGGAGATAAAGGCATATTTTACTTTTAGCTAAAATTAATTTTTTTCACTTTTTTTTCATGGAACATATGTATTAAGGCCTTTTAATTCCAAATCTGAAAAAATTAATGGTCGCTCTCATCTGGCTTTGAAGTTATATGGGTCCAAAGTTGAAAAATGGGCTAAAAAAACTTGTTATATCTTTGCTATATATAAACAAAATTAAGCAAAATGTTTAATACCCAGAAAGGCTATTTTGTTACTTTTTTTTCTATATTTTTTTTTTCAATAAGCTATTAACCATAAAATTCCATTAATTACTTTCTAAGATATAACTCTTTTTATGTACTAACTATTTTGCATCAAAATTTTAGATGCATTTCAGATTCAAATATAAACGACAAAAATTAATTCTGTGAATTCGAAAGTAAAAACGACAAAAATTAACTCCATGAATTTGAGTGTACAAATTTAAAGATAATTTTTCACCTGCGGCGCTTTCTTTAACCATCGTTTATGTTAGTATATAATTTACTATGTAAATATATAAAAAAATTGCTATTAAAAATCGCGGCGATTCCACCGAATCCACCGTTTATTTAACAATTCCTGCATATTTCAAAAATTCTTAAAAAATTAATAATATTTTATGACTTTTAACAGTATAACATAGTCTGTAAATGTTTTAAAAATTTATCGATTGTGGCCCTTACTTCCTCAATCGTTCATGTAACTATTTAACTTTCTTCGTAAATATTCCTCCATCATATATGTTACATCGTATATGTAACTAGTTATACCTTAGTTACTTAAACTGCAATTATTCCTTTTTTTATATAATTTGGACTTCCAGCTTAATAGTGTTTTGCCCTTATACGGAATATCGTTTTTAACACTACAAAACGGAAATATTTAAGTATAAAAGAACTTATAGCTTAAAAAGTTATGCATGGATTTTAATGTTTAATACCTCGTTAAATAGGTGCTATTACCTTTCTTTTGATACCTAAATTAACTTTGGACCCCTATAACTTGTAAACGTCTTGAGAGTTACCTCTAATTTTTTTCACAATTCGCTTTTTTTGCTCCAAATACACATTTTGAAAAATACAATTAAAAAAGTCCATTTTAGCTAAAGGTAAAATGTTCCGAGATAAAATATTTTGCTTCTACAGGGTGGCTCGAAAAATTTAAAGGGAGGTGTTTTACTTATTTTTTTATTTTCCCCGATTTTATAAATGCTTTCCTCGCCTCCTTGTTTTGGGCGAAAAATCCCGTAAAACGAGGAAAATCCCGGCACTTGGCAGCTCTGATTTTACATATGTTTTTAAGAACTGCATTGAAGAGGCATTGGAGAGATACGTAAAAAAACTCTACAATTTTTACGTTTACTTGACAGATGAAATAAAGTTTCTATGGTTGTGAAAATAGTCGAAAAATTTATAAGCTAATAGAAATTTTCCTAACGTTAATATAAAAGCTTTTATTTATTGCTCATTTAATACGCACAAGTTTAATATATATTTGTTTAAATCATTTCTAACATTGCAATACTAGTGAATATGAAATTAACTGTAATAAAGTGAAATAAAACAAGGCAGCTAACAGACTGCTACACATAACCTCAATTCGATTGGCGAGACTGCTGAAGAATGTAAAACTAGTGTCTAGTTGCATTTTTTGATACAAATATATAAAGTAAAACTAGTTTGAAGAGCACCATAAAGGAAAATATGTCGGTGTCTTCGATTGTGCAACAATTTGTGACCGGACTGAAGTCACGGCATCGCGATGTGCAAAACAAAGCTGCGCAGGATTTGTTCCTATACGTTAAGACAGAGCTGCGTGAAATGAGCCAAGAGGAAGTGGTGCAGTTCTTCGACGACTTCAATCATCATATCTTTGGCATGGTCATGAGTCCGGATATCAATGAGAAAAAGGGTGGTGTTTTGGCAATAAGTAAGATTAATAACGTGGGCATTTAGAGGGATTAAAACGAAGTATGTGTTATTTATAAAAACCATAAAAGGAGTGTTTAAAAATATGACCACTTTATTTTTAAGCAACGTTTAGCCTAATGTTTGTGCGTTTGCTTTTCAGAATGTCTCATCAGTGGCGATGTGGTTTTCACCACAACACGTATTTCACCCTTCTGCAATCGTTTGCGTCAACTACTGCCCTCGAACGATATCGCTGTTATGGAGATTGCAGCTCGCACGCTTGTCAAGTTAGCTTCTTTACCAGGCTCTAAGGGCGAGGAATCATTCGAGTTTGATATCAAAAATGCTTTTGAAATGTTAAGTGGTGACCGTCAAGAGGCAAGTTAAACCATTGATTTGTTTTTTTTTTTATTTTAACATGTTGAATTATCAATTCAGAATCGCCGTCATGCTGCTGTCTTCATTTTGCGCGAACTGGCCTTAGCTATGCCCACTTATTTCTATCAGCAAATTTCCGCATTTTTTGAGAACATATTTAATGCTATCTTTGATCCGAAAGCCGCTATACGTGAGTCGGCTGGTGAGGCTTTACGTGCTGCTCTGATTGTGACCTCTCAACGTGAGAACACCAAACAATCGAGCGAACCGCAATGGTATAAAATTTGCTATGGTGAAGCCAACAATAGTTTCATAGCTGAACTCACCGTGGGTAAAGAAGCAAAGGGCATGACACGCGATGATCGCATACACGGCGGCTTAATCGTCTTCAATGAACTCTTTCGCTGCTCACATTCCACCTGGGAGCGTCGTTATAATAGCTTAATCTCGCTGCTGCCCGATGCACATCAAAATAAATATTATAGCGAAAATATTGCACGCTCCGGTGCTAGCAGTCAGTTAACCACTATTGTGCCGCGGCTCAAGGCGCCATTTGTCGAAAAGCTGGGCACAACTCAAATGCATCTGGACACCGAGCAACATCATGCCACCACACATAAATTCTCATCGGTAAGTGAAAAATTACGTGAAGTCTTCAAATATGTTTCAAAATATTCTATTACTATTTAAGATGACCGTGATGGAATCTGCAAATTCCCGCGAAATTCTTACTGAGCACTTCAATACCATTTGTGATAATGTTCTGGAGCAACGTCTTTCAAAATCAACGCATGTTCAACAAGCATTGCTCCAAATACTGCCACGCTTAGCTGCATTTAATCGTGACGTTTTCGTTCAAAAATACCTCAAAATATGCATTAACCATTTGCTGAGCATTTTGCGTGGCAAGGAAAAGGATCGCAATATTGCCTACATTACTATAGGCTATATAGCGGTTGCTGTTGAGCGCGACATAGGCAAGCATTTAAAGACCATTATGTGTGCTATTAAAATGGCTCTGCCCGCCAAAGATGCGCCCAGTAAACGCAAACCCATAATAGATCCCGCTATTTTTGCCTGCATCACTCTGCTGGCGCATGCCGTCAAGTCTGATATCACAGAAGATGTGCGTGATATATTGGAACAAATGTTCTCGACTGGTTTGTCGCCCGCATTGACCGTTTGTCTGCGCGAATTGGCTGAGAATGTGCCACATCTAAAGGGTCCCATAGCTGATGGTCTGATTGGTGTCTTCTCGCAAGTGCTCATGAATAAACCGGCTGCTATACCTTATGCTGCAATTGCTCCCTTAGCCATGGAAGCAGCTAACAATTTACCACAAGATGTGCCTACCATTGAGCTAGCTCTCAGGACATTGGGGAGCTTTAATTTTGAAGAGCAAAATATGCTTGACTTTGTTCAAAGGTTGGCAAACTTTGCTTAAAAATTTACCTAAATATATAAATTTACGTTATATTTTGTTCTCGTAGATGTGCCGACTATTTTATTAATCATGAGCAGCAGGAAATTCGTCTCGAAGCTGTTCAGACCTGCACACGTTTGCTTAAGCTAGCTATACAATCAGCGGATAGTTCAGAAAACTCAAAAACACTCAGCGAAACTGTGTCTCATGCTATCGAGCGTTTACTTATTGTTGCCATTACCGATATGGATTGCAATGTGCGTCTGCGTGTGCTGCGCTCACTTGATGAAAATTTCGATGCTGAGCTGGCTCAACCAGAATCGTTAAGCGCCCTATTTATAACTCTAAATGACGAGATTTTTGAGATTCGCGAACTAGCTATCGTGACTATTGGTCGTTTGTCTGCTATGAACCCAGCTTATGTCATGCCAAAACTACGCGAAACAATGATTCAGCTTCTAACCGAACTCGAACATTCGGGCATGAGTCGCAATAAGGAGCAGAGTGCTAGAATGCTGGACCATTTAATTATAAGCACGCCAAGGTTGGTAAAGTAAAAATATAAATTTCTGATAACCTTCAACCTCCACCTACTTTTAACAAGCATGAAATTAAAAAAAAACACTACGAACCATTTTCACTCAGTGAAGAGAGCAGACTAGATCAAATTTTATTCAACTCACAATTGGGAGTTCGTACACCTTCAGAGCTGTTTCTTGAGATGAAATCTCTAGCAGGTTTTAACGATATTATCAATTGCAATTGAAAATTTACAAATTCAATTAAATAATTATCAATTTTGCAGAAAAATTTACTCTCACTGATAAAATTTGACAAAAATAACATCTAGTCTTTGTTAAAATGTTCACAAAACATCTTGAGAAATTGATGAACTTAAAATAAGAAACAAATCAAGCGAACTAAATGAATCCAGGGCCTTACTCTGTATAAAAACATAAATTAAGATTACTTAGTGGCAGTTATTTCGACCTCTGCTTTAAAATGCTGTTTTTGTCTACATTGAATTCGAACTAACCAAAAATTGTTCAAAAAACCATGTAAATACATGGTGTGACTTTGTTTTCGAATTGCATTTGCTTTTCGAATCGAATTGCGGAGTAAGGCCCCAAGATTCACCTACAGAAAGTATTCAAACATTACAAATTTAGAAATGATGCACTATTGCATTAAACCCTGCAATTTTTTAAATAAAACCACTTAAAAATATTTTTCTGATATTATTGGTACAAAAAATTAATATTGCATGTAACTTAACAAAAAAAAGAGAAACAATTAATTTTAAAATATATATAAAATTAATTTATAAAAACCTAATAGCATAGCAACCTAATAAACCGCATTTGAAGCACTTAAAGCAGTAGAGTAGAAAAAGCAGTAGAGCGCTTCGTTCTCCTTATGGATAGCGCATTAATATTGTCATATCGTAGCGAGAGCAGAGCGCTCCGTTCTCCTTGTACTATATAAAAACAGCGAGAACTGAGCGCTTCGTTCTCCTTGTAGTATATTAAAAAACAAAGGGAAAGCAGAGCGTTTTTTCTCTTTGAAGCTCATATTACATACTTCGCTATTTAAAAAAATATGCAATATATTAAAATAATTAAACTTTTTACAGAAAGTTTCAATGCGACACTCTTTGGCTTTTGTTCTTTATATTTATTTTTTTCAGAACTTCTGTTTCTCAGAAGAAATTAATTCCGTCTTCTTTCTTATTTTGCGGTTTGTGTATTTTACTGAAGTACTACCCACTAGCTTCGGAAAGGTAGAAATAACTTCATCATTTCCATTTGAAGATGCCCAGTAAAAACATGCATTTGCATGAGATTCCTAGCCCTAGTCATCATCATTTAAAACTTTAAACTAAAGAGTTCCATTCTGTTTAATTCATGAGAATCGTTGATGAAAATCGTGGACAAGTAGTAAACATTACATATAACTTTTAGATTTACAAATTATTTAGCTTTTATTGTTTATTTATTTATTTATTTTTCTCTTTCAGGCTGATTTCCTCCTACATGCGTCCCATACTTACCATACTCGTGCCAAAACTACGTGAACCCGAATCTAATCCTGGCGTCATTTTAAACGTCTTGCGCGCAATCGGCGATTTATCTGATGTCAATGGTGGCTCTAATGAAATGGAACTCTGGGCCGATGAGCTACTTTCCATACTACTCGAAATGCTAGGCGATGCTGGTAGCCCCGACAAGCGTGGCGTTGCTCTGTGGACTTTAGGTCAGCTGGTTAGTGCCACCGGCCGCGTTGTTTCACCTTACAATAAATATCCTGTGCTCATCGATATTCTTATCAATTTCCTTAAAACCGAACAACGTCGTTCCATACGTCGTGAAACCATACGCGTTTTGGGTCTGTTGGGCGCCATGGATCCTTATAAACACAAAATGAATAAGGGTTTAATTGACAGTCAAAAGGATAGCGTTTTGATTTCATTGAGTGACTTTAAGGTGGATGAAAATCAGGATATTTCTACTGCAGAGTTGTTGGTCAATATGGGCAACCTGCTAGAAGAATACTATCCGGCCGTAGCAATTGCTGCACTCATGCATATTCTCCGCGATCCGACGCTCAGCAGTCGTCATACAAGCGTAGTGCAAGCTGTTACCTTCATCTTCAAAAGTCTGGGCATCAAATGCGTACCCTACCTAGCTCAAGTTTTACCTTCATTGCTCGATAACGTTCGTACCGCCGATATGAATTTGCGCGAATTTCTCTTTCAACAGCTTTCCATACTTATTGAAATAGTTAAGCTACATATCATTGGTTATATGGGTGACATTTTTAAGCTAATCAAGGAGTTCTGGACCATCAACACTCCACTCCAGTCAACACTGATAAATCTTATTGAGCAAATTGCAGTTGCTCTAGGTTGCGAATTCCGTAACTATTTGTCTCAGCTTATACCGCAAATACTGCGTGTTCTCCAACATGATACCTCTAAGGATCGCATGGTAACAATTCGACTGCTGCAGGCATTGCAAAAATTCGGCAACACTCTGGACGACTATCTGCATCTACTGGTGCCGCCCATAGTTAAGCTCTTCGACTCGCCCTACGTGTCGCAACAGGTTTCGTCAACAGCTCTTGAAACCATAGACCATTTAGCTTGGATTTTAGACTTTACTGACTTCTCATCTCGCATTATCCACCCTCTGATACGTGTGTTAGACACAGATCCTGAGTTGCGTGAGCAAGCTATGTCCACGCTTCGTTCGCTTGTCATACAATTGGGCAAAAAATATCTAGTTTTCGCGCCACTTGTTAACCGCACCATCGCCAAGCAACGCATTGTGGACTCAAAGTATGAGAAGTTGCTCACGAAAATACAGAGCAACACTACTATGTGCTTGGACGATGAGTTCCACATGCGTCAGGCCAAGTATAAGCGCGCCGAACCGCCCAGCAGCGAAGGCAGCATAACTATTAAGAAGAGTAATGTGCCCACTAATGATCTACGCACTGCCTGGCAAGTAACGCGTCGCGTTTCAAAAGATGATTGGCTCGAGTGGCTGAAACGTTTATCCATTGGCCTGCTTAAGGAATCGCCATCACATGCATTGCGAGCTTGTCGTGTCCTCGCTCAAGACTATGACAAGTTGCTGCGCGATCTCTTCAATGCAGCTTTCATTTCTTGCTGGACCGAGATGTCGGCGGAGTCGAAACACGAGCTAACGCAATCCTTAATTCAAGCGCTCCAAGTCACCGATATGCCGGAAATTACCCAGACAATTTTGAACCTTGCTGAATTCATGGAGCACTGTGATAAAGATCCAATACCCATTGAGACCAAGTTATTGGGAACACGAGCCATGGCTAGTCGTGCCTATGCCAAGGCTTTGCATTACAAGGAGGAGGAGTTTCTCACCAAAAAAGATCCGCAAGTCTTTGAGTCGCTTATACTGATCAACAACAAGCTGCAACAGAAGGAAGCTGCCGAGGGTCTACTAACAACCTTCCGAAATGCCGCCAATGAGCTGAAAGTACAAGGTCGTTGGTACGAAAAACTGCACAATTGGGACCAAGCGCTCAAGCATTACTCCGACAAGTTGCAGCTGGACTCGAGCGATTTAGAGTCACGTCTTGGGCACATGCGTTGTTTGGAGGCCTTAGGCGAGTGGTCTGAGCTGAGTGCCGAAGCGAAAAAAGACTGGGATACATTGGGACGTGAGGCACGTTCGCGTGCCGGTCCTCTAGCCTCCGTTGCCGCCTGGGGACTTCAAGATTGGGAGTCTATGCAGGAATATGTGCGTTGCATACCGGAAGACACTCAGGATGGCAGTTTCTATCGCGCGGTGCTCGCTGTACACCACGAGGACTTTGAGACTGCGCAGCGTCTAATCGATGAGACGCGAGATCTGCTCGATACCGAGCTGACTTCGATGGCGGGTGAGTCATACGAACGTGCTTACGGTGCTATGGTCTGTGTGCAAATGCTTGCCGAGTTGGAGGAAGTCATACAATTCAAATTGATACCCGAACGTCGAGAGCCTCTGAAGTCGATGTGGTGGAAACGTTTGCAGGGTGGTCAACGTTTGGTGGAGGACTGGCGTCGCATCATCCAGGTGCACTCACTCGTTGTGCGACCACAGGAAGATGTGCACACCTGGCTGAAGTATGCCAGTCTTTGCCGCAAGAGCGGTTCGTTGCAGTTGTCGCACAAGACTCTGGTGATGCTGTTAGGCACAGACCCATCTCGCAATCCAACAGAACCGCTGCCCTGCAATCAACCGCAAGTCACCTATGCCTACAGTAAACACATGGCCATGGCCGGCAACATGCAAGGTGCCTATGAGCAGCTTAGCTGCTTTGTGAATACCTACAGCGCCCAGTTGAGTTGCAGTATTCCGGATGAGATTAAACAAGACGATCATCGTCTACTAGCACGCTGCTATCTGCGCCTGGCCATGTGGCAGAACAAGTTACAGGGTATTCTCGATCCCGATGCAGTACAGGGCGCTCTTGAATGTTTCGAAAAGGCCACAGACTACGATCCAAATTGGTACAAGGCCTGGCATAAGTGGGCCTACATGAACTTTAAGGTTGTGCAGGCGCAAAAACAACAGCTGGACAAAATTGTTCCACCCTCTATCAACGACATATCGTCACATATTCAAAAAGAACGCATAATCATTGAACAGTATGCGGTACCAGCGGTTCATGGTTTCTTCCGTTCAATTAGTTTAATACGTGGTAATTCGCTACAAGATACATTGCGTTTGCTTACGCTTTGGTTTGACTACGGCCATCATGCAGAAGTTTACGATGCTCTTCTTTCGGGCATGAAAATGATTGAGATTAATACTTGGCTGCAGGTGATTCCTCAGCTTATTGCACGCATTGATACACATCGTAATTTGGTCGGTCAACTAATACATCAACTGCTCATTGACATTGGCAAATATCATCCACAGGCTCTCGTTTACCCGCTCACAGTAGCTTCCAAGTCCGCATCGGTGGCGCGCAAAAATGCCGCCTTTAAAATACTCGATTCGATGCGCAAACATTCGCCTACACTGGTTGAGCAGGCCGTTATGTGTAGCGAGGAACTTATCCGCGTTGCCATTCTCTGGCACGAACAGTGGCATGAGGGATTGGAGGAAGCCTCGCGCTTGTACTTTGGCGATCGCAACGTCAAGGGCATGTTTGATATTCTCGAGCCCTTGCACGCAATGCTGGAACGCGGTCCACAAACACTCAAGGAAACTTCATTCTCGCAGGCTTACGGACGCGAACTAACCGAGGCCTATGAATGGACGCAACGATACAAGTCTTCTGCAGTTCTCATGGATTTGGATCATGCTTGGGATATTTACTATCATGTATTTCAGAAAATTTCACGTCAATTACCACAACTCACTTCATTGGAGTTACCGTACGTTTCTCCCAAGCTGTTGGCCTGCAAAGATCTAGAACTCGCCGTACCCGGTTCATATAATCCGGGTCAGGAACTTATACGCATCAGTCACATCAAGACCAATTTACAAGTTATTACATCCAAGCAACGTCCACGCAAGCTTTGTATACGTGGTTCCAATGGCAAGGACTACATGTATCTGCTCAAAGGACACGAGGATCTGCGTCAGGATGAGCGCGTAATGCAGCTATTTTCGCTCGTCAATACGTTGCTGCTCGACGATCCAGACACCTTCCGACGCAACTTGGCCATACAGCGTTATGCCGTTATACCGCTGAGTACCAACTCGGGCCTCATAGGCTGGGTACCGCACTGTGATACGCTACACACGCTCATACGCGACTATCGCGACAAGAAAAAAGTACCACTAAATCAAGAGCATCGCACAATGTTGAGTGTCTCGCCGGACTACGATCATCTGACGCTTATGCAAAAGGTAGAGGTATTTGAATTTGCACTCGCGCAAACACAAGGCGATGATCTGGCTAAGTTGTTGTGGCTTAAATCACCTTCGTCCGAGGTTTGGTTCGAGCGTCGCACCAACTATACGCGCTCTTTGGCTGTCATGTCAATGGTTGGTTATATTCTAGGTTTAGGTGATCGTCATCCTTCTAATCTGATGTTAGATCGCATGAGTGGAAAAATACTGCATATTGATTTCGGAGATTGCTTTGAGGTAGCCATGACGCGTGAAAAATTCCCCGAAAAGATACCCTTCCGTCTGACACGCATGCTAATCAAGGCTATGGAAGTGACCGGCATTGAGGGCACCTATCGACGCACCTGCGAGAGCGTTATGGTAGTGCTACGACGCAACAAAGACTCTCTTATGGCAGTACTCGAAGCCTTTGTGTACGATCCTCTGCTAAACTGGCGCTTATTGGACACAGACAAGAATCATCGCTCCAAAGCAAACAACGATGGCACGGCTGCAGTGGGTGCTGGTGGCATGGGTGGTAACGGCAGCTTAAATGGCTCCGCCGAAGACTTGATGCTGCTCAGTAATCCACATGCGGCCAAGTCTAAAGCCTATGATGGTCACAGTCCCAGACACACAATGGCCGTGGCTACAAATACTGCCGATGTCACTAACAGCAAAGCTAGCAAAGTAATAAAGCGTGTCAAGCGAAAATTAACGGGTACCGATTTCCAAACCCAAAACGCCGTGACCGTACAGCAGCAGGTCGATCTGCTTATACAACAAGCAACCAACAATGAGAACCTCTGTCAGTGCTACATTGGTTGGTGTCCATTTTGGTAATATGTGGAGCTGCATATGCATTTGTGATGAGCATGAACGAATACAATGGAGCTTAAATTAGGAGATAGGAAAAATGTGGTATACCATGAATAAAAATTCTGATCGAAAGTCTGCAAGCAATGATGGCAATAATTTAAACAAGTGCTTATTTTAATTACTGAACCAACTTATCGAAAGTGACATTTCCGATTGGCGTTTAATTTGCTATTGAGTCAATGAATTCGCTCTTAGTGGATGGATTTAAATTTTAAACGGTTTGGGTACTTTTGCTGACAAACAATTCATATTTTTATTGTTATTGTAAGTTTTAATTGTCGCTTTGGTTGAGTTTTGTCCATCATTTACTGACAGCTACATTTAAATAAGTAATCAATGACTAAGTTATTAAATATATTTAAGTATTTTCTAAAGAATTACAATGGTTTTTTTTTTTACAAAAATGGAATTAACAGTATATAGTAAGTAATCAATTGCTGTTCCACACACTCGACTGAAATCAGTCACCATACCGTGCTGAGTCAACCTCATAATAGTGTATTTACGTAGTTGTTTGGCTCCTCGAAAGATTCTTCGAAAGTTTGTGGTTAAAATTGGAAGTAGGCTGCCAAATATTCACTAAATTCTAGCTCCATCTGATCAATTTGCAGAAATTCATTTAGACATTTACAGCCCAATTCTGAATGATTTTTTCCGAGAAATTAGAATAGGGAATTTGAATTTTTAAGATAAAGTTCACAGACATTTTGGAAATTTTTAATGACAATTTGTCCATCAACCATCAATATTCATGAGCATAAAAACAAAAAATATGATATCTTTATCTGCTATCTTAAAACTGAAAACTCCCTTTTCCAATTCCCCGCGAAAAATCTTTCAGAATTGGGCTGCTTGGCTCTCTTCTGTTATATAAAGGATTTACATACATGCAACTTTATTGTTGTATGGGTTTTTCGTTTCGGACGTCCGAATATAAATAGAAGATATGCGTTGATTTCATCCAGTTTTCAATCTCAGTACGTTTCTTGGTTTAAGAATTATAAGGTGTTCTCATCCCATGACATTTTTCAATATTTTTCTCTGACAAGCTGCCTTATTTTGACAGTTGAAAGGGTTTCATATAAAAACTTTCAAATGAAATGCCAAAATAAAGCAGCCTATTTTTTCTTATATTCCTAATGAGAACACCTTATTCGGCCCGATCATGAAATATTTTCTCCCGGGAGTTGTAAAAGGGACATCTCATTTTTTATTTTACACTAATTGGCGGTTGATAAACAAAATTGCATTTTAAATTTGCAACAAATTTTTAAACTTTATCTTAAAAACGGAAGCTCCCTGAGAAAATGTTTCATGATTGGGCTAAATATCAAAACTTTTGAGTAAAATATAAAGTCTACAATAATTTTCATGGAAGGTTTTGCTATTATGATAGTGGGGAATGTACATTTAAAGTTGAAAGTGCATATTAAAAATCAAAACAATTTTTAACCAATAAAGAATTTACTAAAGAAACGAATTGGCCATTTCAGCCCTTTTTTACCGAGTTTCTCTATTGATCAATTGAGTCGATACTTATCGAAGTCGCCTAAGTCCATCGGTCCAAATTTTTCGCTTTTTTTGCTCAACGGACAGGTGTTTAAAAAAAAAGATTATTCTTAGGCGCATTTAGAATCGGGCTGATATTCTTATATGGCAGTTTTTACTTTGAAATTTGAAATCGTCTGCAGAGAGTTGGTGGCCGAATAAAAATATTATTTCAATTGGAAAAATATTCTGTTTGAGCCGGCCTACAGCGATTCTTAAGCGTTCTTAAGCTTACGGGCCACGCACTCTACCCAGTAGGTAGAAAAAATTTACTGTTTTACGGAATAATTAAGAAAATTTTTTTGTTTGGTCTTAAACGTTGTAGTCTATTTTTTGGGCGTGGCCATTTTTCCCCGACTTCAAAAAGAGGTAGGTTCTCAAGTTCGTTCGATTTTTCCATATTGGAGAACAAAAAAGGATTTTAGGGGAATATTTTGAAATAAAACGCACCCCCTAATTTTCACTTTTATGTAATTTTCCAACATTTTTGTACTGGAGCCACTTTAATGGTTCGGTTTTTGTTTTATTTTGTTAAAAAGTTTTTTAATCTAAGCTTCTCTCAATTATCTCTCAGTTTACATTTTTCACCAATTCCATTGGTAATTACATCGTCGGTCTCTGGTAATCAGTTTCAAGTTCCGGGCGGTAACTTTTAGTATATAAAAAAACCAAAGACTTCTTAGAGATGTTAATGTCCAGAAAAAAGAACAAGATCATCTATTCTCTAAGCCAGGATACATGGTTTATATTCCATATATAATTTTATTTAAAACACGTATATCTTTAAAACGAAAGAAAAACAAAGCAAATAAACTAGATTTTAAACTATGAATTCGAATATCGCCGTTTATTTAGGGTTTTTTTTTTGTTTCCTTTTCTCAATGTATTTATAAATAAATTTTTCTTTTTATTAAATTCTTATTTGACACGACGACGCTAGCATATATATAAACTTATTTTAACATACTTTTTATTATTTTTTACTTCGCCTTTTTTGTTTAATGTTCTCCTTTTTTTATATCTTTATAGATTTAAAATTTATCTGAAATATCAGTTGTTGTTATTCAGAGGCAAAACAAAATTTCAATGCATTAAAAAATCAGAACAACTGCAAGTTCAATTTTAGTAAAGGAGTGTGGGGGTGAAAAAAAGGAAAACTAAAAAATCTTATTAAATAATTACTACGTTTTAATTTCAATGTTTGGATTGAGAAAGCTTTTAAACAAAAGTAAAAAAAAAAATACGCAAAGGGAAATAACCAATAATGTGTATAAAAAATGTATTAACTCTAACAATTCAAACAAAATATTAATATTCGGTTAAACTAACGAAACTGTCTTGGCATTTAACTGCTTTTATCATTCAACCTTAAATTCTGCTGTTGTTGTCGCTTAAATCGCTGTTCTTTGCGCCAGGCATCAATGCGTTCCTTTAGCTCCAAATTTGGAATTAACATATCTTCTGTTAAGTTTTGCCGATTAAAGGGATCCGTGTTGCTGTTTAACAAATGACGTGTTATAATGGCACGATCCATAATTGTGCCCGAAGGCAGCACCACTGGATCCGACATAAGAGTGTCCATCAGCGGATCCTTAAATTCATCTGGTGCATCGGCGCATTCGTCTTCAGATTGCTGATTGGCAACTGTGGCAAAGGAAACATTTAATTAGAAGCTTTTATAGGTATATAAATAAAAAACACTACCGTATATATCGTGCGCCTTGGTTATAAGCGCTCTAAACTTTTCCACCTCAACAGTGGAACGTATGCCCAGGCGTTCAATACGATTGGCGGCGTCATCAAATAAATGTTTTTGAAAAGAACGCTCATCGGCAGCCAGAGCCTGGGCAAATCTATCACAGTCAAGATGTAAATAAATATCAAATATTTGTCCCAACAAACGACGTGGCTCCCATCCATATTTTGCTGGATTTCGCACCTTCAAATCATTGCATTTAGGCCCACACAATTGCTGCAAGTTGAAATTAAGCATTGAACTTAGCCGATCAACGAGCACATCGCGCATAAAAGGTTCTTTTATGTCATCCTATAAAAAAATGCATTGATTGGAGAATAGTTAAAAAATTATTTGAAAATTATCAGTAACTACAGTGGTTGTGGTAGTTGAACTTACGGTTAGATAATGAAACATTTCAACTGTTTCACGTGCTAGCGTAAGATATGAACGACATTGACGTTCATCCGTTGACAACTGCGACAGCCGACTTTGCTGTTGTTCTGTGCCAAGCTCAGCCCAAGCGACTTCATTCATCATAAGAACCTACAAAGACAATTTGGAATTAGTTAAAAACGGTACTTAAACCTTATGGATCAACATTTCTAGATGGATGTCTTACTAAAAGAAGTCTTAATAGAGGTTACACTATAAAAAGATTACAGACCTGATAGGTCTTTACTCGGCAAGCGTGGGGGTTTATAAATACGTTTTATATCTGATGGAAAAATATCAATGACCAAAAATAATTTCTATGGCTGATCGAAAAAAAATAATTGTTCGAATCATTCTGATCGAAAATATATCGATGAAAAAATTATTTTCATTTCTGATCGGAAAAACATCATTAAAAAAATAATTTTTAATTCTGATAGAAAAATATCGCTAAAAAATTGTTTAATAAATTATTGATTGATAGCAATAATTGTTATTTGCGTTCTGGTTTTATTAAATTCACCGCACACTTTTAAAGCAGAAAACAATATTACGCATTGCGTAGATCATTCATGTTTACATTTTTACTGTTCGTGAGCTTGACGTCGTTTTGAATGCCACAATTTTTTAATAACGCGACATTTAAGAGAAAGTGGGCATGCTCGAAACAATATATTGTGTTATAAATATAATATACAACATCTTTAATGCGTCTTTACACATGTCTCTTTGAAATTCTTCAAATCTACGTTTTAGTTATTATTTTAATTATTGAAAATTGCAAGAAATTTTTTTCCAAATCAATTTGTAGTTTGTATTTTATTTTAAAAAGCGACGCATATGCAGGGAACGAAAATATTCTTACAGCAATATGAGCAAGCGTTATATTTAATCATTCTAAGAAAACCACTTAAATGTTTATGTTCGCATTGTCTCTGAATTATTGAAGTGGAGTGTTAGAACTTACTTGAGTCTGATGTATTCGCTTTAAATTCTCCAAGCATTCATCCAATAGGAACGTTGTGTCATTCATAAGCATGTTAATAAATTTAACAAACTGTTTGCCCACTTTAGATTCGGTTATCATAACCTGACGTTGCACCGGACTTTCCCACATTGATTTAAAAAGATGACTTATGTGATATCTACAGAAAAAAAAAATTAAGTTCTTACAACCTTGTAGAAAAATAATTTAATCCAGCAATTTAGCAACAGCACCTTATAGTAAACTTATCGTAGAATTCAGTGCTTTGACCAGTCGTTTCAATATCGACGTAAAACTTCATTAGTGCGCTGCACAACACTGTTTGTGCCAATTCATGATTCCACATCTATCGATAAGCAATAGAAAAAAACATTTAATTTAAATTTATTTTAAAAACATTTTCCACCCCTACAACTTACCGCTGTATTTAATGAATTTGGTGGACCGAGCGAAAATACAAACATGACTTCGACTAGCTTGGCAGTGACATACGGATTCTTAATTAGGTGTGGCGCACAAACGCATGTGAGCAGCCATGTTATTATAGAGAGATCAATCGTTTGACGCACATCGGTTAAAGCATGCTGCATTGCGAACAAAATAAATTCGGCAATGTCGTCGATATACCATTCTGGCAGTGCAGAAAATGCATCCGTCGGCTTTAACTGCGTTGCAGTTAGTTTTGAAATAAATGGACCTTCAATGGGGCGACCCTCCATTTGATAAAGTAAATACTCGCATACTGTCGAATAGAAAAACATGCACGAAGTGAGCAATTTGGGATCGAGCAGGCATACCTCGCTGCACAGCTTAGATCTTTATGAAACATAGAATAAATTTGTTAATATAAAAAAAATAGTTTAAAAATATTATAAGCAAGCGGCCAACCTGGTAAGCTTTTTCAGCTGTTTCAACCAACGATCTCGAAACTGTTTATTACGCTTGGCATACGGTGTGTTTTCCCAATGTGATTTGGTGCGATCGATTTCATCGATAAGCTTCTGCAATTCTTTAATGGCGCGTGCCTTCTGGCGATAGCGCTGAATGGCGGGCATAAAACCTAAATGATGCGCCTGCAGCGTAAGAAACCAGCATTGCGTTTGGAAGTTGCCGTTGTGCTCTGAGGTGGCGAAATCACGTTCCACAAAACGTTTAAATTCATCATCGGTAAAACGCAATTTAGTGTCATTTTCAATTGAAATCAAAGAGTCTTTATAGTAGGGAAAATGTGGATCGACACGGTCCAATTTTATTTTCACCGATAGCTGCTGTAGCACGGTCATTAAATTTATGACAAAGCCATCGCGTGCAAGTAGTTTTTCATCGCATGCAAATTGAACGCGACGCTCATTATGACTTAATATTTTGGCTATGTATTGGAGTGTTTTTGGACGGCTGCTAACGTTGACGAGCAGTGAGTGGAATACGGTATGCATCATTGTGCGCACGGAGTGAAGTTGCTAAAAAAAAACAAAAATTATAGGGAAATATTTATTTTTGTTTGACTCTGCTTTGAATGAATTTGTTAAAACCTACCCAACGCAATTTTCCGGAACCAGCAGCCAGAACATTTACTTTTCCATGTGCCTCGGCAAATTTGACATTCTCTTCGGCAAACAGTGAAACCGACAGAAAAGGACCCAAGTAGCTACATTTAACAATCTCACGGCCACCGATTTTTGTGCAGATTGGAGGCAAGAAATTTACCTGTCCTGCAACTAAATCGCAGAGTGGACGCACATTTCCCACCTTGATTGTAATAAGTTTGGCCAGCATTTCAATGGGTTGTGTTATAATGTTTGTTGTGCAAATAATGCGTTGCATGCCGATAAAAAGACCACGCAGTGCTTGACCAAAAATTTGCTCAAAATCTGAACTCTGCTTGTAGACTTCCGCTACCAAATCATAAAGAAATTCATCGGGTATTTGTTCCAGATAGAGCAGCTCGAGCAGACACGATTGATCGAGGGCCGCGTTATAGTTTTCATAAATGCGATCAGTCAGCACAAGAACAACGGTGCGCATAAGTGTTGTAAATGTTGTTTGTAACAAAATATTTACTGCATCGATTTCCTCCTGATTATTTTGTGCCAATTTACCATTGTATTTTTCACCCATTTTACGATTCATTTTGTAACATTTAACTAGATATTTAACCACATTATGACGGGCCAATGCAATGGGCGAAAGTATAGTGGATGATGGTATAGGACAGGTGTCCAGTTCACTGCCAACACCACCTATAATTTATGAACACAATATTAATTCAATAATGATTTTAAGGGTTTTTTTAACACGGGTTAACTTTCAAAATAAAAACAAAACTTAAAAATTAATAGTTTGAAAGGCTACATTTTAGTCCCTTTTTAAATTATTATACTCTGGTCAAAATCGCGGCTTTTTTGGTCTTCGCGGTATTATGTTTGAGGAATGAAATGTCACTGAATGTCTGTTTTGGTCATTCACTTTCAAATGTTTGTGCGCTGTTGAGTCTACTTTTTCATGCTTTCAAAGTGACTTATAACAGAATATAAACGACGAAGAATAACAAAATTACTATTAACTTTTAAACCAAATTTCGTTTCAGTTCAAAGTTGACGCGTTAAGGTTTTAAGACTTAAATGCGTTTAAATTTGAACAGCACACCTCAGCGTGGTAAACATACCTGCTACGCCGCGTGAAGTTGATGGCTGTTCATCGATCGCACCATCTGCAGCGCTAGCTGCTTCCACATTAGCTAAAATTTCCTGAACTTCGGTGTCATCACTCTTAATTTTCTTCGGTGTCGAATAAACTGGCTCCTCCACAGAATCACCACCGCTTTCACTGGCCTCATCATTGTAGATTTTCATAACGCACTCCATGAGCACATCAGATGTAATGGTCTCAAAATCGAAACGTTTTTCAGGATAATGTTCCAGAAAAGTTGCAGTTTGTGGGCAGATAATAGAGCCGACACAATACTCATTCCACGAAGCATTGAGTATTTTCGACAGAATTCTTTCCAAATTTTCATTTATGAGGTTGAGTGGCTTTTTCGTCAAAGATATGGATGACAAAGGTGTAGTTGGAGCATTGGATGTAACAGGTGATATATTTTCGGATGTTTCCATATTCTCAATACCAGAATCGCAATCCTTAACTGAATCGGGTAAAGTTTTAGAACTGATGCCAATAGTTGTAAGATCTGCTGTTGAAGAGGATTTAGATATATCCATGGGTGTTGTTGTTACGGAGGCTGTTGTGCTGCTTATTTGCGCTACATTTGCATTTAATGATGTTTTTGTATCAAAATCAATATCCATTTTTTGTCCATCATCATCTGTAGCTTCGGGTTGTTGGGGTGGTTTGTTGATTTGTGTTTGTGATGGTGACGATTGAAGTGGTGCATTTTTTACCAGACGTGATTCGTTAGAGACGTTGGTTGGAGGGCGTGGAACTAAAACTAAATGCAGTGGGAGAAAACTTTTCAGTTAGGCTGGTTCTTTTATATATTGTCAGTAAATACCTTCGACAGCTGCTTCTGTTACAGGCGGCGTTACCTTTGCCAAGTCAGCTGCTGCAAGTGTGCGCAATCTTCTCGCACGTATCTAGAGAATGACAAGATGAGTTGTTACATTTGTTTTGACATCAACATGCACTTACCTCTTCCGGCGTTAATTCGCTCATTTGAAAATTTGATTCTTCCGACATTGCAGAGCAAAAGTGCAATTTCAAGCTTTCCAAGTAAATCTACTTGGTTTTTACGGCGGCGCCTCTTTTTATGCTGGCAATATTCCAAAAAACGTCAAGAATTCTCACGCTCCGCTGCTGTTTTGAGTTTTAGCTGGGTTGCTCGTGCGGTTGGTTGGTTGGTTGGTTGATTGAACGCGCAATTGGAAATTGTATGTTTATGTTTTTATTTTTAGTACAAATGCGTAGAATTGCTGCTCCTCAAGGTAAAAATCAACAATATTTTATATTCTTATTATTCTTTGTTTGCATTTCTTTTCAATGTTATGTTGTATGTTGGGTTGGACTTGTGCTCCGCTGTGATCTGTCTGTCGGTATGCGTTGCTGATGCAGCTGATATATTGTTTTTTGTTTTTTTTAACGTTTTGTGTTTTTTTTTTTTTAGCTTTTGTCTGATAGACTGGTTAATTTTTGTTGTTGGTGGGTGAACGAACCAATACGGAATGAATATCCAGCGTACAACGTCAAGTTCATGGCAAAGAGAGAAACGAAAACAAAAATTAAGATTAATAATAAAAATTACTCGTTTCAATGAATCCTATAGGTAAAAAAATATTTATTAGTTCAAATTTAAATCAATGTAAAATAAAAATGTTTTCTTTCATTATTTATTAGCTTATTATATCACAAAATAAAACTTTGCTAATTTTGCAAAAGTGGCTGAACTGATCCTAATGGAGTTAAAGAAAATTCGAATTTCAGCAATTTTTCAGCTTTAAAAAATCTTGCATTTGTGGCGAGGAGGCTTCGGACTTTTGACTGAACCAAATAACTTGCCTTTTAATCAAAGTCACCCTTATGATTTGTATCCTATTTTGAAAAAGTGATGGGTAAATCGTCGTCGACTATATTCGATAATCGACTTTTGCCCAAAATACACGAGTATTTTGACGTCGAGTCTCGCTTTGAAATAATTGGCTAAGTCGATCGCTTTGAACTTTATTTTGCAACTGCAGAGAATTATTGGATTTTAGCATAAGTTATGGATTTTCTTGTTTTTTGCCTGCAGTAATAAAGTGAAACTAAAAAATGAGTTGAGCATTCATTTCGAGCTTAGTATAGAAATTGATCAATTACGTGAGTTATTATGTGTTCTCTTGCTTAAACAGTATTTTTGCGCGGTGATACCGACATCACTAGTTCCATTTAGTATTGCTTCTAGATAATGTTAATGTTAATGTTGTGTGGTGGAGATGCGTACTGCGACCTAAATGAGATCTATTGTACCTCCTTCTCAAAGCTCCGCTGGATTTGCGGATTACAGAATTTCATCCAGCCCTATTTCTCTAATGAATTTGAGAATATTCTTAGGTTCAAGGGATGAAACCTGCTCTAGACTCAGCTCATAATTCCCCAGTGCTAATTTACGTCTGCGAGCCACGGCGTCGCAGTTTGTAAGTAGGTGTATTGGAGTCTCCTCTGCTTCTTCACAGAAACGGCAGTTACTATCGGTCTATGCCCAATTTCATCAGGTGGTATTTGAGTTTACAGTGTCCTGTAAGGAACCCCGTTAGAATCCTAAGATTCGGTTTGCCTAAGCTTATGCACAATTTTGCTCTCCGAGTGTTAAAATCTCTGAGGAGCACTTTGGATTGTCTTAGCTTTGGGAGGCTTTTCCAAAGGTTTGAACGTTTATGCCTCTCCTCCCTTCTTAGTTCTTCTTTTATAGAGTGTGTGCCCAATCCGCAGAATGGTTCTGGTCCTATAAATTTTGTGGCTGCACCCTGTCGCGCTAGACCATCGGCTTCTTCGTTACCCTGTATTCCTTTGTGTCCTGGGACCCAAAGTATAGTAACAGTGTTATTCTTGCCTAGTTCGTTGAGTTTTGTTAGGCATTCCCATGTTATTCTCGATGATATCTCGCAGGAAACTAATGCTTTGATTGCTGCTTGGCTGTCTGACATCACAACTATATCCTGACCTTTGTATTTACGGTCCAGATTGAATTGTGCACACAGCTGTATTGCTAGGATTTCCGCTTGGAAGATACTGGGTGTTGTCCCCATAGGTTCGAAGTGCTTGGTTCTTGGCCCGTACACCCCTGCGCCTATACCTTCCAATGTCTTGGACCCATCTGTATACCATGCTATACTGTGTGGTTTCTTGACTTGCGATATCATCTCGCTGTCCCACTCTTTCTTGGTACTAAGCTTAATTCCGAAGTGTTTTTCGAAGTTATACCTTTTTACTATATCGTCTCTTGGTAGATCGATGTAGGGAGTGTGCTTTGCAATATCCTCCTTCTCTCTACTGCTGATAGTTTTACCTAAACCTGTCCCCTCTTTTGCAATGCACAACAGGGTTCGCTTGGCTACTCCCTCTATGACAAGGTGTAAGGGTGTTTGGTCCAGAATTACTTCTAGTGCTGCTGTAGGGCATGTCCTCATGGCCCCTGTGATGCATACACAGGCCAGTCTCTGTACCTTTGTTAGCATATTCCTCATTGTGGTTAGCTTGGTTCTCTCAGCCCATGCTATTGCACCATAGGTGAGGATGGGTCTCACCATCATGGTATACATCCAGCGGAGAATTGTTGGGTTACAACTCCAGCTTTTCCCCGCCAGGCTCCTACATACCATGAGTGCGTGCGCTGCTTTGTTTATAGTTACCTCTGCATGTCTTCTCCAGAGAAGCTTTGAATCTAGTGTAAGTCCCAGATACTTTACTTCTCCTTTGAAGGGAATTTCAGTGCCATCCATTCTCATTGCTCGGAGGTTTGGCAGGCTTCTTTTGTTAGTAAAAGGTACTATGGTGGTTTTCGCTGGGTTGATACTTAATCCCACTGTGTTGCACCACTCCTTTGTTACTGACAGTCCTCTCTGTATCAGGTTACAGAGTGTATCCTCGAACTTTCCTCTCGCTATTAAGGCGATGTCGTCTGCGTAACCTTGACATTTTATGCCATTCTCGGTTAGCATCGTTAATAATTCGTCCACAACAAGACTCCACAGCAGTGGAGAAAGGACTCCGCCTTGTGGGCAGCCTTTTGTTGTTTTGATTCTTATAGTGGTGTTGCCCACTTTTGTTTCTGCAGTTCTAGTGCTAAGCATTTGGCATATCCATCTGCTGAGCATATCATTTACTCCTTTTTTGTGTAAAGACTTCTTCACAGCCTCGTGAGAAGTATTATCAAAGGCTCCCTCTATGTCTAGAAAGGCACAGAGTACGGTTTCTTTGTTTTTGAAAGCTGACTGGATGTTGCTAGCCAACTGGTATAGAGCAGATTCTGTAGATTCTAGATAATAAAAATCACTAAGACTTTTCCAAGTTGGTGCTGATTTTTTTTTTGATCGATTTTTTAGATTTTTTTAAGTTTTGAAAAATATGTCCCCAGTTATGATCCTATAACTTCAAAAGTATTTTTTTCATATTACAAAATTTATACATGCTTGCAAATGAGACATTTATATCTTTCATTTAAGCTATCATTTGTACTGATTTAATGATTTTTGTAGAAATATTCTAAATACTATGTTTTTGAAAGAGTTTGAAAATGTGGTTTTTTATATTTCTGATTTTAAAGTACACAAAAATATAACTTTAATGTGTATTTTGGTTTTGATGTTTCTTTGTTGCTCAAAAAAATTTTTGCAAAAATTTTAAGGTACAAAGTATGTTTGTTGCTACAAATTGGATTGGATACTTAACTTATTTCGATTTTAGTAAAAATACTCCAAATTACCTCCTATACAGGCTAAATATGCGATATCGAATAGCTTTATAATTTTGAAATTTATATATACTGATTTTTCGAAAGCTTTCGATAAAGTTGATCTTAACATTTTACTTCTGAAATTGAGTAAATATGGTCTGTCAAATGTTTTGCCGAAATTCTTACAAAGTTTTTTAATAAACAGAAAACTTGTTGTAAACTTAGGAACAACAACTTTTGAGGTTCTTATTGATGCTTCTTCTGGAATTCCTCAAGGCACTCACTGTGGACCATTACTCTTTCATAAATGATTTACCTAAATGCTTGAAATTTTCCAAATGTTTAATGTTCGCCGATGATGCTATACTCTTATTTAAGATCTCACAATCGTATAATTGCCATAAGCTTCAGAGTGACCTAACGCGATTTCATGATTGGTGTACTCTAAACAACCTCAGTATAAAGTGTTCTGTTGTGACTTTTTCGAAATTTTGAAATTAATGGTCACCAGTTATTACGAAACGAAAGCAAGAAATGAAAGACTTAGGTGTAATATTCCATGATACAAAGAACTACAGATAAAGTATTCCCGGCGCAACGAACAACATTTACTGCGCACCTCGTCATCGGTGCTCGTCAAATGTGACACTTGATGACTACATTCAAAAGAAAATGTCGAAAAGTGGCGAATATAGCAAAATGAAAACGAACAAACAGTTAAAATTCTGTCAAGCACATTAAGCAACGTAGCCGCTTTTTATGTAAATCGGTAAAAAGGGGAAAAAACACCCCTACAAAATATGCAAATTTTTTCACAAACAGTACTAAAAAATATATTTACTTTATTTAACAATATTTATTTCATTTCAGTAAAACAAGTTTTCATAAGAAAATTTAGGAATTTTAAAGTCTTTATACCCTATGAATAAATTGTGACTACGTTGCAACCAATGAGCACCTTGCACGTCACAGCAAAGATGGCGGACATGCGCAATACTTTATCTGTTTTTCTTTGTATCATGTAATATTCCATTAAAATTTTACTATTAACTGTCACATTGATTACATCATTTCAAAATCGTATGCCATGGTCGAGTTTATGAAGAGAAATACGCAAAACTTTAGAGACCCAGTGACAATCAAATCACTTTATGTAGCACTGGGTCGTAGCGAAATTGAATACTTCTTTATCATTTGGAATCCCTTTTATGCTGATCATTCAAATCGTACTGAACGAGTTCAGCGTAGCATGACCAGATATGCGCTCAAAAAAATGTGTTAGCCTAACGGTCTTCCTTCCTATAATTCTCGACGCAAGCTTTTTGGTTTTCAATCTTTAAATGACAGAAGAATCTCGTACTCTCTGTTATTCGTATATCACATTTTTTCTGGCAAAATAAATTGTATTGACTTACGAGATCGTTTCAATTTTTATGAGCCTCCAAGATCTTTGAAGACTAAAAGACTATTTGAATCTATAACTTATAGAACAAATTACGCAGCAAATGAGCCTATTAATAGATGCATTTTTCTTTTTAATAATTATGCTAACGTCCTTGAATTCAATTGAACACTGCTTTAAATTAAATTTTTTTTGCGTTATCTTATATATTAATAGGCAAACATCAAATGTTGTCATACACTTTTTCGATATTAATTTTAGAATAAGGGCAATGAAACTTATATCATTCAAAAGGTACTGCGCCCTATATGTGCAGAATCATTTTATATTTTAAATTTATGACCTCTGACCCGAAATATTAACGTTGAAAGTTTGTTTTATTTTTAGTAAGGAATCTCAGGGCTAGGAAGAGGTAAATGATGAATGAGGTATCAAATGAAAGATCTGGCTGCACAGTATGATTACATTTTAGATTGGTGACCTTCGACCTGAAATATGAGCCTAAAAAAAGAATTTATTAAATAAAAGCTTAACTGTAACAGATGGAAGAATATAATGTAAGAGGTAGTTTTAGACATTGATAACGTGTGCAAAAAATACTTCCCACATTTTGCGCCATCTCTTACGGATACCCTACAATAAGCATTTTTTTATGTTAAAAGTGTGAACATTAGGCCGGGCCAATTTGTATGGAGCCGAAAAATTCGATTAAAGCCACCCCCTGGGATGATTCTATGGACAATTCTAAGCAACTTTGGTGAAGGAACCATAGGTCTATCTCGATTTTCGAGTCTCCCACTTTTCAAAAAATGATTTTTCCCCTATAACATCATTGATTCAAAATTCGATTTTTTATTCATCGTTATATTATCTTTTTTATGTGTATATGGGGGGTTTTTGGGGTCGAGAAATTCATTTCTGATCTTTATTTTTACCTATGACCACCGCCAGAGGGCGTTTCATGCCTATTTTAATCAAAATTATTTCTGCTGCTTTGCGGACTTTTTACTCTGACATTTATTGTTCTTAATTTTAAGTAAGTCAATTGTTTATATCCGCACTGAACAAACTCGTCGCCCACCGCAAACTGCATTGATGTGTATTGACGGTTGGCGATGGGTTTGTGTTGTTGATGTTCAGTGCGGCCTTTTGACACTTGCTGTCATATGTTTAGTGATTTTTCTCCCGTTTTGGCTTTTCTCTCGCATTCCTTTAACCGCGTTGGTTCGTTTTTTTGCGTATGGAATTTAGTTGGTTTTAAATAAATAAAATTAAAGTAAATTAAGTACAGAAATTGTGTTCGTATTTATAATTGTTTAAACGCGTCAGTTTTTTCGCATACTCCAGAGTGCATTACCCGGCATACCAACAGCACCACCAGACGGCACATCACCAGACAGCCGCAGCAATTAACGACACAAGGCTCCGCCACCAGCAGCAACATCATCCTCACCGACTACCAACGCACCCAGGAGAAACCAGGCAACACCAGTAATACCCACATAGTGTGTAAAAACTAATACGTTCTAACAAGAAACGTTACTAATATAAATAAAATTCTCATCATTTTTACCATTGCGTTTTTACCAATTTGCAGGTGGAAAAAATATATTCGAACCAAATGTTTTAAAATATACTAATTTCAGTTATTTTTTAAGTCTTATGTATGCAATGGATCTAAATGCATTGCCGTCTACATCGCAAACCGCAACAACATCAACAAGTAACGAAACTCATTTGAAGCATTTGCCTTCGCACGATGTTGCTGTTTTTGGTGCATCTTGTGATTTGAGTGGACTCAATCTGCCAACGAAACAGGATATTTTAAGTTGTTTTTTTTCTTGGCCGAACGTGCTAAACTCGAAAACAAAATGTTTTCGTATAAAACATTCGTACCGCACGTAACAGACAAATTGATTGAAATTTGGAGTCAACTTAATGTTGAAATTATAACAAAAAAAAGTGTTGGTAGAAAATTGGGTACATTGATTGACAAGTATCAAATCGAAACTAAACATCCAAAAATCGCCACATTCAGAACGTTCGTGCAATCTACAAAAGAGTTATTTTAAATCGGCAAATGTCAATGTGACTTGAAGGCAGCATTATGCTCATGTGGATTGATTCCAGATCATTTGAAAGAGTTTATGCGAGATCAAAATAATGTCAGAAGATTGACGATACCGGAATTCGTGCCAGAAGTTGAAGAGCCAGCACCAACGTCAACAATAATACCAACAAGCGTTGAAGAGACCCATTTAGCATATGAACCAAGTACTGATGCAGATGAGCCAAGTTCAAATCCACAAGATGTTCCGCCACTGATACGAGGACCGTATACTCCCAGATACGATGCTTCGAACTTCGCTGGGATGTGTGATCGATTTGGTGTGTCAGATAGAATAGCAGCAGCACTCGCAACATCCCTTATGCAAGACATTGACGTAAAAGATGCACATGGCAATCCGATCATCATGGATAAAAATAAAGTGCGTCGAGAAAATGCAGAGAAGAATTGCTTCGTAAGCAGTATGATGCATCCAATTTGATAGCATTTTCATTCGACGGCCGAAAAAATGATGCTTTAACAATGGAAAAAATCGATGAGAAGTTGCATCCAAGGGTGGTGAAAGAACCACATCTAGTTGTTTTGAAGGAACCAAATTCTCGATTGATAGGCTACACAAAAGTCGAAAATGAAGATGCTGAACACAAATTGATGACATTGAATGGATTCTTCGTCGAAAAAGAAATTGCTCTCGATGCATTAATCGGCATATGCTGTGATGGTGAGCCAACAAATACTGGCGTAAGAAATGGGATTTTGCGTCGATTTGAATTGCATTTAAATAGACCGCTGCATTGGTTTGTATGCCTTCTGCACTTCAACGAGCTGCATTTCGTCATTTGTTTAACACTTTGGACAAATCATCGACCACTGGACCACGAACAACAACCGGAACGTTGGGCAAACAAATTGAAACGTGTGAAAATCTTCCGGTATGTATCATTTTTCACATCGATTTTTTCCATTATTAAATGGTAAAATTGCATTTAATTCATCTAATTTCTTTTTTTTTCAGCTTATAGATGAATTCGAGATAATCGTGCTAGAGAACATGCCACCTGATTTAGATCCATTTGAATTATCCACCGATTCAAAGTACCTATACAAAATGGCCAATGCAATTTCGAATGGTGTTGTTCCTGCGGATTTGTCTCACATTAAACCAGGACCAATAGCACATTCACGTTGGCTCACCAAGGCGAATAGATTGTTGCGGTTGTATGTGTCAACTGAAAATCCATCAAGGAATTTGAAAATTCTGGCAACATACATAATGAAAGTGTATGTGCCGATGCACTTCAACATCAAGTACTATAATTCGGTGGTCTTCGGTAGTGTATTATTTCACAAATTCATTCGTTGGACACAATATTTGGATACAAATCTACGCCAAGTTGTGAATAATGTCATTAAAGACAATTCATATTACGCACATTCCGAAAATATTCTGTTAGCGATGTTATTTGATGATAAAAAAGAGACACGAAACATCGCAATCAAGAAAATTTTACACTACCGAAGAAATCTGTACGACCCGGCACATCTTAGAGTTTATCAAAAACCTTTGATAAACTTCAATTGTACAGATTATACGAATATGATTGATTTAAATAAAGATGATGTCTTATTCGAACCACCGTTTACGCATACCATTCCGTATGATCATTTGGAACAATATATAGAATACGATGATCCACCATTGCCTGATCCAAGAATTCCGGTACACATACAAGCAACGGAAAGACATGTTCAGTTGCTGGCTAGCGTTTCTAAACGTGTTTTACAAAAAATCGACACAGTGTTATGGCAGTTATATCAGAAAGCCGTGCAAAATACCCCAGACTGGAAAGCAAGAAAGACTTTCAAAAATAACTTATTTCACTTTTCTTCCACTAAATTAATTTTTTTGTTTTTTTTTGCACATGTTCTTAGTTTTTAGGTTGAATTTCTGTTGACAAAAAATAAAATAAAGATCAATATTACCGAAAAAAATTTAAATTTTTCTCAGAAAATAGACGAAAAATAGTTAAAATATGCATGAAACGCCCTCTGGCGGTGGTCATAGGTAAAAATAAAGATCAGAAATGAATTTCTCGACCCCAAAAACCCCCCATATACACAAAAAAAAGATAATATAACGATGAATAAAAAATCGAATTTTGAATCAATGATGTTATAGGGGAAAAATCATTTTTTGAAAAGTGGGAGACTCGAAAATCGAGATAGACCTATGGTTTCTTCACCAAAGTTGCTTAGAATTGTCTATAGAATCATCCCAGGGGGTGGCTTTAATCGACAAAAAATTTGGCCCGCCCTAGTGAACATATATTGTGATTGTGAAATTTCTTACAAATAGCAAATAATGAAAAATTTCCGTTATTTTGACATGAACGTTATTGTGATAGCTCGAAAACTATAGATGTTTTCAGTATAACGTATTTTTGTATAAAACGATGTTGGTTCAGAAATATAATGGTATACGAAAGCTTTTTTGGTAATATTTTTTTTCGGATAATATGCTAAAAAAAATTCCCGCTATGACATCAAAACTACTAAGATGTCTCAAAAATGTAGACTTTCTCAGTACAACGTATTTCTTTGAAGCAGGGTCATCGCCTCAGAATGAGAAAAAAACTATTGAAATTTCAAGTTTTGACTTTGCAAGCAAATATCTCAGCCATTTCTTAATAGATTTTCAACAAATTTTCTTTGTCTGAAAGATCAATTAAATGACTTTGGAGAAATAAGAAAAGATTAACCGTTATCTCACCAATTCAATGTTTTATATGGTTTTAAAAAAACCTCTAAAATATTAAGTTTTTTCTCAAAAAATAGGCCAAACGTTTTTGTTGTTGTAATTTTTTTCTTATATAATTTTCTTTTTCACACTCTTTCATATGACATATCATCATTTATTAGCAAAAATTGCTTTATTTTGACACATAATGCAAAAAACAGTTTCCCCTATGAGTTTTTTGATGAAAATTAAATTTTTCAAAATGTTGTTTTTATATTTTCTACAAAGTTCTATAGCTTAAAAAATAATTTCTGTGAAAATAATTTCCAAATATTTCAAACCACTCCAAAGTTATATACACAAATCTATGCTTTAAGCCGTCGTTTCGTTATATATAAAAATAGGCGTTGGAGAAACAGTTCTTTCGTTTTTCTGAACCGATTTTCATAATTTTTTTAAATAAATTAGAGTAGGGAGAAGAAGTTCACCGAATAGTTATGTAACCTTTGACCTGAAATATGAGCATTGAAAGAATATTTCTGAAGTAAAACCTAAACTATAAGAAATGAAAGAACATGGCATAGGAGGAAATTTTAGATATTAATATAATGTAGGAAAAACATTTTCCACTATCTCTTACGGATACCCTACAATAAGCATTTTTATGGTAAATTTTATATTTTACAAATAGTATATTCGGAAAAATTTTGATATAAAAGTTATGACGATATCTCGAAAACTGTTGCTTTCTCTCGAAACTTAATATTTTCTTAGTACAACACATTTTTTTAAGGCAAGGTCAATACCTCAGAATGAGAAAAGCGATTGAAATTTCAGAAAGTTGGTCGAATTTCGACCACAGGCGATACTAGTTTAATTAATTGTGTATTTATTAGTTAACATATTTAAGACACTTTTGTATAGTCTGTAATATCTTAATATCATCCGTAGACTAAAATAAATAAATAAATATTTCGCAAAGCCTTGGAATTCCGTATTCGACCACAATTACAAGTAGCGTTTCCCTGATAACATGTGATGAGCGTTGGACAAGGTGGCGTGGCACCTCCTACATCACTCAAATTCGCGATATCGAATAGCTTTGTAGTTATAGGCCGCATATCCTCGGAATTCCGTATTCGACTACAATTTACTCGTGCGGTTTCACTGATGACATGTTATATGCGTTTGACAAAGGGGCGTGGCACATTCCACACCACCAAAATTTGCTATATTGAATAAATTTGGAGTTATAGGTCGCACAGCCTCGGAATTCAGTATTCGAACTCAATTTACACATGCAGTTTCACTGCGCGTGGCAGCAACGCGCAGTGTTTCAGCTAGTTATTTATATCAGCGCGAAGATTTCGTTTTTTTGTTTTGATTTATTTTTGACGTATCTTTGTTTACGTTATTTCTGTTATTTTACTCATTGCAAAGAGTTTACTGTGTTGCAAATCTTATTATGTCTTAAAATTGCGCTTTAGAGATTTTTAAATTTAGCTAAAATTGTACAAGAACATTTTTTGTAAACAAAACCTTGTTTTGTAAACTTAAATTATATTTATGATAATTGGGTTTTTAAAGTTTGAAGAATGTTTTTAGTACGAACTCACCATGTCGACTTTAAAGCAGGTAATTTTGAGTATTTTTACTAAAACCGAAATAAGTAAGATATCCAACCTGCTACAATCATACTTTTTACCTTAAAATTGTCGTAAAAATATTTTTTTTTAGCAAGAAAAAATATAACCAAAATATATATCAAAGTTATATTTTTGCGCACTTTAATATAGGGAAATGTTTAACGGTATATTTTAAACTCTTTCACAAATGCAGTATTCAAAAAATTTCTACAAAAATCGTTAGATCAATACAAATAGCAGCTTAAATGAAAGGTGAAAAATGTCTCATTTGTAAATATTTATAAAACTTGTAAATTAAAAAAAACTTTTGCAGTTATAGCATCATAACTGGGGAAATATTTTTCAAAACTCAAAAAAAGCGATAAATTCTTTTAAAAAAAAAATTCGAGCCAACCTGAAAAAGTCTTAATGATTTTTATTATCTATAAACAATACTCAATCGAACTAGCAAATCTGTTTTTGTTGTGGAAAAAATTTTTTGGAAATTATTTACTGGTGTTATATATACAGATATTATTAAGGACAGCATAGAACCACTGCAAAGCTATGCCACCGGCTTTTTAGCAACAGCTATGGAAGTTAAGGAGATTGTAGTCACGTTCCGAAAGTTAAAAACATAGTCCCCCAATACATAAAATTTTTAGCGCTACTGGATAATCGCCGCGATGCCTTCCTCACTGGCTCCGGTCTTCATTACTACGGGTCCGCCATTTACCTTTTTTTTCAACTAGTGCATATTTTGTGAATGGTAACACTTAGCTCATGTCTGATTTGACAGATAATTAGTTTTATCCTTCCGCTGAACGAATATGGTTGTGTATACGCTTGAACAACGCTGGGAAATATTGCGACATTACTTTGAAAATCATGGTAATGTTGCAGAATGTGTGCGAAAACTGCGTACGGATTTTGGAAGAAGAGAAGCACCGTCAGCTCCGTATGTTGGTTATCTTGTGAAAAAAATGAAAGAAACTGGCATCCCCATCGATAAACCAAAGCGTGAAAAGCCAAAAGCAGTGCGTACACCCGAGAATATTGCTGCTGTGGCAGAAAGTGTGCGTGAAGCGCCATCAACATCAATTCACCGTCGTTCTCAACAATTGAACATTTCGGAGACATCATTGAGACGAATTTTGCATAAAGACCTTGGTATGACGCCATACAAAGTCCAATTGGTTCAGGAGTTGAAGCCAACTGACCATCCAATGCGTTTTCGCTTCGCTAAGTGGGCCTGCGATCGACTCACAGAAGATGCCGATTTTGCCAAAAAAAAACATATTTTCAGATGAAGCTCATTTTGATCTTGGCGGGTATGTAAACAAGCAAAATTGTCGCATTTGGGGCACAGAAAACCCGCACGCATACATTGAAAGGCCGCTGCACCCAAAACGAGTCACTGTTTGGTGCGGATTTTGGTCCAGAGGCATAATTGGGCCATTTTTCTTCGAAAATAAGCAAGGAGTGGCCGTTACAGTCAATGGCGATCGTTATCAGGCCATGTTGAACGAATTTTTGTTCACAAAAATTGAAGAGGAGGATATTGGCAACATTTGGTTTCAACAGGACGGCGCTACGTGCCTCACAGCCGAAGCAGCACTGTTTTACACCCTGTTTTTGAAGATCGCATTATCAGCCGCAGAGCTGATGTCGTTTGGCCACCTCGGAGCTGCGATATGACACCGTTGGACTATTATTTGTGGGGTGCCCTCAAAGATAAGTATTACGCCGACAAGCCATAGACAATTGACGCTTTAAAGGACAATATTCGTGAAGCCATTGGTGAAATACAGCTGCACACAATCGATAATGTGCTTAAAAATTGGACCGATCGTGTAGGCTACTGCATGGCCAGCCGAGGCAGCCATTTGAATGAAATTATTTTCCATTATTAACCGGAAGGATTGTACTTTCAAATAAAAAAAGAAATTTGAGAAAATATCCAGTAGTTTTTTTTATAGAATTTTCACAATTAATTATTTATTTATCTACATCTACCGGGCAGAACCCTTACAGATTACATACATATATATTATTCTTAAAAGCTGGCGTTTAATAAATACTTTACATTTTATAAGTTTACGTTTTTATGTACAGAGATAACAAAAAATTAAAAAAGACTAAAATTTACCAAGTAGCAATAATAGCTATAAGCTGTTGTTTAAACAAGTTACGTTCAGTAAAGAAATCTAGCTGACTTGCCAGAGTTACAATGGGATAGGCATCTGCTAAGATAAGAAATCTAATAACAAATACCTTTTAATTGATGCCAATATTGACAAAAAGTCTACTATCAACTCCGATTAGCTGATTTCTTAATTGCGCTGAAAATAATCGAGAACAAAATCGATGATCGACTTTTAAATCTGACTACCACCCATAACTATTTTGAAATAGTTTGACCCGTTTTACACACGGCAATTCAAGAGCAATAATTGCTACTGCCGCAAGCAATTTGTTTGCTATCGGGATGAAAGAGGACTTTAGGCAACCCCTGATGAGACGCATTGTCTACAAACTGCTTGCGGCGAAAGCAATTATTGCTCGTGAATTTTCGTGTGTACCTGCATCTTTGTTTAAAACGAAACGAAGGTTCGGACGTCGTGAAGGATACGAGCAACAATATTTTTTGATATGGTAAAATGTAGGTATTGCCTACCGTATTTCCCACCACGTTCAGCCTTCGTTTCGTTACACATAAAGATGCAGTAAAACGGATCTAATAGCAATTGATATCATTCCTGCAACCTTTTTTTAATTTAATTAATAAATAACTATTTCTTAAAAGATGAAAATCCTTTTAAACTAAAGGATGTACACGAAAAAAATTAATTACACATTTTTTGTTATAACTTAATAAGTTTTAATTCGTTTTTAATAGCTGAGCAGTTAAAAGAACGGCATTTCATTGTTTTTTAAAGTATAAAAACCAAATTCAAATATTTTGCTTGCGTAGGCAAGCTTACGGAGCTTAAATCTTACTCTCTTCATCAACGTTTGCACAGCACATCTATTAATTTCAGTGGAAGATTTTGCCCAGTAATAAATGAAGCTACTCACGTCTTTTGTTTGCTTTTAACGGTTCAGGGAAATAACGCCAAAAATAAAAAATTATCTAAAGACCAAATATTTTTCATACAAATTCGGGCGTTATTCCATTATGAAATAACACCCAAAGTAGAAAACAGAAATAAAGCACAAAAATTTCCAAACAAATTCGGCGTTATTTAATTTAATCTTATTTTCGTTAAAACAAAATATTTTGGGTCTTATTTCATTTTCGGTTTGGGCGTTATTTCACTTTTTTGGGCTTTATTTAATTTTTGTATGCCCGAAATATTTTTGGCTTTATTCTATTTTTTATTTTGGGCGTTATTTCCCTGAACTGCTTCTTGCACAGAATCTCTACTGTAGAAATTGTTAAATAACTAGTTTTACAGTACATGACTGTAAAAATTGTTATTAAAAAGTTTCTGCGGCAGAGCTACTGTAAGACTGTTATTCTTAACAAGGTTTACAGTAGGTTACAATTGATTGAAACCATATGTGAATTATTGATTAGGCGAAACAAACGTGAAAGACAATTTGAATTGCTTTTAACCAAGGCTATTGTTATGCCTAAAAAACTCGGCAACCATTTCCAGCTCTTTGTTGTTGTTCCTGTCCTTTATAATTCTACATGTTCCACAATTTAGTTGTGAATTTTTTAGTTATCAATAATTCTTAAATGTACCCGGATTCGCACCGGGAACCTCTGGGCTGATAGTCTGGCGTACTCTCCACTGGACTACAAAGACCAAATTTAAATGTTCGATAAAAAAATATATAAACTGCCAACTTTAACTGTTCGAAACGTTAAGATTTACTGTCATAATTGTTAAGTTACAATTTTTATCGGTAATTTTAAACAAAAAAATACATAGTGTGCAACAACAAATGTATTGACGGTAGAGAGACCGCAAATATCGGTAGGATTTACCGACGAGATTTTTGTGTGTAGGAGTCTTAATTACGTAAATCTAAAGTTATTTGATATCTTTCCAAATATCATATGGTAGTTATGGTTTATATATGCTGCTTTGAAAATTTTACGAAATTTCAATTTTTATAGTTTTGTACAGAATATTTTCCAAAATCACAAAAATTGCGGTATAATATATATACAAAACTTTGGCAAAAATATATTTTACAAGTTCTTGAAAAAAAAAACTAAAAATATAAAAAAAAATTCATATACCATAAAAAAGGTCCTAGAAATCCAAAAACAAACCTTAATTTCTAATTCTGTTAACCAGTATTTTGAATATTTCTATGTGTTTGTTGTTTTTAAAACAAAATTTAAAGCTAAAAAAACAAAATTTTTTAATGAAATTGTCAATAACTGAAAAGCAGTTGACAATTTTTATCAAAATTTTTTATTTTGAGCTTCAAGTTTTATTTTGAAATCAAAAAATTACAACAAACACATAGAAGTATTCAAAATACTGGTTAATAATTTGTTAATTTGCCAGAATAGGGCTGTAAGTGGCCTCGCAGCCACTTTTGTCAAAATGCCTAATTCGATTTTTTTTAATGCATTTTTCGATCCAGGAACAAAATTTGCATTTTCTTTAAATTTTGTTCCTTATTATTTATGTTACTTTTTGCTTGAGTCTATCATAGAAAAAGGATTCAATATTAAAAAAAATTTCCTTGCACTCTATGGGTATGAAAATCCATACCCATGAAATTGTCCATCGCGTGACAATTTCGTGATAAAAATCAAAAATCCGAAATGCGGCATACAGCTGCTGCTCTATTAAATAAATGAATAAAACTTCAAAACGCTTTCATGATAGTCTTCTGGAACCGAATTTTGAATCGCAAAAAGTAAATATTGATTTTATAGCTGCTAAGGATATGTTAGCTTCTCTTATCGAATTCGTAACAGATTTGCGAAGTGATTTTTCAAGGTTTGAGAATTAGAAGAAACAGCAACAAAGAACCCGAAACAATCAATTTTACTGGTTCTGATAGATTCAAAATCGAAAATTTCCTTGTTTTAGCTGATAAGTTAGCAATGGAATTGAGAAAAAGAAGTGAAGCACATGTACACGAAGAATAAGAAGCAAGACTAGAATCCCTTGTTGAAGTATATCCAAATGATATTCAAATGGAATTAATCTGTGAATTACATCAATTCATTCCGATAATGAAATTTCAATATGAAGGATTTTTTCGATCTCTTGTGAGAGAAGTCAATCTATTAATAACAGAAATAATACATTAGTATTAATAACAGAAATGATACACTAGTTCCATTAAAAATACTTAATTGGATTGTGGTCTCAGACATGATCGACATTTTTCCAAATGTTTAAATATATAGCCAGGGATTAAAAATGCGCAAAAATGTTCATAGTTTTTGTTTTGCATTTGCTTCGGACTATGAAAAAAAAACGAATATTCACAGCAGCAGCAAGCGATCGGTTTTTGAAGTCGTGTCTGCTTTGCTGCTTTCGTTTTATAACATTTAGGAAGCAGCAGCAACAGCAAGCTATAGAATTTTGAAGTCGCCTTTTGCTGCTGCTGTTTGCTTAAAACATTTTTCAAGCAGCAGTCATATTTGTATTTCTAAATGCTGTGCTGCTGTATCGTGTATTCAGTATCGTTGGATCGAGGGATCGTTGTATTGTTGCGGTGCAAATGCCGACCGCTTGCTGCTGCTGTGACTATTCGTTTTTTTCATAGTTTGCAGCAGAAGCAAACAATATTTATGGAGAATTTTAAATGCGACAGCACAGCAACAATGAATATTTTGATGCTTTTGTAACAATACCGATAGCAAATTGCGAAGCTGAAAGGTAATTTTCAGTATTAAAAAGAATAAAAAATGTACACTGATCTTCTATGTTAAATGAACGTTTGTCGTCAATAACGCAACTATGTATTGAAAATGATTTGTTGCAAACGATCAATTTTGACGAGTTGATAGAAAGTTTTGTCACAGTTAAAACGAGAAAAAATTTTTAAATTAACATTTAAAAGTTAATGAAACCAAATTTTGTTTCACTTTTAGACATAAATGAGTAAAAATTAATATTTTGATTATTTAAAAATCCCAGCTAAATGCTCTGTCTTTAAGTAGGCCCCGCTATGTGTTAATCCGGCGCTGCATGTACAGAAGAATTTAATATATAAAGATTGTGTAAATCAAGTAGATATAAAGTTAATTAATTTTGTTCCTTACACTTTTCTATACCTGGATATATTGAATTTTTATTCTTCATTTTGTATGGGAGGTGGGCAAAGGGCGTGGCATATCTTGAAATTTTTATATAATAATTATGTGAATGTAGTTAATAAAAAAATAGTTAATTTGCTTTCTAATACTTTTTACAACCCGATATTGCAATTTTATTTTTAATTTCGTATGGAAGGAGAGCAAAGGGCGTAGCAGATCTTAATGAAAATTTTAAATGATAGTAATGTGTAAAGTAATGGGGAAACTGGAGGCGATGGAACAATGTAACATGTCTGACTGTCTCAACCTGGCGAGGCCAGCATAATCTTTGTGAAATCGCCTCAAGTCGACTCAAACCTCCACGTGGTGTTTCCTAGGCAACGTCAAAACTGACAACCGTCAGTTTGGCGGCTAATCTGAGCGACGGGTCCCCTAGGCTTAAAACAGGTTGTGCGTCGGGTTTGAAGCCCACCCGTAATTTCAATGTAAATTTCAATGAAAACTAATAAGAATAAAAGAAAACTGATCCCTAAATCTGATGACGACTACCGGATATGCACCTGGAATGTCCGAACCCCTAAATGGGAAGATGCCTCTATCCAACTGACTGATGTCTTGGAAAGATACAAAGCTGATGTCACTGCTATCCACGAAATGCGATGGAGGGGACAGGGTTGCATTCGGCATGCACCCTGTGATATTTACGACAGCGGCCATGCGCAGAAACACAAGTTTGGATGCGGATTTTTAATTGGCAAGAGACTACGGCCCCACGTCCTGCGATTCACACCTATGAACGAACGGCTTGCCATAATCCGCATCAAGGTTAGATTTTTCAATATAAGCCTAATATGTGCGCACGCTCCGACAGAAGACAAGGACGATGAGATCAGATACGAGCGCTGTCCCCGCCACGACGTAAAAATCGTGCTTGGTGACTTCAACGCTAAGGTGGGCAAGGAAAATATTTTTGGTGCAACAGTCGGAAAGTTCAGCCTCCACGACAACACCTCCGATAACGGAATGAGGCTGATTGACTTCGCCGCAGCACGAAACATGGTCGTAAGTAGCACTAGATTCAAGCATCTCAATATTCATAAAGCCACCTGGATGTCCCCTGATCAAAAAACAAAAAATCAAATTGATCACGTTTTGATCGACGGAAGGCACTCTTCCAGTGTATTGGATGTACGCACGATCCGTGGTGCAAACATTGACTCGGATCACTATCTTGTTGCAGCCAAGATTCGTACACGTCTGTGCGCAGCTAAGAATACACGCAACCCTACACAGAGAAAGCTAAACGTCGACAAGCTGCAATCGAAACAGACAGCCGATGCTTTCGCCACTCGACTCTCACTCCTGCTTCAAAGCACTCCTCCAATCGATGATATATGCGCGCAGTGGACACACATTTCCAACTCCATGCGTGCGGCTGGTGAAGAGGTGATTGGCTACCAACGCCCTCGCCAAAACCAGTGGTACGACCAAGAGTGTCGCGACGCCACTGCAGAGAAAGACGCCGCCTACAAAGCCACCCTGCAGTCGGTTGTAACGCGCGCTGCTAAGGAGCGATACAAAGAAAAGAGGAGGGAAGAGAGACATATTTTCAGGCGGAAAAAAAGAGAGGCAGAAAAGCGCGAGCAGGAGAAGATTGAGATGTATGGTGACAGGAATGAGGCCCGAAATTTTTTCGAAAACGAGGTTTCAGACAAGGTGATTCCTTATCGTGCGACTTTTTCAACCTAATGATGGAAAAGATCATCCGAGCTGCTGATCTGAGACGTAGTGGCACAATATTCTACAAGAGTGTTATGCTGCTTGCGTATGCTGATGACATAGATATCATTGGCCATAATACGCGCGAAGTCAGTGCAGCATTTTCCAGATTAGAAAGAGAGTCAAGTCGAATGGGTCTGTCAGTGAATGCAGATAAGACGAAATACTTAGTGTCAACAAACAAACAGTCCCAGCGTCTTGGAACCCACGTTACCGTTGACAATACCTCCTTCGAGGTTGTGAAGAACTTCGTTTATCTGGGATCCAGCATTAATTCAACCAACGACATCAGCATTGAGATCAAACGAAGAATAACTCTTGCCAACAGGTGTTACTTTGGGCTCAGTAGGCAATTGAGAAGCAGAGCCCTCTCTCGAGGAACGAAAATCACGCTCTATAAATCGCTCATCATGCCCGTCCTACTTTACGCATCACAAACCTGGACGCTGAGCAGTTTAGATGAAAAGACTTTAGGAGCATTCGACAGAAAGATTCTTCGTAAGATCTACGGACCAATCTGCGTCAATGGCGAGTACCGAATACGGTGGAATGATGAACTCTATGAGCTGTACGCTGACATCGACATAGTCAAGCGCATTAAAATCGAGCGGCTTCGCTGGCTTGGTCATGTTCAGCGCATGAAAGACGATGCTCCAGTGAAGAAAACATTCGATTCGGTACCCAGCGGCGGTCAACGCAGAAGAGGACGACCGCATCTTCGTTGGAAAGACCAAGTAGATGACAACCTGACGAAGCTTGGAATTTCCAACTGGCGCCAGCAAGCGAAAGACAGAAATGGCTGGCGCAAATTCTTAGATGAGGCCAAGACCGACATACGGTTGTAGCGCCAACTAAGTAAGTAAGTAATTATAAATCTGAAAAAATTAATGGCCGCTCTCATCTGGTTTAGAAGTTATAGGGGTCTAAAATTAAAAAATGGGCTCAAAAAACTTGCTATATCTTTGCTATATATAAACAAAACTAAACATAATGGGTATTTTAAGAAAGAACATGCTATTACCTATTTATTAAGCTGTTATGTATTTTATTTAATGTACAATTTTTTTATGTACCAACTATTAAATTAAATAAAAGTTTGTTTGGACTTTCAGCTTAATATATCAAAACATGAAAAACTGTTATAAAAAACCGCGCGATTTTTCGACTGCGGCACTTATTTCGTTTTTAACATAAATTATTTTCTCAACAAAAAGAGACTTTTAATACAAATTTTCCAATTTTTTCGCTTATTTCCTTAATCTTAACATTGCGTATGAATATGTCGGGAGCTCCATAGTATTTGTATGCAGCGATTTGCCGGTGGCTACACTATTCGATCGCTCTGTCTTCAATCGCCCTAAAAAACTATATCTATTTTTCCAATATGACTTACTTTTATAGCTTTTTATTTTTATTTCATTTTTCATAACTTCCCTATCGGAAATTTCAAAGTGCATTATTAAAAAGCAAGTAAAAAGGGATTCAATCTGCTTATGAATAGTGCTTTTGACAAGTGCTTTGCTTTCGCTACGAATTGAGCTTCAAAAAATCGGTTAGCTTTCACTATTTTCCCCTAGTCTGACTAATCGTATTCGTTCCTTTATCTTTTCGTTGCTGTCGTACTAGTTCGATATTCACTTTTCTAATTACTTTCCGAAGCGATAGCAATGCGCTTTTTTATCACTTTTCGAAGCGAGAGCAAAGCGCTTTTTTGAATAACTTTTCAAAAGGAAAGTAAAGATTTTTTGTTATCATTTTCTGAAGGGAGAGAAAAGCGCTTTTTGGAATCACTTTTCGAAACAAGAACTAATCGCTTTTTTTAATCACTTTTCGTACCGAGAGCAAAGCGCTTTTTGAAATCGCTTTTCGTAGCGAGAACAAAGGTCTTCTTCCCAATGACATGTCAATGTTAAAAAAATCACTATTAAAAACGAGAATAAAGCGCTATTGTGATTTTTTAAAGTGCTTTGAAAGTAGTTTCGAAGCGCTTTGTTTCCTAAAGGGTTACTTATTTTCATAACAAGTGTTTTTCTAAACAAGTGTACCACCATTGTTTCGCTCAAGCATTATTGCTTGACATATCTTTAGTCGCTCCGACAAATTTAATTACTTTGAAACATTTTTATAAAAAATAGAGCACTTTTTAAAAACACTTCTTATTTTCTAAATCACAATGCTATTCAGACACTAACCTTATTTAATGTAAAAACTTCGGGCTTACAACAATTTAGGACCATTTCAAGAACAAAAATTTTATATCACAAAAACATCTTCAAAGGTAAAATTTTCCTAGTCCAAAAAGAGCTATATCTACAAGAGATATGCTTGGATTTTCAAGATTTATACTTCGTTGAATAGATACCTGCATTGCCTTTCTTTTGATACCTATAAATATTAGTTTTGTTGGAAAATTTAAAAAAGCACATGTTTTTAAGGCCATTTTTTCTATCTTTGGACGTATATATAACTTCTGTACAACTTGAGAGCGGCCCTTAATTATTTTCACTATTAGCTTTTTAGCTCCAAATACACTTTTAGAAAAAAAAATTTTAAATACCATTTTTGCTAAAGGTTAAATGTTCCTTTTAAAATTTATCTATTCCATGCCCTATTTCTATTGTAAGCAAGTATTTTTAAATTATTTGTGTAACATAAGTACACAGATTTATCCATTCTTTAGATTCTATTAGAACGAATTGGAAAACCAAAACAAAGATTTCCAAATTAAATTTTTTTTTTAATGGATATTAGAAAAATGCCTATAATGCCTTAGTTATATTAAATTTATTTTTATTTGCACAAAATATAAATAAAATTATAAAGCACCCAAAGATTCTTGAAGGTTTAAATTCTGCTTTTTATATTTATGTATATATTTACAAATGCCCTCTTATTTTGCCTAAAGATAATGTGCAAAGAAAATAGTATTCAACTATTTTGTAAAGTTTTTCTGAAGTGGGCGTTCTCATTAATAAGCAACACAATCTTAAACAGGTTTTGTAAAATAATGATTTTGCCGAAAAAAGTGAAATTTTAAAGTCATTTAAAAATGTCATTTCCTGGTCATAGGTCCGCAACTTGAAAAGCAAAAGTTTGCCAAAAATTTCACTAGAGAAAGAAAGAGTTGGAGTCACAGCCAGACGAGCCACTAAATGGAACATATTTTCTTCAGTGAAACAATTTCCAGTCTTAATTAAACAATTTTATTGCCAAAATAACTACAAGCTGTTCTAGTTATTGCCACAACAGCGACAAAAAACAGCACCAACAAAACCAACAACAGCAACAACAATACCAAAAGCATCTAGTATACAAATATTGCAAGCTGTAGTGGGAAGCGAAGGGCAGACGACAATAAGATATTTTTCTTTATTTTCCCAATTACGTGTTAATAATGAAAAAAATACTTCTTAAAATTATTTTAAAATGCTCACCTTCTTTTGTCTTTAAATAAAATAAGTTTATTTTACTCGATGTATAAAACTATTGCTGCATTTTTACTCATTATCTTAAATTTTCCACATCTCACAAACTTTTTACGTTTTTTCTTTTCTAATTAAATCACGACGAATTTTTCCTTCTTTTTTTTTTCAATTGCATGGAATTTTTCACAATTTCAATGTACATATATAAATATAAAAATTAAAAGCACTGAATTTTCTGGTTATATTATAAAACCAGCAATTTATTTATTTTAAATTACTTTATTCAATCCACTTTTCTTTCTTTCGCTGAATAATGTTCCTCACAATTTTTGTTGCAGCAAGTGAATGACTACCAAAAAAAAATGGACAAGCACGAACAGCAGTTGCGGCGAATTGGAGTGTCTTCGTTGACATTTCTGACATTTCATTGTCAGAGCTGCCAGAAAAACTTTTTTTAAAAAACTTTACGTATCTACTTACACTCAGTGTTGTGAACATTGACGATTTATCGTCATTTTGACGATTTTGGCACCAATTATAGCGTGACGATTTTTTTTAATTTTTATGCCAAAAATTACGATTTTTATTTGACCCGTTTTTTACTATTAAAAATTTTAGTTGGCAAGAGATTCAAGTTCAGATTCAAATTTAATTTCAACTTAACTTGGACCGTGAAAGCGTACTATGTTATAATATAATTAAAAATATTTGTTTTCAATTGATTACCATATCAAACATAATATTTGTGGGCACGATTACGATTTCCGGGGCGCCGCGATTTGAAAGTGTTGTCTGGTAGAGAACAACAACAAAAATGCTTGGCGGAACAAAAAGAAGATTTCTCAACTAGTTATCGAGTTATCAATTTTTAGTTTTTTTTTTTTGCTTAAAGATCTTCAAGAAAGCATCAATTTCTTTTCCATTATTCAATGGATCTAAGAGATTGGTATGTCATTTAAAAGATAATTAAATTACCTTTTCAATGATATACAATACTTATATCATTGCAAGCGTATTTGTAATTTTATAAGCAAAACTATATAATAATTAAAATTTTTAATTAAAAAACCATTTTTTCTACTAAATTTGCGTTATTATGGTACTAAAATTATATTTAATATTCAAAGCTTACAATTTAACCTTTCATTTGATATATTAGTATACACTGAGGAGCATAAGTGTATCGCAAACCAACAACTATCATTTTAACAACCTATAATTTCTACAAATTTTACTCAAATGCAATCAAATTTTTTTTATTATGTTTGTACAAGTCTCTTCTGTATTTCAAACAGGTTTTTATTAAGATCTGATTACAACAACAAATAAACGAAGGCATAATGCAAACTAAATCATAATGATACAGTTTTGCACTCACTATTTATTTTTATATTTTTAAAACAATAATATATATTTAGTAACTGGTCCAGTAACCCTTTGCCTTCTTAAGCTCCTGGATGCGATTAGGTAGACTTTGCGTGTACCTCTGCACAAATTCTGGAGGAATCGCCTCCCACACTTCCTTCGTCCGCTCCCACAACTCGTTCACGCCTTTTGGAGGACTGGCATATTTTGCAAGCTGCGATTTGACGTGACTCCACAAATTCTCGATCGGATTCATATCCGGAGATTGTGGAGGCCACGTCATCACACCAAATTTTTGCTTTTTGAGCCAGTCTTTCACTAGATGTGCGGTGTGTTTGGGGTCATTGTCTTGCTGAAAAATTACTTTTTCAGCAGCAAAACCCATTTTTTCCACTACATCAGGAAGATTCTGTTGCAGGATGGACAAATATTGTTCCTTGCGCATAATTCCATCGATGCGCACCAAGGGTCCCACTCCATCTTTGGATATACAACCCCAAACCAAGATACAGCCACCACCGTGTTTGACGGTTTGGCGTACCTGATTTGGTTGGATTGTATCAGGGTCCTTAGTCTAATACCATGCACGCCCATCGGATTGAAATCGATTAATTTTAGTCTCATCAGACCAAATAACCTTTAAATTATTTAATATTTGTTAGTATAAACAGTAATACACACATATGTTTAATAACATACCGAATCCCAATCAGCGACAGTCCAGTGCTCGTGTGCTGCAACAAAATCCTTCCGTAACCGCACATGTCGTTTGGTCAGCATAGGTTTCTTTTTCTTTTCTGCTGCCTTAACACCTATTTTTTTCAAAGCTCGACGAGCTGTCCACTTACTGGCGTCAATTTGCAGTATATTTAAAGCTGCAGCAGGAGTAACGGCATCGGTGCTGGTAACCAAATTTGCTAGATGGCGTACATCTCGATCGCAAATTTTTTTCGGACGACCACCTTTGTTTGTGGGAACACTTACACCACTTTTTTTTTTTAATCTTTGGACAAAAGTTTTGTCCAAATGGAATTTCTTCGCCACTTGCCTAATGCTTTCGCCATTGCGCAAACAAATTAATATTTCCTCTTTATTTTGGTTGTTCATGACTACTGAACCACTTATTATCACGTAAATTATCGTAATAATTAAAAAATTGCATTGCACTTTGTTCAATAACAAAAATATAACGGTAATAAAAACAATTGAGTAGTGAGTGCAAAACTATATCATTTTGATTTATTTTGCATTATGCCTTCGTTTATTTGTTGTTGTGATCAGATCTTAATAAAACCTGTTTGAAAGAAAGAAGACACTTGTACAAATATAATAAAAAAATTTGATTGCATTTGAGTAAAACTTATAGAAATTATAGGTTGTTAAAATGATAGTTGTTGGTTTGTGATACACTTATGCTCCTCAGTGTATATATATTCTTTACAATTTACACTATATTACACAAAATTAATAAAAATTGCTACTTGCTATTGCATTGTCCAAAACTGATCAACTAAAAATTTAAACTTTTTTTCGCTGGCTAGAAAGTCCTATTCTTTCATATAAATATAACAGCTACAATGTTGCCTTAAGAACAGTAATTTATTGTTATGGAGATATAAGAAAATATGGAATAAGAATACAAACCAACTAAGGTACATATGCTTGAATTAACAACTTTCCGTATAAGGGCAAATCATTTCATCATAACAAACACATAAAAAATTAAATAAATCATATGTTTTATATATCAAATGAAAGATAAATATTCAGGCTTCAATAGTTTACTTTTCAAAGTTTATAATAATAACGGTAATTTTTGAGAAAATAACGGTTTTATATAAGCAAATATTTTACTTTTGCATACAAATAGTTATAAAATTATAATTGCTCAACGGATTTGATTCATTTAAAATTAATATAAAAGCTTTATGTATTACCTTTCAAATAACACCTTAATTAGCAATATCGGTTATATACTTAAAAAAATAAAGATAGTTTTCTTAAAACATCTAAAAAATTTTCTTAAAAAAATCAATAGCTTGAAAACAAATTGATTAATGGATTTTTTTTTCCTTCAGCCATTCTTATTTTTTGTTAAAGACCTTCCTGAATTCATTGTCAAATCGCAGCGCCCCGGAAATCGTAATCTCCCCTTTTTGTGCAACCTTTGATTAGTAAAGATGTTTGCGATGTACACGGTCCTTAGCGAAATTCTTTAAGAAAAAGAAGAAAAAAGAAAAATAAATATTTAGAAAAGGAGTCGCACAAAAATGTGTGTTGAGAAAAAATTTATGAATGTATAAAAATTCTATAAAATCTATAAATGTTTCATTCGAAGTAATTTTTCTTGCGAGCGACAAGACAAGCCCACTAACTGTACGAACGACAGTACAACGAACGCAGATTGTACAATAAATTTGATAGTTAGTGGCCTGCAGTAGACTAGACTAAATCAGCTATTTTTCTAAAAACGTTTTTTTGCTTACGAACTTACGAGAAGAATTGAGTAAAGACAGGAAAGTATATAGTACAAGTTTATATTTCTAGCTTGTCGCTGAGTGAGTCTATCTTTCGCCTTACATAATTCAGTGAGGAATACCACAAGACAAGCAACAAAATTTTAGGTCGTGGTAGATAAAAGTTATAAACTTATTCTCACTCCTACAAGATCAGTTCATAAAAGTTAATACGCTGAATTTAGATTTTATTTATATCTATATAGATAGTTATTCAAATTATGTGGTTAAGTTAAGGGTGCCTTCAAGCGCAGTTTAATTGGATTATATTGCAGTTCAAATAAAATATTCTATTCTGCAGTTTTTACTGAAAAATTAAGGTTTATTTTCAATCTTGACATAAAGTTACCTTGAGGTAAAATAGTACCTTGAAATAAAATTCTAATCAGGTTTTTTTTAATTTCAAACTACAATTGAATCTAAAAATGTTTTACCTTTGTTAATGCATCTATTAATTTTTATATTAATTGTCGATGCATTTTTAAAGATGTTATTAATTTTTTATTTAAACCTAAGTATACTTATATAAATAAATATGCTTTTGAAGAAAAATTTATTGTGTTGTTCTACTGATTTGTAGTAAATGAAGATTTTGACGATTTTCATAGTGTGAAAATTATGATTTTTTTATTTTTTTTTTCATCCCATCCCTGTTTACATTACCCAGTTGGACAGTTCTAACGAGCTTACAAACACAATGGCCCATTATCATATACCACGTTTATCCAGCACATTAAAGCGCATTCTCTTACATCGTTTTGACTCAGTACAGTTTAATATAGAGTGTTTATACCCAAGCACTGAATCGGCTTCAGTGTAAGCGATTGTGGAAGCGTATTGAGTATTTAAAACAATGGAAACAAAACAGCTGATTTAAAAATTTTACTTTGAAGTTTGAGTTTATTAAATCGCTTTGAAATTTTCAAAACGGTTTGAAATTTAGTTTATGCAACGTTTTCAATCAAATCGATTTCTTTCAAATCGACTTGAAGCGTCGGATAAACGTGGCAATATTAAAAATAAAAGGCGGTTATAAATTTAGTGTAAGCTTTTTGACAACATTATATAATTGTATTAAAAAATTGTCAAAAATGCTTATACTAAATTTAGAGTACATTTTTAATTTGACTATAATAATGGGCCAATGAAACATAATTTGGTTTTCACAAATACATTCATATGTTCCGATATTGTGTTAAACAAGGTAGGTTGTATATGTTTGTATATCTTGCTCCGTTACAGTCCAAAATATATACTGAACGAGCAAAATATTTAAACAAACAAAAAAGTGAGCCGTGCAATCAAAAGGAAGTTTAATTTCTAAACTAATCAAATTAATTTAATTAATCAAATTAAAAATTAAAAAAAATTTATTTTCAGTAAACTTTGGATTACCAAGGATATCAATTAAAAACACTTACAAATATGAACAAACTGCTGCTGTCGATGTTGCCGTTGCTGGTGTTATAAAAACTTGTATTTTTACTATCGTTTCGTCGTCATTAAAGATTTTCATTTAAAAATTGTGTTTTAAAATTGAAATAATCCAGGCTAGAGTTCTAGGGGTTGGGCATTTTACAATTGATGGGGGGGGGGGGGGGGGGGGAGAAGTGAGTAAGCTGAAATTTTAATTTGTATGGGCAGTTCAGGTATACATTTTTTATGGATAAAACATGGGTAGCAGACAGAGATTAGAATCAGAGATGCAAACCTTGTTATACCGTTACAGCAAATGTAACAAGTTTTTAATGGTTTTTTTAAGAAGAAATAACACCAAACGTTCTAGCGCTCGTGTTAAATTACTTGTTATCTGACACTTACCTGTCTAACTGGATAGCCTCACTCGAATGGCTCACTTTGGCACGAAGCAGTTATATGTTCGCTCACATAACTTGCCTCACTTTGAGTCTGCTTTTTTGTGCTGTTTTTAGCCTAAAACATTTTAAAGCAATAAAAATGAGTATAAGCCTGGGTGTGTGCTGCGTAGCTGCATATGACACTGCAAATTTGGCAGCTATAAATGCACAGAAGTAAAAACAAATGACAAATATCAAATCAAAATGCGTTGCGAAATTTTTAAAGTTTTTGAAACTCTTGCCTCACTGTACATTCACCTTCCCACTTCCTCATCTCTTCTAATATATTCACTGTTAGCAGAAAAAAATAGTGAGCATTGCGTTTATAATAATTTTTGCTTTGATAATTATTATTGAAAATTGTTTTAAAATTTTGCTGCGAGCCTTTTTTTTTCAATTAAAATATACATCGTGACTATTAAGTTGTAATTATTAAAATAATAATTCCTTCAACGTGCGGTATTTACAAAACAGTTTATTCTGGTGATAAAATTCGAAAATGTAATGTGCCAGTGGATCCAATAAGCCGTCAGCGGTGGAAATATATTTATACAACAAAATATTGAAATTAGCTTTTTAAAAACTCACTTAAATTTTCTATCAAAACAAACAAGCAGTACAGAAAGTAGTAGAAAAAGCAGCAGTGAAATGTATCCTTGGGTATTTAGTACTGTGAAAAAGTATGATATTACTGTATCAAAATCAATTCCAAGGTTTCTTCATTGACGGGTGAGCTGTTAGCCATCAAAAAAGCTGTGGATGTCATTATTGAGGACAACTATAAGAGATGTGTAATCTTCTCGGACAGTAAAAATGCATGTTTGCTTCTAAACGATCCTTCATCAGACAATTATTTAGTAAGAGACATCATGGACACCATTGCAGACAGTTTGGTTGAGAAAGTGATATTTATCTGGTCTCCAGCTCATGTAGGACTATTTTTTAATGAGAGGGTGGACTATTTTGCGAAGTTTGCTGCCACCCATGGTTGTGTAATTCCAGTCAAATTTACACTCAAAGAGGCGTGTTGCAGGATTTACAGCATCCTCAAGGAACAATGGAATGTATCGTTCAACGAGACTTCCAGAGAGAAAGGCACTCTGTTTTACAAGATTTTCAAGGGGCTACCTGCCAAGCACTGGTTTACTGGGACGGATTTTTCAACATATGAAATTAAGCTGATAAACAGACTTCTGGTTGGACACACTTATAATAAAGCTTATCTTTTTATGATAAAAGCAGAAGACTCTGATTTGTGTTCACTTTGCAATCTTAAAGAGGATGACAATCATTTGGTTTTTGTGTGCAACCGCTTTACAAATATTCGCAATAAATACAGCTTTCATAGAATCTACAACAACTTGGAGGAGTTGCTCATTGCGAGAAACATAAAGAATTACAGAAGCATCGTGAACTATATCCAGGAAGCTAAAATCGAAATATAAGCAACATATAAATCTCTTCTTTTGTGGCGACTTTCAATTTTATAACTCTGCTACATGTACTCATCTTTCAACAATTCTATTAACATTTGCTACTTTTCTGCATTCAACAATTTCATTTTCATCATACTTAGCTCATCACTCAACATTCTGCTTTCAACATACATCACATCATCCATCTTGTTCTACTATCATCATTCAACATAATTGATCATTTACATTCAACATTTGGTTTACTGTCTTGTAATTGTCATATAATAACTTGCAAGATGAAGTTTATTTTTGTTTTTCTATATTCAAATAATTGGTGATGGCGTTATAATTCTTTGAATTGGCCAATAAAGCTCTAATCTCTTGTAAGAAGGCTAGAGTAACCTCAAATTAAAAAAAAAAAAAAAAAAACAAAAATATTTTGAACGCCGATCAACGATCATCGTGTAATATGTGCCATACGGCGAATTAACTACAAACTGCTTGTGGCGAAGGCAATTATTGCTCGAGAATTGCCTAATGAAAAAGGGCTCCATGTGTAAAACGAGTTTTGCAATATTGGTCACGTTTTGCAACACTTCATCCCGGCTGACCAGTTCATTTTAGATTACCAATTTCTCTTGTCCCGCCAGAAAGTAATATTAAACTTTTTGAGTAATTCCAAAATTTAATTAAATTCGTGCCAAAATGCCCAAAAATAAGACTAAACAGGAAACTACGTCGGACAGTGACTCAGGTCCAGATGATGTAAGTTAAAAATAAGATTTTTTGCCATGCTTGTTTGATGTAACCTCGTATCGTTTAGACAAAAATACCGCCATCAAAGAAATCCAAATCTGACAAAGAAGTCAAAGCGAATGAGACTGGAGAACCATCATGGACGCTAGAGAATCTGCGACAGGTGCGCATTAATACTTTCCGTGGTCGACAATCAGTTGATATACGTGAGTTTTACGAGAAGGATGGTAAACAGTTGCCAGGAAAAAAAGGGATCTCACTGACACCGAAACAATGGCGAAAACTTCTTGAAGTCGCTGATGAAGTCACCAAAGCGTTGTCGGATTAAAGCTAGAAAGAATTGATACTATTAAGTTAATGAATACTTCAGTGATTTTTGTTTTCGTCTAATAAAATTAATACTTGTTTTTTTAATTATCCAACTGGTTTACTATTAAGATTGTAAAGTTTCGTACTTGGTTAGCATTGGGACAAAAACAAACTATTTGCTTAAAATCACATCTTACTACTTACTTTTCCAACGTTGAAAATAGCACTTTACTAAATATAATTAAAAAGGCAAACTTCAAATGTATAACACAGTTTTATTCTAAATTCTTTATCAATGACAAAAACAAACAAAATTCGTGAATGCTTGGAATTTTTTGTTACATGAACTATTTATCGCTTGTGATGCAGCGATAAGCAGGTGCTTCAAACTCATACGCTTGAATCAAAAATAATAAAAATATACACTACCTAGATAAGATATATACGAGCTCAATTTCTCCTAATCATTTAGAAATTGGCATAATTATAATCTAAGCATACTTATTTGACAATAATTTTAAATTCAGCTCTGTCCATTATCAATTAGTGCTTAGAAGTACACTGCAAGCAATACACACAAAGTAACAACGATTAAAAATGGCATCCACGTCTTGAGAAAACCACCAATACCAACATAACGTCCACAGAAAAACATCCAAAATGCAAGCACCAACATGTTCCAGCTGGTGTTATTTTTATAGCGCATTCCACAAAGCGCAGTAGCCACATGGGAATGGCAGTTATCGCAGAATAGATTATGCATGCGCGTTCCATACAGCACTGATGCCTTCGATACTGACTCGTCCCATTCGTAGCGTCCACCCTGCACGTTGATGGGATTCAATCGAAGATAACGCGTTGGTCGCCCAAATGCCATATCGTCCTCAGACACAAAATATGGTCCAGCGAAGTCACGTATTACTCCGTTTGACATGCAAATTCCCATGTGACCAATCATAGGTAGCAGCCAGGTCAGCACAGGAATCGGTGTCCATACAATGCAGTATGGAAACTTGTCCGTTTCGAAATTAATGTCTGGCGACGGCGCATTGTATTCGTCACCGTACCTTGGCTCAGATCTCATAGCGCCTTCAGATACTGTAGGTGTTTCTGGCGGCGATACTGACATTCCTTGATAGTTGTTTTGGTGTAAGGTGTGCTTCGACTTCCGTGGTAGTAGCTTGCCAGTATAACACATTGATTGTTAACACAGTTATCTGTTAACTTATTAGATTTCAACTAACTTCTATGTTTCCGTTTTTAATGGATTATCTATATGATAAGGCCTACAAAATAATTGTGTTTTGATGTATATATTTTTCTTAATTCTCTATTGTTTTGTTCATTTGCAATAGCCAGGGCTGGCTTTCTGTACAATCGCAGTATATTTTGTACCGTAGAATGCCTTGAATTAAAAATAAAAAAACGAAGAATTTTTCCAACAAATATATATGTATTTATTTATGAGCGGTAAAAGTAGGTTTGGTAACATTAGCTTCTTTCCATTTGCTTCAAAATAATCCAGATTATTTTTTTTTACATGCAAAACAAAAACAAAAATAATAATCCTATAACAAATAGGTTTATTTTTGCTATCCATATAAAATTGTGATATAGCCTTTAAAAAAATTTAAACACAGGTGTCGCACCTGTATATTTTTATAAGCTGTCATTTAATTTTTTTAATTATTTGTTTGTTTGATCAATGACTATTAGGTAGATATAACAGCTACCTATTTTCTCACGAGCTGCGACCATCGAATGTTAAACAAAAGAAAACAAAACAAATTGCTTTTGTCACCCACATTGGACGCATTCAGCGGAGCCAACAATTCCACTTAAATTATTTATGCAATTGCATAATATTAATAATTAAATGAAATAATTTACAATTTTTCTGACGTTTAGAGTAAAACACATTCAGAGAAAAACATCGTTCACTAAGTGTTGCGTGCGAGCCTACGTCACTGCAAAATTAAAAAAAACAAAAAAAAAAAAAAAAAAATAAAATAAAAGATGTATTTAAATCCCGTGAATGGTGACTATATTTGGTAGCCCTGAGAAATTAAATTTCAGCATAAGCGTTTGAGAGGCACTGAATCAGAAATAGAGGAAGTTAAAAGTCTAGAGCTTTTAATATATGTCAAAATTGCTTTTGGGCTTAGCTTAACGTCATGATATTGTTTGGAAAGAACGATAGAGAGAGTGACCTTGATAAAGCCAGCTAAACTATCTATGAGTTTATGCGCGCCTGGTAATCGAGCAAAGTTTGACTATTAAGAAACAGGCAAAATTGTCGATTTTATGACCTTGGTACTGGTCAAAAAGGGGTAAAAGTTCATTTTCCTCAAGTTCCGCTACCAATTTTTGACCAGTGTTAGATGAAACCGTATGGGTACTAGGAAAAATGAAATAGGGGAGATAGGCTATGAGATTCACGTAGGTGGGAGTAGCAGAGAACTATTGGGGTGGGCAGGGCCGAAAATTTTCCGTTGGTTGGAATTTTTTTGTAGGGAAAATGAGGTAGGAAGTAAATCAGAGGATGTACCAAAAGCAACAGCCAACCTTTTTTTAAGATTGGCAGTTGCTCAGAGACCCAAGTAGTAAGTACATCAGTGTTCATGAGGAAATAGAAACAGCAAGAATAAAAATAAAGAAGCATAGCCATACTTACTGGGCCGAAGAAAAAAGATCCACACTAAAATCTTTATAAAATAATTTCAATAAATAACGCAAGGGAATAAGTTACGTTGTAATTTTATTGATTTATATTATTAAAACTAATTAAATAATAATAACATAAATTAGAATTGGAACAATACGAAAGTACAAACATCAGCATAAACTTGGGACAGCCGTGGGTTCAAGATCGGAGATTAGCTTTAAATCAACAGGAACCGGAAACAAGATAAGTGAAGTAATCTAAGAAATTTATTAGCTTCAAAATATAGTGAAGAATAGATACAATAACTCCAGATCAAGTAAAGAAAGTTTTAAGGTGTTATTACTAATCATCCAGAGGATCCGAGTTCCCTTGCGTCACTTTTTATTGTTCCTCCAGAATTGGTAGCTGTAAAGGAAAAGCTGTAAAGAAAAGATAAGTTAGTGGAAAATCTGTAAAGAAAAGAAAAGCTGTAAAGAAAAGATAAGTTAGTGGAAAATCTGTAAAGAAAAGAAAAGCTGTAAAGAAAAGAAAAACTTAGTGGAAAATCTGTAAAGAAAAGAAAAGCTGTAAAGAAAAGAGAAGTTAGTGGAAAATCTGTAAAGAAAAGAAAAGCTGTAAAGAAAAGAAAAACTTAGTGGGCAATCTGTAAAGAAAAGAAAAGCTGTAAAGAAAAGAAATAAAGGAAAAGTTATAAAGAAAGAATTAGAAGAAATATATATATGTGTAGTGTTATCTTATTATTACATTTTAATATTGTTTCAATTGTATGTAAAACACTTTGTTTTAAAACCACTTAGTTTTTAAGTTCCTTTTGTATTTTTTAGAATTAAGTTTTCATATTTTAAATGTATAAAAATATTTCAAAATTTTTCAGTATCTAATAAACTATTCAAACGTACGAACAAAAATTTTTATTATATTTCTCGTGGAAATATTTAATTTCCACAATTGGCGATCCTGTCGAAACCGGACCAACGATACCAACGAGCTCATCAATACTCAAGCAGAGCAACCCCGCGCTCTAAGCCACTGAAGTAGAGCAACCCCGCGACACGCTCATAAGTTCTCGCGCTCAGTCTCTACGCGCCACAGCAACAACAACAATTGCGTCAACAACTAAAAGTGCAGCTACAGCAACATCTACATCATCACAACCAACCCGCAAAAACCTGTGCGCAAGGCACCGCTACCACCAAAACCGCCACCGCACCAACAACAACAACATCACAGCCTGCAGTCGTGAGCAACTTACTCACTGCAGAGCTACGGCAGCAACGCCAACGCAGTCAGCAACGTCGAAACAAACAGCGACGCCAACGCAAGCAGCGACGCCAACACAGACAGCGACGCCAACGCAAGCAGCGACGCCAACACAGGCAGCGACGCCAACGCAAGCAGCGACGCCAACACAAGCAGCGACGCCGACGCAAGCAGCAACGCCGACGCAGGCAGCAACGCCGACGCAGGCAGCAACGCCGACGCAGGCAGCAACGCCGACGCAGGCAGCAACGCCGACGCAGGCAGCAACGCCGACGCAGGCAGCAACGCCGACGCAGGCAGCAACGCCGACGCAGGCAGCAACGCCGACGCAGGCAGCAACGCCGACGCAGGCAGCGACGCCGACGCAGGCAACAACGCCGACGCAGGCAGCAACGCCAAGACAGGCAACGACGCCGACGCAGACAGCGAAGCTGAAGTAAGCAGCGCCACCGACGCAAGCAGCGACACCAAAGCAAGCAGTGACGCCAGAAACAAGCAGCGACGCCGACGCAAGCAGCAACGCCAAAGCAAGCAGTGACGCCAGAAACAAGCAGCGACGTCAGTAAATCAGCGACTAAGGATTGGTATTTATATACACTACACAATTAGCTTTTTAGCGGATGTAAAACGATAAGCCGGCGCTTATCGTTTCACAACCGTAGGCACTACACTGCACGCTAGGCACACTTCAATTTTATTAATATTATTTTAAGAAATTTATTTGTAATAAAGCTAGTATTCTTTAAAACAATACAATGCAACGTACTCCTACTCGGTTATCCACCTCAGGAGACGGAGATAACCATTTAATTAATTTTGAGCCTCCTTTATTGAACCCTTTCGATGATTCATCATCTAACATTGAAGTTCATGCAACGTCAGTCAAACTCCCACAGTTCTGGACTGATAGTCCTGATGCATGGTTTATTCATGCAGAATTCCAATTTCGATCTAAAGGGATTACCACTGACCAAACAAAGTATGAATATCTTGTGACTGCACTTCCACAAGAAGTCATAGTTACGGTATTAGATTTCATACAACAACCGCCTTCAACCAACTTGTATGAAGGTTTGAAGAAAGTTCTGATAAATAGACATACTTTAAGTGAGAACAAACGGTTCGATAAGATGCTATCTGACACTGAGATGGGTGACCAAAAACCATCTCAATTTTACAGATCCTTGCTTCTTTTAGCTGGTTCAACAGTCAACAAAGACTTAGTTTATAAGCTTTGGTTACGTAAACTACCTAAAAGTCTGAACATTGCTTTGACAGGATCTGGTCATAAGGAATTAGATGAGTTGTTATTACTCGCTGATAACTTGTGGGAGGTATTAGCAGAATCTGAGGTATCTGCAATCAAGAATAACTTTAATGTATCGAAACACATCTCTAATTCTAATGAGATAGCAAATATTACTAAACATTTTGCAGAACAAACATCTAAAATTTTTGAATGTTTTCAAAAACTCTCGCTTGATGTTGATGAACTTAAGAATCAACGTTTCAGTCGTCCAATTTCCAGAAGATTTAGTTCCAGAGGAACTTCAAGACGTCGATCGTCTTATAGGTCCTCTTCAGGTCAACGACCTTCCAATTGGGTATGTAAGTACCATTTCAGATTCGGTAAAAACGCACGTAAATGTGAACAACCATGTGCATTTGTTCAAAACGACAACTTTTCACCACACAACATAACACAACACAATTCAACAAACTAAAAGACTCTGTTGTCGCGACGACTGATAATAGACCCGTCATACATACACGTCGTCTTTTTGTATTTGACCCCTCTAGTAAATTAAATTTTCTTATTGACAGTGGAGCAGAGGTATCAGTTCTACCTTCCTCAAAATTCAAAATTTCAAACAAAAAATCAGATTTGGTATTACAAGCTGCTAATGGCACAGCAATCTCTACATTTGGAAAAAAATTATTGACACTTAATTTAAATTTACGACGTGAATTACCATTTTCATTTATTATAGCTGACATCTCCAAACCTATTATAGGTGCAGATTTCTTGACAAAATATGGCCTTCTTATTGACCTTAAACACAAACGTCTCGTTGACCCTTTAACTAATTTATCTGTCAATACAATTTCAGCATTTTCTGAAACATCTTTACCTAAATTATTTACTATAGATAACAAGTATACACAATTACTCAAAAAATTTCCTTCTTTAATAACAGAACCCGATTACACAGCCCCAATTAAACATCACACTGTACATCACATTGTCACTGAAGGACAATTACCTTACACAAGACCACGACGTCTAGACTTGCCAAAGTTAAAAGTAGCTAAACAAGAATTTCAGTTCTTAGTTACTTCTGGTATTTGTAGACCGTCAAATTCTCAAACATCCTCTCCATTACACCTAGTACCTAAACGCGAGCCCAATGATTGGAGACCATGTGGCGACTACAGAAGACTTAACACAATTACAGTACCTGACCGATATCCATTACCACACATACATGATTTTTCTTTAAATTTACACAATACATGCATTTACTCAAAACTCGATTTAGTCAGAGCATATCATCAAATACCAATGGCACCTAACGACATACACAAGACAGCAATCACTACACCTTTTGGGATGTTCGAGTTCCTCCGTATGCCATTTGGCTTGAGGAACTCAGCCCAGACATTCCAGAGGTTCATTAATGAAGTGCTACATGGACTAGATTTTATTTTCGTATACTTAGATGACATCTTGATTGCTAGTGAGACAGAAACACAACATTTCGAACATTTAACGCAAGTTTTTAGAAGACTCGATGATTACGGTTTAAACATAAAACCTAACAAATGTGTATTCGGAGTTGATAACATTGACTTTCTTAGCTACAACATATCTAAACACGGAATACGTCCGTCACAAGAACGTGTTAAATGCATTCAAGATTATCCACAACCGGTAACAGTCAAACACATGCAAAAATTTATAGGTATGACAAATTACTACCACAGGTGCATTCCTAAACTCGCACACATGCTTGAATCCATTTATGACATGGTAACAACAGCTTCGAAAACTAAAAGCAAACATTTACAGTGGACAGACACTACTTTACATTCATTTACAACAATCAAAGACAGTTTTGCCACGCAAACACTTATTAACCATGTTAATAGTAAGGCACAACTGTCGATTGCTGTAGATGCATCCATTACCGCAATAGGTGGCGTTTTACAACAAGAACATAACAATAAACTTGAGCCTATAGCTTTCTTCTCTAAGAAACTTTCACCTGCTGAAACGAAATATAGTACATTTGACAGAGAATTACTTGCGATTTACTTAACTATTAAACATTTTCGACACTTCCTGGAAGGTAACATTTTTACAGTTTTCACAGATCACAAACCTTTAGTTAATGCATTATCTTCTAAAACCGAACGTAGTCCTAGACAAACACGACACCTTGAATACATAGCACAATTCACTAACACAATATTACACATTAAGGGTACAGACAACTCAGTAGCAGATGCACTTTCAAGATGCGAGGTAACAGAAGTTAGAACACCCGACCTTGATCTCAAACAATTACATCAGGAACAAATCATTGACACAGAACTCAAGAGCATAACAGACAAAACAACTTACAAGTTTGAACAAGTTGATATTCCGTTTTTAAACATAAAAATTTGGTGTGAAAATTCTACAAATAATACAAGACCATACATTCCCCAAACACTACGGAAAAGAGTTTTTGATCAAATACATAACATTTCACATCCAGGAACTAGAGGTACTAGACGACTAATCACACAACGATATTTTTGGCCTAACATGAACACACAAATAAACAAATGGACTCAAGAATGTATTAGATGTCAAAAATCTAAGGTACATAGAGACACTAAAACACTACCTCACAAGATAAACATTCCGAGCGGTCGTTTTGAACATATTCATATTGACTTGGTTGGCCCATTACCGATTTCAAATGGTTACCGATATTTGTTTACCATAATTGACAGGAACACACGTTGGCCTGAGGTTTATCCTCTTAAAGATACAAGGGCTAATATTATTGTTGACACGTTCCAAAGAGAGTTTATATCACGCTTTGGGGTTCCTCTGGAAATTACTTCTGATCGAGGACCTCAGTTTACATCAACTACATTCAAAAATTTTATTACCAAATTTGGTTGCAAACACATCAAAACTTCAGCTTATCACCCACAAGCTAATGGGATGATAGAACGTTTCCATCGTCAACTCAAAGCTTCTCTTATAGCGAGCAATAACCAAAACAATTGGTACTTAGAATTACCACTAGTTCTATTAGGGCTAAGATCCACGTTTAAAGAAGATGTTAAAGCATCCCCTGCTGAAATGGTTTATGGTCAAACACTCAGATTGCCAAGTCAGTTAGTCATTCCTAGTGAGCAAAAATTCAGTCCATCAGAAACTTTGTTCAAACTTAAAGATATTGTTGCTAATAATCAATCACATATTTCACATCATAATCAGAATTTTAAACAATTTGTGCCAGAATCACTCAAAACTTGTGAGTTTGTATTTGTTCGCAATGACACTATTAAAAAACCACTTCAAGAGCCATACGACGGACCATTCAAAGTATTAGAAAAGTCTCCAAAATTTTTTAAAATTCTTAAAAACAAAAATATTATAACGGTTAATATTGATCGAATTAAGCCAGCTTTTGTTAACATTAATGTTTCAAAAACACTTTTTAATGCAAATAAATCAGCTAAGACAGTTCATTTTAATTTATTAGCAAACACTGTAAGACTAATACCGAATTCTTTGGAGGGGGAATAATGTAGTGTTATCTTATTATTACATTTTAATATTGTTTCAATTGTATGTAAAACACTTTGTTTTAAAACCACTTAGTTTTTAAGTTCCTTTTGTATTTTTTAGAATTAAGTTTTCATATTTTAAATGTATAAAAATATTTCAAAATTTTTCAGTATCTAATAAACTATTCAAACGTACGAACAAAAATTTTTATTATATTTCTCGTGGAAATATTTAATTTCCACATATGTATAAAAGTGAAACAAACAAACAAAAAAAAAATATAACAGATATAAAATTTAATTATAAGATTAAAAAGTAATAATTCAAATAATATTTCGTACATAGAATAAGCTAAGTGTATTGTAAGTGTAGAACTAATTTATTTTTCATAATTTGTACAGCTTTGTTTCACTGCGGTCCGAACTAAATAGGGGCGGTTAAGAACATTAGTTTAAACTTTAGAGAGCTCTCTCAAGTAGGGTGTCAGAATTATTATTTGATTCAAAACTAGTGTCTCTGAGTCATTTTGATTGCGTACTGCCATGGGCAAAGTTTAGGTAGTGAAGCAAGCTTGTTAGAATACCATTATACAATAATACTTTTATCATTATTTTACATTTTATATTTATTATTTTACATTATTTTACTTTTTACATTAATGGTTCCAAATATAGTATAATGTGAATATATTGTGTTACGGGATATATTAATAAAACTAAATGAATTTGTATTGAAGTATAAAAAAATTTAAATATGGAGTGATAAATTTTTAAGGGGGTCTCTGAAAGGGCAGTAAAAGGGTAGGTTCATGCCGTGAAATAAGCAAGTTTTCGTTTGTTCAATTAGGGGTGACCGGGAATAACGATCAGTCACTACGGTTGGGTGGGTGCGCTGCAAGACCAACCATCTGTCTTGGTGAGATTTTTTTTGCGTTTTCTAACACCTTTGATTTTTCGGTTATTGTTGCCCCTCGACCGGATGTGGCTGGGCCAAAATTATGAAGACGATACCCTCCCTGGCACCACTGAGCTAACAAAGTCGGGAGCCACATCTGGTAAGATACCCAGGGTTATGCAACATAAGGTATCGCTACCATAACGTTCACAACAGTTTTGAACGACACACGTTCTCATGACACCTAATAGTTATTGTATCATGATTGCTTGTTTGAATTTAATTTTGACTGCAACGGTAGTGCCCTCTACGAGTCGTTTTTCTTGCCGTTCCATTAGGGCTGTTCACATTTCAAACCGCTCATCAAATCGATCATCAAATGATTTGACAATTGATTTGACCAACAGAATTTGTATGGATTTGATGGCGATTTGACGAGTGTGAACACTCATCAAATCGTTGCTGAAATCGTTTGATGAAAATCAAAATTTTTTGATTTTTCTGCTGATTTGACGAACGATTTGACCAGTGTGAACACTCGTCAAATCATGTAGTACGATTTTATCAGTTCAAAAAAGTTTTCAACCTGTGCACACCGCGGCAAAAGAAGGAGCGGAAGAAAAAAAATAACAAAATAATAATAAATAACTGTTGCAAACAATTTATAATAATTTATAAAATAAATTCTTCTTCTTCCAATACGATTTTAATAACAAAAGGTATTAAAAATTTTCCGTCATCGCGATGTGCTTACTTCGGTGTTCAAGATAAAATGAAATTTGACGAAAAATTTGAAGAGTCAGAACACTTCTGTGGTCAAACGATTTGACAAATGATTTGATGAGCGGTTTGAAATGTGAACAGCCCTATTGAGAAAATTTGTTATCGCTATTATATTAGGGCGAAAGGAACGCAGCTAATGTACGAAGTCGGATGAGCGTGCGTTCGCACATCCTACATGAAGGATGGGCCAGCAAAATAAATAAAAAGTTTTTGATTTTCATCTTACATGTAGGACGGGCTGCAATCAGTGATGTCTACGCCGCAGACAACTTGTTGTCAACAAAACTATTGTCGACGGTGTCAACAATGTCGTGTAGACATTAATTTTAACGACGTATAGATAATTAATGTAAGAGGCTGCATGTTTATTGTGATATTTCATTAAATTGAGTCCAAGTTCGGAATATTCCTTATTTTTACGCCTTCTGGGCATGGTTTTTGTTTGTTTAATTGTAAAAGTTGTTAGTTTGTGTTAATTAAACGACTTTCTCAAAATAATTTAAGAATCAGCATAATCTAAATAGAACTTGCATTTTTGCAGTGTTGCATTTTGCTTACATTGCTTACACAATTCTCTACATTGTCTACATTGTCGACCACTCTACATTATCGACATCAAAATGTCGACAATTTAAGACGATGCGTCGAGGAACGTCACTGGCTGCAATATTAGCTTTCGCACATCCTACATGTCCATCCGACTTGTCAAATCCGTCCTACATGTAGGATAGTCAGAAACCCCTTTTTCAACCCGAGTAGTAAATAAACTAGAATTGCCTTGGAATTGCCGAGTGAAAAACGGCTCAAGCAAAAACTCTTGTGCGGCGAATTTATTTGTCAAAATCATATGTTTGGTTTTTGTTTTTATTGCTATGCAAGTTCTTATTAGAAATATCGCTGTTGCTGGATCGAATATTTTTTATAAGTGCAATTTTTTATATTTGTTTACAAGAAAATAGTTACCCCATCAAAAATGACCCATTTGTTTGTGAACGGTGTACAAGATGATGCATCTGTGCGTGAGTTCAAGGACTTGGGTATGTTTTTTTCACATAGCCGGAAGTGAGCCATAATTAAATTTATGCATAACTTTCGTTGGGATTTTAAAATGCAGGTGCTCCAACACAGGAATTGATTAAAGCAGCAATTGAAGCGCGCAAAAATGCCTACTGTCCGTACAGTAACTTTGCAGTTGGTGCAGCTTTGCGCACTGGAGATGGTAGCATCTATTCGGGTTGCAACATTGAAAATGGTGCATATACGGCAGGCATCTGTGCGGAGCGCACAGCGGCTGCAAAGGCAATCAGCGAGGGCAAACGAGATTTTGTGGCATTTGCAGTAGTTGCACTACAGGAAGGATCCTTTACTACGCCTTGCGGAGTATGCCGTCAATTTTTGTCTGAATTTGCAGCAGTCAAAGATTTTCCATTGTATGTCGCAAAACCAACAAACCCACCCTTTCGGGTACTATGCACAAGCATCGGCGAATTGTTACCCAAAAGTTTTACTTTTTCCAATGGCCAATAAAGTGAAGATAATGAAATTGGTGATTGGTGAAACTCCAAATATTTTTAATTAGGTAGATATATTAATATTATGCCAAATGTTAGCTTTATCGCAGCAACATTAACATTTATGTTCTTTTGAGTGTGGGTAAAAATTACAAATATACATATATGTGTTGTTACAAGTTTTGTTTAATCAATTGTGGACATTTATTAAATAACTGTTTTTGTTGATTTTATTTCTTTTTTAATAAAAAATATAAGATTATATAACTAAATAATTCAGTGATGATAAAATTTCCTACAATAATGTAGATTCTGTGAATTTTTTTGCAGACTTATTTAAAACTAACTATTTAATTTTATCTAAAAAAAATAATAATAAACTGGCCATTTCAGCCCTTGGAAGGACTTTGACCTTAGCTTCTATTGATCAATTGTGTTGTGCGTGTTATTAAACGTTTGGTCACAAATGACGGAGAATTGGACCTACTTGTTTTATGCCGACTCCGAACGTCTTATGTTCTCAAGGAACTTTGCATGGTAATTTTTACTCTCTGAGGTTTGCCATTGTCTGCAGAGAGGTGACGACCGAACAGAAAAATTAATTCAATTGAAAAAACTTTCTGTCAGAGTTGGGAATTGAACCCGGGCTACCGCGGTTCTTTAGCTTAGGGACCACGCACTACCCACTAGGCTACGGTCGCCACATTTAATTTTATCTAGCTAGAATTATTTGAGAGTCCTTGATGGATTAGAGTCTTTTATCAATATTGGGCACCTTTCTCTCAACGAAAATTATGTTTTAAATATAATTTTTGTGTAAAAATTCAATGAAGTCAGATATTGATGGTCTGTCTGCTTTTTGTATCAAGAAATGCGCAATATCTGTTATCAAGCTTTTGTGCCTAATTTTCAATAAATCTTTTATTTCAGGTGATTTTATGAGTACCAATGTTTTTAAGTTTGGATGGAAAAATTGTGTCCGTCCGATATCTAAACTTTCCAAATCATCAAAACTTTTTGAATATATTTTAAAATCTAAACTTGATTTTTTATTTGAAATTGATAACTACACCTTCCCAACTTGGTTTTTTTCATGGGTGGCCAACAACAACAAAAAATTTAGCCGTTTTTACAAACTTTTCCCCACAATATATTAGTTGCTAAGCTTTCGAAAATGGGTTTTCGTTCCAACTTTTTAAATTGGATGAAAAGTTATTTAGCTGATAGGCTCAGCTTTGTTGAAGGTAATAACGTTAAATCTATCTCCTTTATAGCAGCATCTGGCGCCCCACGAGGCAATATTTTGGGGCCTCTTTTCATTTTATTTATGAATGATATTAGCAATTGGTTTTCTTTCTGTAATTATTTATTATATGCTGATGATCTAAACATATAAAATGTCGTTTGTTTCATTTTGATGATTTTTCTTTCCCTAACTAGATTTAAATGCAGTTCTTGATTGGTGCAATCGAAACCGTTTATTTGTCAGTATTCAAAAAAGTTTTCATGTTTCTTATGTCAAAATTAAAAAATGTTTTCCCCAGCTTTTTTTTATATTTGTAACTCTTAACTCGGGTTAATGAAATGTTAGATTTGATATAAGTTTTTCATTTCTTTGACACTAGACTTGCACGCTATCTAAATCTTATTCAATGTATGAATTCTTAGATGAAATTGTGTGAACTTTTCTGATCCATATACTTTTAAGTGTCTTTTTGTATTGTTTGTGACATCGCTTGTAGAAAATGCCTCTTTTATGTGGGATCTGTACTATGCTGTTCATACACAAAGGCTTGAACACGGAATACAGAATACTGAATACAGAAAAAAAAAATTTAAATTTGCTCTGCGATCTTTTAATTTTGTCGAACCTCTACCGTTGTATAGTACTAGCTGTATGTTATTAAATTTAAAATTGCTTGAATCTAAGCGGATTTTTCAGTCGTTAATATATCATTGACATTTTTTTACGTCATTTTGATTATATTTAAATTAAATTTTGTAGAGCAAATTATTTACTGTATGAACCTTGAATAGAACTCCAAAAGAGCATAATTTTTTAGTTCTAAAATTAATATTGATTTTTGTGATAGTAAGAATATATTTATGTACGCTTTTAATTGTTGTTATTCTTGAGTTATTGCATCATATTTATAAACTTATTTTTAAGTGTTAATTTTTTGTTAATCCCTTACTTATTTACTTGTCTGGAAAAATTTATAGACAATAAACTAAACTAAACTAAATGCTGTATTATAATTAAGCAATCTAACACAATCTTAACTTGAAAAAAATAATTCTTACATTCTTAAAAATCATGGAATTTTTCATATTCGGGCAAGCGGTGTATTTGAGATTTTTGTATCTTTAGGCGATATCAATCAGAAATTAGCGTCTGATATTCGACAATTAAATCGACACTATATTCGTACCCACATTAAAGCACTGAGTATCACAAATAAATACCGAGTCCTCGTCGTTTAGTTGTATCACTAAGAGTAGATAAGAGGTTTTTGCTTTTGCTCTGCAGTTATGATCGAGCAAAAAGATAAGAAAAACTGATCATTATCAAAGTAACACAAGTGACTGCGACTAGTGTTTGATGTGCTGCCGAATGAATTAGTTTGTGTCGTTTTGCCATACTGAATAAGAAACGTGTGCGTCTATTAATAGTTCAGATTAGCATTTAAATAAATTATTAATTAAAAATGGATGTTATCAATTCCAATGGCCAAGGGAAGCCCATACAAAAGGAATGCGTGACAAAATTCGGTGACCTAGGTGTGTGTTATTACGAATGTTGTTTTATTGCTTTCAAAGACAAACAATAAAGAATATTATAGTAAATAAATTTAATAAAATACATTCTTATCAACTTCTATAGATGATGCTACTCGAGAACTTATCCAAGCATCAATAGCTGTGCGTAAGTTCGCCTACGTACCTTACAGCAATTTCAAGGTTGGTGCAGCTTTTCGCACAAAGTGTGGCCGCATCTTTACTGGTTGTAATGTAGAAAATGCCGCCTTTGCACCCAGCTCCTGCGCTGAACGCTCTGCTATCTGTAAAGCTATTAGTGAAGGATATTCAAAATTTGTTGCTGGTGCAGTTGTAGCATTCCAAGAACATGACTTTACTACACCATGCGGCGTGTGTCGACAATTTATCATGGAATTTGCAGAGACGGATATTCTAATGTATGTTACAAAAGATGAAGATGGCGTCGTTAAACAGGATACGGATGCCGTTTTTTGTACATCGATTTACAATCTTTTACCGAGTGGGTTTAGAAGTTTTAAATAAATTCAAATCATAGTTAAAAATAAGTGTTAGTTTTTATGCACAAAGTTTGAAAACATTTACAAAATAAGCTATACTATATTTATGAATAGAGATAATAAAAAATTCTTAACAATATCCACTTAATACAGTAATGGCCATCAAATAAGTAAACTTTTTAAATAAATGTGGGGTTACTTTTCATATATTTTATATAAATATTAAGATGCCTCAATAAAAAAAGTTACCATTGCTACTAAAAGTGAATATTATCTATTTTATGATTAAATGTGAGGCTATTTTTCATATATATTATATAAATACTAGTATAAAAGCCTGTCCTACGACAGGTTCTCCGCACACTTCCTTTTTGGAGCCTTTTGCCGAAAGCACTTTTTTCTCTTTTTAAAGCTTGATTTCTTATACACTTGATTTTTGCAAAATACGGGAGACTACGATTTCCGGGGCGCCGCGATTTGAAAATGGATTCATGAAGAACTTAAAAAAAAGAATGGTCGAAGGAAAATCGATTCATCGGTTTTTTATCAAGTTATCGATTTATTAGATTTT